>CM057384.1:83960000-84272500 GCA_030015415.1 Cynopterus sphinx | reverse complement strand
GGTCAGAGATACGTGCTAATGAGATGGTATTTCCATTCCTTTCTTCTGTGTAACATGTAAATGCGCACTTGAAAATAGAGCTGGGAAATGGGCTCCTTCCTGTTAAAACCTGTGACGTTTTCTGTGGGGGTGAGATTCCCTGACATCCTTTCTGCAGCAGGCAGTAGGGCCGGAAATCCTACCCACAGCATTTACTGGCCGAGGGACTGCACGGATTCTCAAGCCTGTTCCCACATCCTTTAAAAAGAAAAATCTCATAGTCACTTAACAGTGTCTACCATATACTGTCTACATAATCTATGCCAGAGTCTGAGCTAGGGCTTCAGGAACATTATCGCATTTTATCCTGATCACGATCTTTCAACAAATGTATTATTTTCCCATTTTACAGAGAATGATATTCTCTGTAGTCTAAGCAGCAGCTCGCATAAGGTCAAACATCTTGTATGAACAGTGCTAGGATCAAACCCACACCGTCAGGCTCCAAAACTAGTTCGTATGCAAATAGAGCTATGTGTGAAAGGAGGGATGCACGACACAACAGGGAGCGATAGGGAGTGTGGTTAACCCAAGGCGGCATGGTTATCTGAGGGCTAAATAAAATATTTCAATGGGTCGATTATGCCTGCAATCTGCAACCTGGAAAATGTTCTATTGCCTCTGCTTTAAGAGTCTTGCAAATATCCACTCTTCAGTAGCAAAGTTACCCATACAACACTGATGTGAAACATATGGTTTCATTTCTTTTCTACCCTGAATCTCTACATGAATATCGTGATCAGGGAAAGAGACGATTGTGTAGAGGTCATTCAGCACAGCCACCTTAGGTCAGAATCTAAGTTGACCTCTTATAGTTGTTATTATTTTGTTGTGAAAAAACACCGGCAGTTGTTTGTGAATTTCAGGCAGCCATGTCTTTCTCTCTCTTGGTTTGTGTACGGATTTTCTTGGTTGAATAATGGAAAAGTCACTGCTAATGAATATTAAAAGCCTGTAATTTAGTCAAAAACAATGTTGTCCACACTTTTTTTCCTGCGTAATTTTAGTTGCTGTTTTTTTAAAAATCAAGCATAAATGGTAGATAATGTTCCTCTGAATGGGGCCCTTAGGCTTTCTTAGCTGAGGCTTGTTTAGCTTGCCAAGTTTAAATATTTTCCGAACTGATCCCAGAACTGAGAGGCCTTCATCACAGCACAGCATTAAAAATGATGGATGTGATACATATTTAATACAATAAAATGGCCATTTATATGCCCATACTAGACACAGGGGAAATCCTCACAGGAAAAATTTCTAAAATCAAAAGGGGCCTATTCTCTAATCGATGCAAGGGGATTTATGCGGATAACTCCCATTAATGCTAATGGGCGTTATGAGCTTATATCCTCCATGCACCGTTGAAAAGATACACTCAGTGCCACTCGAAAAGAAGCTGTTGCACAGATGAAATTCCTTGAGCATTGTGGGAGAAAGAAAATTTGAGGAAGAGCTAAAATGATAGTAAAGCTACAGCTATAGTTTCCTTCATGAAGATACTGCTTTCCTCTCCTCAGAGGGACTGGGTTCAGGGTGAGTGTCAGCTGGGAGGGGTCTTTTTGACTGTGGGTCATGATCATGCATGTTTGCAATATTCAGCCGTGTAAGCTGTATTTTATGATACTTTTAATTCTTCAGTGCAATACTTTGTTAGGTGCTCAGGTAGGTTTGGTGTTGGAAATAATTATTACAAATAAAGTCACATAATAGCATTTGCTTCTTCTTTCTCTAGAGAGAGAAATACAGCTGACAATTTAGACTTGGCAATCCCCCACCCCAACTCCCAGGAAAAAGGGTTCCTCTGACTTGCTTAACTAAGATGATAAGTTTAGGACCTTTATCTCTGAGGCTAGTCTGCTAGTAATTTTTACTATGCACATTATGTGAAAAATTTGAGAGATCATGTCCTCTTGTCTGGACTGATGTCATCCAAAGTGGACTAGTAAGAATGATCATGGAGGAGTTGTAGCTACATTCCCCTTAGATAGGAATATTTTGCAGCCACTAAAATTAGTCTATTTATTAGAAATAGAGCACCTTAAATTAACACTTCAGTGCAGAGAAAGCCACCATTATTCACATCTGGTATTTTGTACTTAAAAAACAGATAACTTTCCCTAATTTTGCAGGAGAGGAAAACTGACACACCAAGACACTAGATCCAAAGCCACTCAGAATGAGTAGAATGGCTAATTATGTGACTTTCCATTCAAGTATTTTCCTTCTCTTCTGAACACTCTTGTATTGTTTCTGTGGCTTTCATGTGGCACTAGTCACACATTACATTCTATTTTAAGTATTAATGTGCTTGTCTCAAATGCACTAAACCACAAATTCTTGAGGTTAGAATCCATTTTCAATTTGCCCCCATGCTGTCAGACTCACAATAGGTTCTCAATAAATGCTGAATGAATAAATAAACAAATCACTATTATTGTATCACTAAGATACAATAGTAACCCATTATATCTTTCCATCTCTCATGTTTGGTTCATGCCCAATGCCCTGTTCCTATGGCATTCTTTCCAAAAGACATGTAAACTTCCAGGAAAAAGGACAGGAGGAATTTGAGTAGTGTGAGGGTGGCGTCTGAGCCTTTGAGAAGAGGGAAGTTGACCTGCCTGAGTCTGTGCTGAATTCTTACTGGTTAGACAGCTCTGCAGAACCTTACTTCCTAACTAGCCACGTCAGTTCCATGATCCTCCTGTCATCTTTTGTGACTGCAACAGGTCACAGTGTCCATCCATTAAAACACCACTATCAGTATTTTTCCCTATTGAGTTTTTTAAATTACATTTATTTTTTTTTAAAGAATATTTTTGGATAGCCCCATAGACTTGGTGTTTGAAGAGGAGAATTATGTCCCAACCAGAAAAAAGGCAAATGGCTTTATCCCTTTCTTGTGAATTCTTCCTGATAAAAGTCCCGGGAGACAGTTAAATGGCAATACTGGAATTCTAGAAATGAAGTCTAAAATAATATAACAGACTATTTAATACTTGAAATTCTAAAACGTAAGGAAATACTTAAGTCTCATAAATGACATAAACCAAGACAATTGCTTTTGAGAGTAAGCCACTTGAAGGCAGAGATGGCCGTATACCGTTCCTATTACAAAGTCTGGCATCGAGCTGGAAACTGATGGGATTAAATAGTATATTGATGATCACCAAAATAGCTAACCAATTTAATCAATTTCATAAATTAAAGTGAGCCAGCCAATTCTAGGTGCCAAGTAAGCAAAATACTGATGATTCTTCTAAACATCTACTTTTTATACCTTAGTCCTGGCATCATAAAGCCACATACACTTCATTTCAGAAATAAAGTCTCTAAAACTTCAAACAATTTTAGCTTATTTCCATTTTTTTTTTTAATTTCAGCAGTTGAATAATTTTAAAGAGTATCAAATAGTTGTAAATTTAATCAGGATGAGAAAAAAAGTTTGTTTTATTTTTCACTCTTAAACACTTCTTTTTTCTACAAAAGTCCTCCCCTGAACTCTGCAATTATTCTCACTAGTAGTTGTAAGTTTGGCCTGATAAATAGTTCAGTGATATAACAGGAAAGACATAGAGTTAAAATGAAAATTAAGCACTTTATTGACCAGAAGAATTAATATTCCAACAAAAAATAAAATCCATATATACTTTCTTGCTGAGGAAAAATGATGTGCAGACAACACAGACTATTGATTCGAACCAATTGAAGTTAAAGCAGAATATTTATTGGGCCTTCCAGTTTTTAAAGGTCCTAAATTCCACTTAGTACCTCTAGCTGCTAATGCTGCAGAATTCTAGAATTGCACCCTGCAGTTTGTACTAATTGGTGGGAAATGCAGGCCTGATGTCAAAGACAACTATAATTGTCTGATGAAAATAACTTGCTTTTGACACCAGTATATGTTGCACCCCATATATCACATCCTCCTTGCATAAGGAGGTGTTGTTTTATATAGCCAAGGTAATTATAATTGGCTTTAATGTATCTGAAATAACTACGTATAAAAGAGTGTTTGCAAGAAAGAAGAAGCTTACAATGACCTAGTAGCATTTGTGACAAAATGGTTGCTCAAGGGCTTTTTTCGAAAGCCTGACTAAAAGCATAGGCTCATGGTATGCAGGTTTTAGTATGTTAGAAAGCTGCGATTTAGAGATGATCCTATTTTGACCATAATGCATTTTGTCATGTGAAGATTAAATGTGGGGGACGTTTACATTTCTCCAACTCACTGAGCTTCCACCTCAGGACTTGCTTTTTTTTTTTCTCACATCAATAGACATCTTTTAAAACATTGTATTCATGTCTGTCTCTCTTGACAGCGAATAAAATTTAATAAATAAAATTCTGTATGATAAATATGTTAGGTTTATGGAGCAGCCTTGATAAAGTGTGACGTTTTCAAAAATGATTTGTGAAAAACAAATAAATTTACCAGGGCTAATGTGTTACCAGCTCCAGATATATTATCGATGATGCAGAGGTATAATGACCCAAAAGAGCATTTGCACAGGTTTTCACACTGCTTAAATTACTGCCAGATAAGGGGGAAAAAAAATCTCCAGAAGTTGGACCCATTGCCTCTGTAGATCAACAACTGACTGTAGCAACATCTTGGCTTGTCACTAAATTTCAAATCAACCGCAGCCACCATACATAACAAGGGAGTATCTCCCCTTCACAGGCATCAAATCCTGTGTCACATTTTTATAATGTGCAGCTTTTTTCCCATCCTCTGTTCTAACCTTTTGCCAGGTTTTGAGCCTCCTGACCCACCAACTTTCTAGCTGGCGAAACCCACTTCATTACCTTGGAATCTTCTCTCTCACACGAATATTCACAGCCTCTGATTTTGTAAAGTATCAGGACCCCTCTTCATTTCTCTGGTCTTGGGATTTTATAGCACTCATTGTACTTTATATCACAAAATGTATTTCACACACCCCCCCACTCCCTCCTGCAAGATTGTGAAGTTAACATTTACTTTGTGTTCTCTTAAGCCACATGATATGGTAAATGCTTGAAATACATTATTTCATTCGATCTTCACATCGGTTCTGTTAGATAGTTACTATAATTATCTCCACTTTACAGATGAGGAAACTTGAGTTTTAGTATCAAGGTCTGTGCTCTTAACAATTTAGTAATACCACCTATATGAATGCCACATTCATATGTATTTTCAGATTCATTACGTTTACCTTCTAAGAATGAACCTCAAGTAACCCCTACCACTCAAAATACAATGATGAACTTTGATAATGACAACCAAAATATGACGTGTTTAATATTTAATAGCTTCAAATTTTCATAATTTTGAGATACCTTTGAAATGTGACAATAATGACTGGGGAATTGGTATGCTGATACCGTGAAGAAATCAGCAAATCCTCTATCAGAATGCTATAATAAGTCTTGAATTACTAAAGTAACAACTTACGAATAAGATCCACTTGTAGTGATAAAAACAGGGTGCAAGAAATGGTGAGGTATCTTGAAAACATACTGCAAACTGCAAAGTGTCTCCATTCGTCAGGTATATGTATGATGTTTAAAACGTCCCAACTTTTCTTTTTTGTGTATATGACCAACCACACATTCACACAGTTCTTATTTATTAAAGTGAGTGTGTATGTGTGTGTGTGTGTGTGTTTCTCCATATTTTAAAAAATACTTTAAAAGGGGATTAAGTTACTATATCCCCTTGGTTTTAACATATTCAATTTCCCTTTTAGCAATAGTATAATTTTTTAATGGAAAATAAAATGGAAGGCAACTGCTAACACTGAATTAAGATTAGAATTTTTAAAAATTAGAGAATAATTACTGGTCGTTTCTCCAAATCCACTATGTCAGAGCCAGCCTGCATAATTGGAGCATTCAGTTGTCTCACTATGAAGTTGTGTTTATTGAAGAAAAATGTCTTGAATTTTTATGGAGCATTTGAATTAGCAAAGGCATTCTAGTTCATCATACCACCATTTAGTGGGGGCCTACTTTGTATCAGAGTTTAGAGGGTATGATATATAGATGATAGGGATAGAGATAGATTTCCTAATAGCAGTAATATAAGTAGTAGCCAGAATATATTGAGAATTTCCTATTTTACATACACTGTGCTTAGTTACTTATTCTTTAACATATTTTTTAAGACAAGTCTGGTGCTAAGTTGCAGTTAGGATAGAGAAATGAATAGAACAGACGGGAGCTAAATGGGATAAGTATACCATTAGCCAAGTTCCTAAAGGCCACAGACCAGTACTGGTCCATGACCTGGGGTTTGGGGACCCCTGTCTAAGAGGATACATACAAAGATCCCAAAGACTCAGAATGGGCAATCACTAAGCATGTATTAGAAATAGGGATAAGACCAATGTGATCAGAGTCAAGGTGAGTGGGGTAGGGAGTAGAAGGGAGGCAAATGAGACTGCAGAACTAGATGGGACCAAATCATGAAGGCCGTGTTGACAACGTTTGCTATTGAAAGGCATGAATGTAAAGCCAGTTTTGTGAAGCTTTTTAGTTCCTGTCATCAGTAAAATAAGGAAATGAGATTAGATAGTATGTGAGTTTTTTTTAGCCTCTACATTTCATAGGGTTACATTATTCAGCTAGGTTCAACTCCATGTGATCAATAATAATATGCCAAGTCCTGTGCTGGGTATACAAAAATGCATATTACAAAGTGATAACCCATGGAATTTATTTCCACGGTGCCTGGAATACAATGAGGAAAAAGTTGATAAGAATATGTAGCTATAATACAATATAAAAAAATGGTATCCCAGAGGGATGTGTATTGCATAAGTACATAGTAGAAAGAGTACTTGTATGATTTAGATCATCTACTTATAAAATCTTATGCAAACAAATTGCGTTTTAGAATTTTGTGTGAATAGCATAGCTTGACTAAGAAGCTCTCCATGGAGTTCTCATGGGGAAACATCAGTTCGTATTAGTGTTTAGCATTTCTATCCATTCAAGTTTAATCATTGCCATCAGAAGCCCCTTGTTAAAGTGTAAATATAATGAACACATGGATGCAATAAAAATTAAATAAGAAAAATCGGTTTCAATTTGTGAATCAAATCATTTGGAAGTAGCTTCTTAGAATGCTATTTCAAAAAGGTGTCTGAGGCCTCATGCAAACTCAACAGAAGTGGAAAGATTGAATTCACATTTAGTTGGGTAGGAACCGAGAGCACCATGGGTTTGTGATCTCTGCTTTAACTCACTATTTAGTTTAGCTTGTGGTATTGTTATCCCTGGATACGTGAAACTGTAGACTTTACTCAGTTAAATCCTGCAAGAGAAGAGGCCTTGAAAGAATAAAAAAGACAGGGTACATTTGTGATATTAGGTGGCACCAGGAAAACTCATATTTCCACAGGATGGAGGCCTCTCAAATCTCAAGGGAGAGGCCTTGGGCAGCCAGTCTTGCTACACATGGAATGTGTGAGGTTGAGGAAGGTGAGGAAATGATACGTCCTTCAAAATCATACTTTATCTTCTGCGTCACCATCTGCCAAAGTTGTACACATAGAATACTAATCTGTGCTGCCTAAAATGAAAGTCAGGATCCTGAAAGACCCAAGAAGAAAGGTACCCTAGATCCTACAGATAGTTTCGTTCTGATTCCATCTATGCATCTTGTGTAGAAAGCCCCTAAAAGCAGCCACTGAGGTAAGTAAGCCTGAGGAAAAAAGGCCCAAAGTGAGGGATGCCAGGAAGCCCAGAGCAATGTTTCCAGAATTTCATTGTTTCAATAAAAGATGAGCTGTCCTTGGAATAAATGATACATTCTGACACTTTCCCCCTATTGCACATGTTAATTTTGCGTGTGATATTGTTTTGAACAAAATAATTACATTTGATTGATAACTTCCATGCCACATTTCAATTTAATTGGAAACAGCCCAATAGTCTTTCTTAAAAGAGGAAAAAGAATGCAGAAAATGTACAAAAGGAAAATATTCTCTTTCTCTTTCTAGTTTTCAGCCAATATAAAAGAACCCATTTCTTCCTATTATAAGCACTATGTCCTTAAAAGTAAAATAAAATGAAAAATAGATAAATATTTTTTATCAAATAATAATTTATCACAGGCTTAAGGAAGAACAACTTTTATGTAGTTCATATTAAGATAAAATTATATTTTCTAACACATTGTTAACCATAATTATAGGTTATCATAAAAATATTTTGGTGAAAAAATCTTCATTGATAATATTAGTAAAGATAGAAAAAAGGACGGAAAAATAAAGTTGCTTGTGCTTTTAGAACAATTTAAAAGAAAGTATTTTGAAAAATAACATAACTATCTTCATTCATACTTAATTATCCTTAATTTGACGAAATATTTTCTGTAAAAATAACAATACAGGAGCATAAACAGCTTCATGTTCATATTCATAAGGTCATATGATAAGAATTTTTTTCTGTTTTATTGCAGATAAAACAATTAATATCAAACATATTCTGACAATTTTCCTGAAACAGAGTCACAGAAGCTTCACTTCTTGCAAAATTATTATGCAGATAGTTAAAATATTGAAATGAGCCTAGGAATTGATACTCTAACAGATCAGTCTTATTATAATTTGTTGACAATGAGTAATCTATTTGAGACAAAGTGAAAGCAGCTGCAGAAGAAAACTTAATAGGAAAATTACGCCTACGAAGCATTTTAATGTAGATGCTGAATAAATTATCTATACATTAAAAGGTTCATATATTTCAAAGAAATGATGAAAAATTTGAAAATAATATGAGAAAATTTAACAAAAAGCAATAGAATTCTAAATGTGATCAAAACTACCAGAGAACTCTATTAAATGTATAACCTTGTTGCACACAAATTATTCTTTTCAGAGCCTGTTCTTTTATTGGATTGCTCTGCCATTTTATGGAATATATTTTAATGCTGTACAAAGAAAATGAATTTCACGGATTTGATTTAACAGTTGAGTTTCTTCATGTTACTGACTCGTGCTGCGATGGAAGCTTGCTCTTTTATTCCACCATCTACTCCAGTATAGATTCAGCAAGGTTTCAGTACGTGTGTGGGCGGTGGGGGGAGGGGGGGATACAGCTTGGTACAAACCTTGTATTAGTCAAAGAAAATCTATCATTTTATCAGGAATGTTCAGTGCATGCTCCCCAAAGCAGCATCTGATCGATAAAAGTTAGATTCAGCAAATCATTTAACCTATGCACTGACAAATGACTGGATTAGTAAGCTTTCCAGGGCTTGTGGAATATTGCAAACTAGACCAGAGAGTTGATTTGTGGAAACCATCTTGTACTTTTTAAATTATCTTCATTGATCTTGATCCTTTCAAAATTTGGTTTATTTTGAAGCAAACTTAATTGTCGAGTATATGGTGTTTCTGGAAAGGAGCTTTTTAAATACTAAAGGGATGACATAAATACATTGACAGGTGCAGACGTTATGTCTGTATTTTAGGAATCCAAAGTTTTATGATTATAGTGGCCATTATTATTGTTTGAGAGGAAAGCATGATAATATAAGACCTCTGCATTCAAAAGAGAGTGCATGATTTGCCTTGCTCTTATAATCTTGGGGCAAATTTACAATGGCAAGAAAAAGTCTAGATAAAGTGGATGTGGGTAGTGAATAATCTGCTTTTCTCTATCTTGAGATTCCATTGGTAAGAATACCAAAGTCAAAAATTAATGGAAAAATATAGGACAAAGGTCACTGACAATTTGTCTCTATGTCCATTTGCAACTCTGCCTCTATCTCTAGAATTTGCCTTTTAAAATGATAACTGCCCTTCCACCTCGACCAAGTCCATAAGTCATCTTTTAGGAAAATTAAATATACCAAACAAATAGACAAATAAAAGTACTGTATCAAGTGCTGAATTTAGTGAACCAGAAGAAATTCTACAGACCGTCAAATATAAAACCCTCATTTCACCCGGAAAGAAACCAAGGCTTAGAAATTATTAATGAACTCACCCAAGGCTACTGAGTTAGGTAATAGCAAAATCAAGGTCAAATTCAAGTCCCTTGAATTTCTAAACTCTCCACCAGGTTGGTTTCCTTCCATTTTGGAAAGTCGTCAGGAAGAGATATCTGCATGACAATGAGACTGGAGAATTACTTTAAAGACATTTGATTTACAGTGTAGATTCAGTTGGAGTTTAGAAAAAGATGTATTAGAAAAGAAAAAGTATTTACAAAGTTTTACAGTTGGGGGAGGGGTGTTAATCTTCACCATTCTCTCACATACAGGTGAATGATAAGACTAAATTTTCTTCCCTCATTGAAAATTATTTATAATCTGTCTGACAAGGAAAGTATCAATAATAATCAAAGAATTTTCATATATTTTTACAAAATCAATTCAATTAGTCAATTCAAGAAATATGCTTTTAAATGCTATTGTTAATACAAAAACTTTGGATAATGATTACCTTTTACATCAGCTGTGATACTTTTGACCATTTTAATATTGTCTCTGCACGACCAAGCGTTTGATAGACAAAAGGAACAAAAGTTTTTCCTAATTACATAGAAAATGCAACACAAAGCTGAAACCAAATCATTTATCTTTAAACCCATATGCTGGTGGGGGAGGAAATGTGAAAAAAAAAATGGTTAACCTGAAAATGAAACCTAGCTATAAGTAGATATTTAAGACAAAGCAGTGATTTAAGAAAATCCTATCTGCAGAATCATGAATAGGACTTATGTAAGGTATATTAGGAGGAAGGAAGTGTGGAGTACAGCTATTGGTGATAACGATAATAAAAAAGTTTTGAATTATAAGAAGAAATTTAAAAACAAAAAATATATTTGACAGGAAAGAAATTTTAAAAAGCAGTAAAAATGGAAGTCTGTTATGTTCACATGTGACTAATTTTTAAGGGCAAGCATCTAGTTATTTAAAGGTGAAATTAATTATACTTGGCTTCTGGAGGAAGTAAGGATGGTTAAGTTTTGGATGTTAACAGGTTGACACTTTTGCAATTAGTGTATATATTTGGGCCTTATGTCTGTGGTTGCACTAAGTAATATTACTATTGGTAAACAGATATTGATTCAAGCTTTTACCTGACAACAATGCATATCATACAATTTTAATTTTATTATTTTTACTTATGCAACTGTAATGAAACCTGGGGAAAAGATGGATGTTGTTTTAGACAAGAAGCAGGCATTTTATGAAGATTTTTGAAGGAGGAAAAAAGAAGAATGCATATCTAATCCATGCATGTCAAAGCCGCCACTACAGTATTCTGAATTGTCTTATAATTAATTCTTTCAGTTTCATATAATTCTGAGACTATTCATTTGGAGAAAATATTAGAACTCTTTTTCTGGCCTTTCTGAATTTATTCTTCACAGTTGCAAAGTACTGGTCAAACAAATTAAATTACTGCAGCAGTATGTAACTAATTTTATGTAAATTAAGGTGTTAATGTTCTGAATCACATTCCTGAAAATGGTGTTTTCTCTTCCAGCTTTTCTTCATTAATGATGCTGTGAATAGTCAAATCGAAAAATTAATTCCTGTAAGACTAACTGGATATATTGTCACCCTTCGATCCCTCGAAGTATTAGACCTAAATACGTTTCATGGTCAGCTCAGTTTACACTTGTCAGTAGCCCAACCAAATAAATCAACATTTTAAACTTAACACAACTTGGGGTGGTGAGATGATATAAAATAAATTTCATCTTATTTATATAGAGGGGTATCTTTTAGAGCTAATGGCCAAATTGAGTGAAGGAGAATTAGTGCCAAGCTTAGAACTTTATGAGCAGTCTTTCTGCTCCCAACAGAAGGTACCATTTTATTCCAACATCTATTCTCTGTTTGAACTTTGAAATTTTCATCTCAGAAATGACCTACATAAAATTGTGGAATATCAGGTGAATAAAAAATTTATCATTGGAAATACCTAAGAAAAATTGAAGTAGGAAAAAAAGAATAAATTCACCACTTCTTAAAATACTTTCCAAAGTTTATTTAAAAACTCAAAAGATTTTCTAACTACTTGGCAAACTCACATAACTCATTGATTAGATTAAAGCTGTTTAGTAGAAGCAAACATTTAAATTATTTATCGGTTGACATTTTTATCTAGAATAATAAATGTTTCTCCACTCCCTGAAGTGTAGTGTATATAGATAACAAGGTAGCTCAGAATTTCAGGAAGGTAACCGGATCATAACTGTTGTTTCTCTTATAAATAGCAACTTGAATTTTACAAGAAATGACTTTTCCAAAGAAGTCACCATAGTTGGGACCAAAGTACTACATTTTCAGGTGCCAAAAGATACTTTATAATTAAAAAAAAAATTCTGATATATTTATGTGTTTATTTGCAAATCTTTCCAAACCTTATTATTCTTTTTTGATCTTCCAACAGATAATCTTTAAATAATCCAAGCCTACTGAAGGACAGAAGAAAAATTCCCTTTCCCTTGTCTGGTTGTTTTGGCTGGCCAAATAATCAAATCAAGAGGAGCAGATTAACAAGAGAAAATAAAATTTAATCTTGTGCGCACAGGAATCCCACATGTATTGAGAGAATCAGAGACCCCACATACAAGAGAAGTTCAAAGACAATTAGGCAGGGTGAAGTATGTAGGACCTCCAGAGCTAGGAATGAGGTGATATACCTTGAGCACTTCGAAAGGGTCATTGCAGGATGATAAAAAGAGCAGACATTTAGTAAAAAGAAGTTTGTCCCACCTTGCAAATATGTCAAAAGAAGTTATCTCAGATAATCTTATGGGCCAGGCCTCTAATTCAAATTCTTCTTGGTAGTTACAGGGAGGGGCAGAAGTTTCTCTAGAGTCTGACACTAAAACTGCCTTTTTCTCAAATTAACCCGTAAACCACTATGGCACATCTTGGAGTGGCTCATTCCGTACCCCTACGTTACCTAATCATGCATTCAGATAAAGTGAAAAATACTGTCTCTTATTTTCCATTCTTGTTTTGATCTTTAAATCCATTCTGAAACTTAAAAATTTTAGAAATGGAATAGCAAGCACACAGCATACTACCAATTTTAAAGAAGCCTTTCAAAAACAAAATGCTTGGACTTATTTAATCAGTTAATAAGATAAATTTAAAACTATGACCCCACTCAGACATCAAGAGCTAAAGTTCTCACTACCATTAATAGATACCTGTGCTATGTAACTGACCAGATCCAAAGGTAGCAGAAGAATCAGAATGAATTGGGAGATAACCAAAGGGAGAACAACAATGCTGTCTACAGATGAGTCTAATCTGGTAATTTTACATTTCGTACAGTCTAAAGAGCAGGATCCTGTTGGTCTCCTGAGCTCAGGATAAACCCAGTTTGAGGAAAGTGGTAAAAGAAAACTCTAGCCCAATTTTGTTGGGACTCTGTGGAGTAATACTCCTGAGAGAAGAAAGCGTGTGAGAGGTCAGAACTGAAAAAGGAACTATGTAGAATCGAGGTTGTATTATTATTTTACTGCTAGAAGAACCTATGAGCATCAGCATGTGTTATTCCAAACACTCACTTTAAAATTTTTTTAAATTAACATCCTACAAATGAAATAAATCACGATGACTTTTCTAACTTCCTATTGCTTTATTACCAAATTCCTGGAATTTTTTTCAAAGCCAGCTGCACTGGGGCAGGAGGGACATCAGAGGAACTTACCCATGGAGCTACATGAAGAGGCAGTCAGATCCTGGCTCACAACGTAGGTCTGGGTTCTAACTGTAAATCTCCAAGCACTTTTCATACATTAAGTATAAGACAGGCTGTGTGAAGATTTTTTTTGTTGTTGTTGCTGTTAGATATGTTTAGTTCTTAAAAACCAATAATGCCTATCCGGCACTCATTATTAATAATACTTTATACTTCTCTAACACCTTTTTTTTTTCACAAAGTGTTTGAAATACATTAATACATCCTCTGACCCCTGCGAAGTAGATATGATTATACTATATACCCCACATAGTGCCTTGATTAGAAACTTTTTTTTTAGTGAAAAAGATGACATGAAATCAAAAGAGGCCATATCAAGTTCTGGCATCAAGCCATACTTGTGTCACTTGGAGCAAAGCATTTAACCTCCATGAGCCTGCTGATCCATCTGACAGCTCTGAGAAATTAAATGAAAAATAAGTATGAAAGTGTTTTTAAATTATTAATTAATTTAATTAATTTATTCAAAAATTATTGTAGCACTAATGTGTGCCAACCATGTGCTTCATGCTGAGGATATATCATAAACAAGTGTTAGTTCCTTCTTCCAAGGAGCTCATGATTCAACTGAGCAAGTTGACATCACACAAGTAATAATATGCACGATGATGGTTATGAAAGAAAAGGCCAGAGGACTCACATAAGCCCAGCCTATGTGGTCAGAGAACAGCCTCAACAAAGGTGAAAATCAGCTCGTGGTAGCTACTCAAATACATGTGAATAAATAAATAATAAGGCTAGGTCGAATTAAAGACATGCTGCTTTTTTTCTAAAGTCAAGCAGAATGTATTGAAAAAATTAAAAAGAGAAATCATAAATTTAAATTCTTAGCTTGGTGTTTTTGTCTAATAGGCCATATAGTTCCTGGGCATTTGATAAACTACTGAGTGGAAATAAAGAAGGAGATATCTGTTTGTAATGTAGCTCATTGGTGACATCTACTTTCAAAGCAGATGATTAATCACATTATTTTGGAGCCTTGTTGTATGTTCAGGATCAATGCCCTTGGATTGCCTTTGTAATAGGACTCTTCTAACAAGGTCTATTTAGTACTTCATTTAACATAAATACTCTACTTTAAATGGAGACCTAACTCATGCTTAAAACTTCACTGTAATACACTTTTGTAGCAAAGTCATAATATATTGAACAAAATATTATAACACCTTAATATAAGCATTGAGATAAAAAAAAAAGGAAAGAGGAAATTAAGAATCATTGAGCACCCACTACGCTCTAGGCACCGTGTGCTTTCATATGTATTATTTGGATTAATCCTCAATTCCTCAGCCAGGTGAGCAAGGTTAACATCAAAAATGATAAGTCATGTCGATAGTATGTACCCTTGAAATGAAATAATGAGAATGGCACTTTACCTCTGTTGTCTTTTTTCTAAAAAACCATAATCATGAGAAAAACCAGACAAATTTCAATAGAGGGCCATCCTACAAAATATCTGACCAGTACACCTCAAAACTTTTAAGGTCATCAAAATCAAAGAATGTCTGAGAAACTATCACCATCAAAGGAGGCTAAGGAGACAGGATGACTAGATGTATCGTGGTGTTCTGGATGGGATTCTGGAAAATAAAAAGGACATTAAATTAAATCTAAGGAAATCTCAATGAAGTTTGGCTTCTAGTAAATAATAATGTGTCAGTGTTTGGTTCATTAATTGTAACAAATGTACCATAAATATTAATATAAAATATTAATATTAGGGGAAATTGGGTTTGGGATATATGGGAGCTTTCTGTGCTATCTATGTAAGTTCTATTTAAATATAAAACTGTTCTAAAACAAGCAAAGTTTATTTTTAAAAAGTGTGTAAGTTTTATTAAAGTCATTTTACAAATGAGGAAAATTTAAGTAATTAAATTACATAACCTGTAAGCTATTAATTTGAACATACATATGCCTAAATCCAAACCACACACTCTGACCAAAGAATCATGCCAACACTCCAAGGAATCTGGTTTGGGATCAAAGAAATGTCATTTACAACATCTTACATCATGTTCTATTATTTTAAAATTTCTAGTACATATAAGCATTAGAAAAATAATTGCTATAGCTGGTTAGCTAAATGTCATGCATCTCTATTCAAGAGTTTAGTGGCCATTTCCTTGAAATAAAGCCTAAATCTGTGATAATAAATCTTGTGGTTTAAGCTGATATTTAAACATACCCGCACACACTCACAAATCCCCATACAGAATACACACATACACACTCACATAAAAGAAATAGCTAGCTAACTGTATGATTTTAAATTATTCTTAGTTCCTAGAAAGTATTTTTCCCCAATTAACATAGCAAACCAGAGGTTTTCCTTACTTTATGTTGTTCGTATAGTAAAATAATATATAAACTCATTCCCTCATTGTTTAGGAAATATATGTTCAAATTAATGAAAAGTCATTATATGTATATACCAATGATTCATTCATTAATTCATACATTCATTCATTCATTTCCCCAAAATCCTAAATGCCACGCAATGTTCTCAAATAAGTTTAAATATCATCAAAGGTGATGCTCGTGGTGTTGCAGGCCCAGGATTGTGCTATAGGTGATCTAACAGGCCAGAAGAGGCATTTCAGCAAAGGAGAAAGCATGAAGAAAAGCCCAGAAACACAAAAGTGGAAGATCTGTGCCAGAATCAGCAACCAGTTGGTGTTTAGAACCCTTACAAAGCAAAAGTCATTTCAGACAGTTTTATAACTTAAATAGTTCTTCTTCTTAAAGGCAGATAATATGTTTTACATTTTAAACTGATATGTAGTTGTTTGCTTATTTAATAATTCTAAATTTCAGGGTATGTTTACTTTTTTCACTAAAATGTCTGCTAATGTACCCAAACCAGTTGTAACAAAATGTGTTGGTACTATTTATGAAATTGAGTTGAGTCAAAATGTGGTTAAGAGTTTATGCCTAGGCTTGAATAGGTCTAGGGAATTGGTAATTTTATCAACATTTTATTTTTTAATTGTGATGATGAATAATGAATTGTCAACCCTGGAAACTTTATAGTAGCTAAAGAGCCATCAATATTGCCAGATGCAAAGTTAAACCAACTTTTACAGATGAGAGATGCCCTTAGAATGGCTGTGATGAAATGTATTTCACCAGATGAATTTCTGTGATATGATTGCAAAATGAACCTCTCTCTCTCTCTTTTTTTAAACAGGCAAGGGAAGGGGCAGTCAGTCTGAGATTTACACCTGATTTGTGTTATAGTAATCTTTGAAATTAAGAAGTGTATCCTTGCATTTCATTAAATTCTGGCTAATGAGATAACTGTCTTCCCAAGGAGGGAATGATAAAGTACTCAGGCCATAAAGCATAAATTAATACTGCAAGGTTAAACACTGGAACTAACTCATGTTTCAACAAAAGCCCCTACCAGCAGTTAAATTAACTGACATAAATACCATAAAATCTGTCTTTATTTTAGTTTCAGATGATGCTTCTTTTTACACCCCTGCTTTCAGTTTGTATAACTCATTTTTGCACATTATTGCATGCACCATTTGCCATTTAAAGAATCAGCTACAACGGGGGAAAGATTTAAGGAATAAAATACTCAGAGAGGAAAAAGAAACTGGTGGGTCTGGGGATATCATATTGAAGATTGTTAGTGCTGCTAGGAAATACTACAATAGACAATAGTAGTTCAAAGAAACAGTTAATTATGAGACGACCAGCCCAAAGAAATCTACTTTTTAAGCTTTTGATAGACATTTTGAAAAAAAATGCTAAAGAAAACCTGTGGTGATAATAGGTTTGATATATATTCTGGCAAAAATTATATCACATTAATGAGGTGGCTTAAAGGGCTCATGCATTTTGTAGGAGGCATTTCAATGTATTAGTATAATTAGCAGTGATGAGAAAACTGTTTGGAACTGAATTACCTCTCACGAGTTCATTTGAGCTATATGAAATTACACCATGCAAGAAGGAAAATTATGGAGCCATCCAGAGAGAGTTCATGCCTGATTTGATCATAGCCACTAATTGGATGATCATTTTCGTAAAGCTTTTCAAATGGTTGACAGTTTCTGCCTCTCATTTTTTTTTAATGGACTAGCTCTTTATTTCTTGTACTAAGCAACCAAACACAGGTTTGTTAGAGATTTGGGTGTTTCTACAGGGACCTTACAGGTGTAATTGTCACAATCTGAGCAACCTTTGTCCCTTAATTAGCTGCTTTTGGGGAACCCCTAATGAGAGTTGCTGTTCTTATTAACAATCTTAGGGAATACCCGATGAGTGAAGCTCTCCGTGCCTGATGTATGTCAGCAGCCACCATATGACAGCAATTTAATGAAGTTAAAATCTGACCTGATTGGGACAGATAGAAGAGCGTTTGTGTTATATGCTTTTGATTCTCTCTCTCTTTCTCTCTCTCTCTCTCATAGTTGGTGGGTGCTCTGATGAAAGACAACAGAAAGTGGAGGGTAGGGGGTAGAGAAAGGAAGTACTAGTAATGGATCTGCTTTATAAACTCTATTCATAAGATAGTCAACAGCCAATATCAGAGAAGAACTGAAATCATGGAATTAACTTTCTTTGTATAAGTTACTCCATGTGAACTGCATAATACAGCAAAGTCTTACTAATTGGGGGATAACTAAATATCATACTTGTTTTCTGCTTAACTTTTTATTTATCTTCTCCATACCTCCTACTTGAATCATTATTTTCATTATAGTCATACAAGATTTCCAAATGAAATTCAATCATGTGGAGTTAATTTTTTTTAAATATAGCTTTTTAAAATAACAGACATGTATGGCCTAATAAATCAGAAAAGAAAATCATTATGAAAACATGCCACTCGATTTGTTGTTGAAAAGAAAGATATGACATTAGATTAATGATTTTTCAATTTGATTGACAAGACCTAATATTATGAGAAAGAGCCAGCTGAGATACAAAATAGCATTGATTTTTTTGTGTGTGCAAATGTGTGTGTGCACATGCACGCACAAGTATGCACATGCTCAATTTCTAAAGTGTTATTCTTTTTCATGGCCAAATATTTCTCTATTTGGAAATGTCACCTATCTGCAGCTAATAGATGCCACAGGATGCTTGCTCATAAACATTGCTTTTGTCCACGTTTACTATATTTTTGAAACCACAAATTGGAGGGTGAAATATTAATAATATCAAAGTTTTAATGAGTCCTCTGGCTCTCCCTTGCCCTTTCTGTGCCCTCAGTTTGCTTAGATGTACAGAGAGTTTGCTATATGTAGCCACTTAGAAAGTTAAAAACCAAGCATCTTTTTATTAAGAAAAGAATATTTTATAAATGTGCTAGCAGCATTCAAGGAACATAATTTCAAGACATCTAAAGTGGAAATTTCAAGGAATCAGAACTTAGAGGTATTGTTATTCTTGCATAAGTTAAAGTGTCTCAGAAAGCAAACGTGTAGATCCCATTTCAACATTTTTTTGCAGTGCTAGAAGGGGTTATAGAGATTGGTAAACAAATTGGTGAGTTGAAATACAAGACATATTTGTAATCTACTTCCTGTTCCACCACTGATGTGTTTGTTCAAATCACCAAAATATAAAATTACCAGCAAATTTCTGAATGAAAAACTATAAAGGACTTTTTTTTTTAATTTCCTATTCTGATGATTCTCCCTGAACGATTTTGTTGTTGTTGTTGTTGCTGATTTTTTAGAGATTCTTCTTCCTTTAGCTTTTTACTATACCAATTCCCTCATAAATATCTAATTTACACTTTGGCTTATTTTTATTTTGACCCATTCTTTTCTTGAACTGAAATTTCAATGCCTCTAGGTTTCCTGTGTTAGTCCCTCTCTTTCTTACATATTTTGTTTTCTTCTTGTTTTATGATATTAATTTTCTGAATCCTTGCTCTCATATTTGATTGATAGTTCATCTGGGTATGGAATTCTAGGTATAAAATTATTTTCCCTCAGAAATTTCAGTACAATACTCAATTATCTTCTACAATTCAATGTTGCTGATAACAAGGCTGATGCTAATCTGATTCTTTTTTTCTTTTAGATAAAATACTACTCCCCCCGCCAAGAATATAAGGATACTATATTTTCTTAGCTCTTATGTTTTAGAAATATCATTCTGTTACCACTGTACATCAAAGGAAAAACTGGCTGAGTGAAACCCTTGGGATATAACAATTCCCACTCAAATCTGCAACTTTACTTGGCAAAATAGAAGTCTCATACTAGTCAGACTTGTATTATTTGGTTTGGAAAATCCTTTATTCTGCCTATGCATGTGCAGGTTTTTTTCTTTATCTTAGTGTTCAAATATTTTTAAAGATGTGTATATTATTACACTGATTATTTCTGGGACATATGAGTTGCTTATATATGACTATACAAATAATATACTTACATATATTTAACCATAGAGAAATTTTCTTCAATCATATCTTTGATTATTGTTGCCAACCTCTTTGTTATGCTTCCTCTTCAGGAATTCCTGAGGACTAAATTCCTCTTTGCCTATGCCCCTATGCATGATTATTTTCCTTACTATTTTCATATCTTTGTTCTTCTACATTTGGGGAGAGAATATCAGGGTTTTGTTTATTTGTTTGTTTGTTTCCTTCACATTACTAAGTTAAGCATTTATAGAAATAATTTTAATCTGTTATTTATTAATTCCAAACAGATTTAAATTTCCTATTATGTTTTTTAGTCTACTTAGGTCTTTTTGTTCTTCACTTTTAATTTTATCTGTTGTCTCTGTATATCAGAGTCTTCTCTCCTTTTGATTTTTCATTTCTGTTTTGTAAAGTCCAGATAATCTTTAATCATATTAAGAATTTCAAAAATTTAATATATTTTCTAATTTCCTGAAAACTAATATTTTTAGCATTTAATGATTTTTCCTCTTAGCTGTTTTTTTCATAGTCCCTAAGCTGAATTTTTTTCCTTCAAATCATTTGGAAACTACCTTGACTTTCTACTACCCAATATAAAAATATACCTGTATCTGTACCTTCTCTTTCTACATTACTACTATTAATCTTATGATGTGTTTACTCTTTCCACTAGGTGAAACTCTCTACTTGTACTCCACATCAAATCTCTTCTTGGCTTCTCAGAACCTTGCATAACTGATTATTCTCCCTCTCTCTACTATGTCCCCCCAAAATCCCCTACCTAGTGCCAACATCTCTCACCTGTTGGTTTTTCTCTTCTCTTACCTTCACAGATTTTTCAGAGGCATTGTCTATCATCTCAGTCTTCATTTTCCCAACTACCATTTGGTCTTTAATTTATCTCCGGCTGGCATCTGCTCCACAGCTCCATAAAAATTGCTCTCATCATAGAGAGTAACAACCCTCCTGCTTCAAATTCCAAGGGCTGTTCTTCATTTCATATCTCACCTGACTCTTCAGAAGAATTTGAAATATGGTTGACTATTCTCTCCCTCTTGAAACACTTTTTACCTGTACCAGAGAATTTTCTGCCTATCTTTTTCATCCTTTTATCTATGTGGGTCCTTATTGTTTACTTTATTGATTTCTATAATCTTTACGTATTAAAAGTATTAGGATTTTGTCTGTGACAGAAGGCATTTTAGGAAAGAGATATAGCAGATTACTTAAGTCAATATAATATGGATACTTATTTTACAAATTCAGAAGGAAGCTACCTAAGGAAAATTTTCAGGGAAATAATAATATTTTTTTCAAAAGTATATATTTCTCTGAATGTCAGAGTCCTATAAATTAAATCAAATGAATTATATACCCAGATTTTAATTTTTAGTATTTCCTCTCATTAAAATAAACCATTAATTGGTTACTTATCATTTTATTATACTAATTATACTATAAAACCTTTTACTTAACCGTGTATGTACCTTATTTAGAGAAAAATAGGTGAAGAAAATATTTGGCAAATGTAATCAATAGATGGGAAGTATTAATAAATTTCCATATTGTTATAATGAATATTATTGTTCAGTTACATGGACAGGACCAATACTGGAATAAAATCAAGATTTTTCAGAAGAATGAATAAGGGAGATTAATGTTGGATAGACAATCAACAGTCTCTGCTGAAGAGCCATACAGAAAACTTCTTATTCTTTAGCACTGTTTCCATATAAGGATGTAAAGTAGAGAAGGTTTTCATTCAGGCTCTTGGCCTCTCTCTCAAAATCAACACCTTTTCTGTGACATATGGTATTCTGGTTGCTCTCTACTCTAGAAAAGTTTATATTCACTTAATAGAGATCAAAGTATTAATATTTCCTTTCTGCTTTCTCTGGGATAAGCACAAACAACTATAGAGACTGCAGGATTACAGAATAATTTTATTTTTTTTTCATAGTCTCCTTAGCTAATGCATATACTTCCAAACTGACATATTAAAGTCAATAACATAATTATAACTAGCATAAAATTGACTATTTGTAAAGAACTAATATATTATTATGTTTTTCATTATAATCTTACAAAATACGTAGAATCTTCATCTTAAAGATGAGACATTCAGAGATAATGACCTGCCAAAGGTAGCATACCTTATAAGGGGTAGATCCAAGATTTGAAGCTAGATCTGCTGACTCCAAAGGCGGTGATATCACCACTATAATATGCAGTAAAGGGACTCAATGAGCAGGAACTTAAAAAGGTAAAAATGTTATGGGAGAAATTAGTAGTTCATTTGTTCTCTTTTTTACTAAGAGAATCCTCATTATTTTCTGAGTGGCAATGCACACAATCAAAGTGTGCATTCTCATTCTTCCTTGCCACTGAGAAAGCAAGTGGAAATAATGTATAAGAATGCCATCATGTATGGAATGCCAGGAAGGCTGACACAGCTAGAAGATATACCTCTTTTCTCCCCTCTTTTTTTACTACCTGAAATACTTCAGTAGTCATCTTAGTCCAGGAGGTATACTTCAGTACACAAACCATGTGCTCAGGATGATGTATAACAATATAGAGTCACCGTAGCACCTCTGGCTTGCCTAGCTCTTGACTTCCTTTATATGAAGAGTAAGTCCTGGGTTTTAGCCTTTATTATTTGGAGGTTTCCATTATCTGCAACTGAAAAAATTTCTAATTGATACTATAGTACTTTGATAAAAAAAAAAAAAATCATAGATGGTAGATGAACAGCATCCAAGATAATCTCCTGCAAAATATTGCTAAGGCTGTGTTGTAGAAGCAGAAAACACTTTGGGGGGTAGGGGAGTAACAAATTAATAGAATTATGGAATTTAAAGTTTATTAGGAAAAGAATTGGAAGCTTTGTGGTAATTACTAAGCATAGTGAGAGTTTATGTATGGCAGTCATGCTCCAGGCAGAAAGCTGGTGGGTAGATTGACAGACTTAGAATTGTTATATCGGAGTGAGGCTGCTGTGAATGTAGAAATAGCCTCAGAGAGTTCATGCTCCTGCGGACAAATGATGATTTGTTATTATGCTTGAACTATGATGAAATCAGTGAAGGCATCCTAGTAAGAAGCAAAACCATGGGGATGCTATTAAGAGTTTAGCAATTCTAGTTTGTGTGGGAATATGGATTCCATTTACCAAAAATAATAGCATATAGGAAAAGAAGAAAACAGTTACTGTCATTGTTTTGAACTGCTCCTGAGCTATTCCATTGTGTCATAAATTTTAAGTCAACTTTCATGTTATTAATACTCATTCTATTAGTGTGATGTATGTGTAGTGCCACAATATTACTATAATAAAATAATATGATATTATGAGTTTTTTCCCTAGATCTAAAGTAATGCTTTTAAAACATGTAGTGGAAATGCACATTAGTGGGAAAAACAGATCGAGAGCAAGAGAAAGGGAGAGGAAAGAGATGAAGAGATTGATTCTTTCCTGTTAGCTCCAGTACTTAGATACCTAAGTTACTTTCTTCATTTATAGCACCTTTTTGTATCAGTGCTCTTTTCCTTATAGGACATCACTATTCTTTTAGATTTTAATCTATAGCATACCCAGTCAAAAATGCCTTTTTAGTGTAGCATTATTCTAGTATTACTACTCACCTACTGGACCCCAATTCTTAGTTATAATAGGTGAAATCCAGATATTTATTTATAAGTATACCCAGAAGAATTCTTTAATTGATAGTTTTATGAAGAAAACCAAGAACTACCTGAAAATGACTGTACATTCTGGAATAAAACCTGAGTACTTATTTCTAGTCAATTAACTTAGGTATACATACATATAACAAATTACAAATGACCTAATGGAATTCTCTTAGGAATTTCTACTTCCTCTTCACCAAGGACATAGAGATATCATGTTGCCATAGGAATTGTCTCTGTACCGGTTCAGTATGAATTCTTTTCCAAGGTTCAGCTGGCATTCTTCTGGTCAGCTGCAGTTGCCTTGGGTGTCACTGCATTGTTGTCATGTAATATAATGAATGAAATCTAAGGTTTGAAATATAGGTAAGAAATAGATAGAATGAAGAAAAGGGAAAGGCGTTTTTGAGCAACATGAGCATCAAATAAATTCACACAGCTAAAAATGAGAGTGGCATGGTTATTACACAGAAAGCTGATGGGCCAGACTGGAACACTCACATGGAGTGGTTGTGGCATGAAAGTTTGAACAGATAATGCAAGAATCTTAGAGAATAGACACTGTCAGTAAGTTTGCTATTCCAAGCACCAGAGCCTCTCTAGGTGTTAAAGAAAAGACGCCATGATGAAATATGGTATTTTTCAAATGCTATGTTACTTGTAGAGGTTGAAATAAAATGGAAAAGACTGTTGTAAAGGAAGTTTCAGCCAAGAGGGTCTGGTTATAATTCAAATATAATTAAGAAAAACTGAAACTATATAGGAAAAATGGAAAAGCACAAATTTACAAAAGAAAAGTCAATTCCACTTACTTCAAAAGAGAAAAAGGTATAAAATGACAGTAATAGAAATTAAAAGTGATGCTTTAGTAAGGCTATTTTATTTATTTATTATTTTTTAATTTAAGAGAGGGGTAAGTTTTACGTACCTAAGAATCTTCATATACTTCAAACACATTGCATATGTGAATTCTACAGGTTTTATTTTGCTTGTCAAATATACTAGAAAGGTCATATTAATGACCTCAGAGCACTAATTTCTAAATGAGAAAAGACACAATTCTATTTCTCCTGGAAAGATAAATTGAATGGGCAAGACATTTAGCCAAAATTTGTTTCACCAAGTCATCTCCCAAGCCATTCTTGCCCAGTGGCTAAGAAATACGTTAGCAAAGGAACTTATGGTGATTAATTTGATCTCTCTTCCCACCAGTTGTAAAAATATACTTTATCTATTACACACTGATGCTCTTTGATGTTATACAAGGAGTATGTGCTTCATAAATGATATTATGCATTCATTTCTAAACATAGCATCTAGAAAAAGCTGTCAAGTTTACCAAAGATAGGAAAGACTTACATTCTGGACTGAGTCATAGAAAGAAATTTCTTACTATTGAGAGTGATTAGCAATAAGGATTATAACCATATTTCTTGGTTCATTTTTCTCCAAGCACTAATCCTCCCCTGATATCAGTTCCCCACTACTAGAATGAAAGGTAATGAGGGCAGGGATTTGGAGGGATTGGGAATATTTTTCTGAAAGAATCTACTCAGATCCTGCTTGTGGGTCCTACAGTCCCAATTTATGTGCAGCTACTAAGTTGTAACACTCTGGTGAGCAATATATGGCTTTAATAACCATGATTTTGAGAGGGACACTGTTGTGTGTCTGCATGTTTAGGTAGATAATTTAATTATTCTATTTCATAGCTGAAATACAATATTAAAACTCTGAAAAAAATAAAAGTATGAGCTTTTCTACTTTAATATTGTGAGTGGATGTCTTTATATTTTGGTGTTATAAATGTTCTTGTGTGACATTGTATTCTTACATGACTGACTTTGTGTAGTATGAAAGCATATGCAAAATCAATTTTGAAACCTATAATAAGCAGCCATCCAATAAGGATGTATTTAATCTGCCTGAAAACATGATGGATTCTCCAATTTTCTTCTTCCTTTCACAAAGCTTGTGAGTTGCTTTTCCTGATGGAGATATCCCAGGAAATTCAGTATTACCCAAGGTGCAAATCCATCATTGATCTACATGGGGTAGACTGACAGGTGAGTGTCACAGACTATATTAGAATTAAGTGGTAAATAGGATAGAAATTAAGTCATTTCAGAACAAATAGTGAAATTTTACTTCTAAGAGCTAGTAAATATATACAAGAATAGAAAAATGATGATTACAAAATCTGAGTTTTTTAAAAAAGTGTTGTTTCTTGATTCTGGTGGTTAAATGATAATTATTTAAGAGCTTCTTCCAGATTCTCCCTTTCCACTTGGGCAATTTAGACAAATCTGCACTGCATTATGTCTTATTTTTGGTTTGTTTTACTTCTAAATCTTATTTTTATTGCCCCAACATTGATCATGCCCCTGAGAAGTCCAGTTCAGAGTGTAATATGTCATTATACTGATTTTTTTCTGTTCTCTTTAATATTAATAAGAAAAATCTACCTTAGTTTCTCTCAGATCATTGAACTTCTATATCTTTGACTGAAAGGTTACCATCTTTTCCCTTCATTTAAGGAAAAAAATGATACATTTAAAATAAGTTTATTTTACAAAGCTTCAAGCTAAGTAAATATATGTGTGTGTGTGTGTGTGTGTGTGTGTGTGTGTGTGTGTGTGTGTGTGTGTGTGTATGTTCTATTCATGATTATTTGCCCTGATGAAGACTTACAGTGGAAAATTAACAAAAAAATGAAAACATTCTTCTATTTGATTGGGGGATGAGATTTAGAACTTGTATTTCAATATAGGTGGGTCTGATTTTCTGAATCCAAAGAAAGAAGTGAATATACATTGGACCTAATTTAACAGACAGGAAAGAGTTTAGCTTTGCATTTTTTTCTCAACTCCTTTTTTCATGCTATGGATAACATTACTTCTCTGACTGACACTACACAACAATTTAAGATAAATTGCCCTCTCTTAACTGTGCTGAATGATTTGGTCCTAGTTGAACTAAGGATAGAGAACAAAATGATTAGAAATTTGTTTCAAGTTGAGCATTTGAATTCTTGAGTACAGTACTGGACATTCTCATGCTTCCTTAAGTGTCGATTTAAGAGGAGGGTAGATGATATTTTGTAGTTTTCTTTCACTTCTTTTTGTACATGTAATATTGAATTGCTTTAAGCAAATTAAAGGGCAATTTTTTTTCCTCCTTTATTGGACAAATGTTTATGTATTTTGCTTATTTTAAATTTAGGCAATTGTGTTTTATTATTGATCAATGAACACTTGTTAAGTATTATAAAACTAATTAACTCAAGATCTGTTATAAGTTGTATATGTATAAATCAGTGACTTTTTCCCAAATCTCATCAGATTATTTCATACATTTGTAATATAGCTAGATTCCTTTGTTACATTCTGCATTTTATTCTCGGACCACCTGAACTTTTAATTTCTTTTAAATTTGCATACATCATAGTTCACTCTTTGTGCTGTAAAGTTCTATGGGCTTCAGCAAAGGCTTAATGTCATTCATCCACTATTACAATATCATAGAAAATAGTTTCACCATCCTAAAAAAATAATCTGTGCTTTATCTTTTCAACACTCTCCCCCAAATTCCTAGAAACAACTGACCAAGTTACTCTCTCTACAGATTTATCTTTTCCAGAATGTCATACAAATGGAATCACACAGTATTTAGCTTTTTTTGGACTGTCTTCTTTTACTCAGAATTTCAGATTTATGAGTGTTTATGTGAGTCTTGACAGTTCAAACCTTTTTATCACTGAATTGTATCCCATGGTATGATGTACCAGTTTGTATACCCAGTCTCCTATTAAAGGACATTTTAGTTGCTTCCAGATTTGGACATTTATGAATAAAGCTGCTGTAAATATTCACCTGCAGGTTTTTGTGTGGACATAAATTTGCAAATTGATTAGATAAATACCTATGAGTGTGATTGTTGAGTTATATAGTAAGACCATATTTAGTTTTGTAATAAATAGCTGAACTGTTTTCCAAAGTGATTATCATTTTTTATTCCTACCCTCAATGAATGAGAGCGTCTCTTGCTTCACATCTTTACCAGTAATAGGTATCGTTAGGTTGTTTTTGTTTGTTTGTGTGTTGTTTTTGTTTGGTTGTGTTTTGTTTGGTTGGATTTTAACAATTATAGTAGACATGTAGTATATCACTCTGTTGTTTTAATTAGCATCTCTCTAATGACAAATAATGTTGCATATCTCTTCATATGCTTATTTGTCATCAGTATACCTTATTTTTCAGCTTTATTAAGGTATATTAACAAATACAATTGTAAGATATTTAAAGTGTACAAAGTGATGAAAGTATCCCCCATCAAATTAATTAGCACAGATCCAATATCTCACATATTTACCTTTATTGTGTGTGAGAACATTAAATTTGACACTTAACAAATTTCAGTTATAGTAACCACATTCTACATGGATCCTCAGACCTTACTCATCTTTTAACTGAAAGTTTGTACCCTCTAACCACCAGCCTCTATTCCTATTTTCCCCACCTCCAAGTCCAGTAACCACTTTTCTACTCTCTAGTTCTATGATTTTGACTATTTTGACTTTTTTTAGATTCCACTTATAAGTGATACCATGCAGAATTTCTCTTTCTCTGACTTATTTAGCAAAATGCCCTCTAGGTTTATACATGCTGTTGCAAATGACAGGATTTTCTTTTTAAGTTGAATAATATTTTGTTGTATAGCTATATCACATTCTCTATATCAATCCATGCATGGACACTTAAGTTGTTTCCATATCTTGACTATTAGATCATTTTCATACCAATGAACATGGAAGTACAGATGTCTCTTTGAGATAGTAATCTTATCTTTTAATATATAATCAGATGTGGGATTGCTAGGTAATGTGGTAATTCAGTTTTTAATTTTTTTAGGAAACTTTATACTGTTTTTCACAGTCTCTGTACCAGTTTACATTGCTAGTAACAGTGTACAAGGGTTCCCATTTCTCCACATCTTTATGAGTACTTGTTATCTTTTGTCTTTTTGATAATAGATATCCTAACAGATATGAGGTGATATCTCATTGTGCATTTCCCTGATGATTAGCGATGTTGACCATCTTTTTATGTACCTGTTAGCCATTTATTTGTATGTCTTCTTTGGGAAAAAAAAAATGTCTATTCAGGTCCTTTTCCCATTTTTAAATTGAATGATTTGTTTTTTGCTCTTTGCTGGGGAAAGTAATAGATGTTTTTTCCTGCTATAGTTTGCCAAGATACAATGAGTGCTAGAGTGTGAAAGCTACCCCTCCAGGGCTTCCTGATTCTTTTTATGTATGGTTTTTCTTATTTATTTCCACACATTTTTAACCACAATTTCCTTAGTTTTGTTTAATTTTTAGTTTTTAAACATCTTGAATTGCAATAATTTATTTAATTCTTCCCTTTCTCACTTAATAAAGAAAACATGTTGTGAGGTGATGGATACATTCATTAGTTTGAATGTAGTAGTCATTATACTTATATCAAAACACCATGTTGTACACCTTAAATATATATAATTTTAATTTGTCAATCATACCTCAATAAAGCTGGAAAAAGTTTTAGAGCATATGAAGCTATAAATGTGCCTCTGAGTACAGCTTTAACTGTATCTGATAAATTTTTATAATTTGTAGTCTTACTGTGATTTCGTAATAGTCCATAATTATAGTCCTAATTTTCTCTTTGGTAGTAGAATTATTTAGTAAAATGTTTTTTTTTTTAATTTCCAGTTTATTTTAATGTGTTTTTTTAATTGTGTGGTTATATTGCTCTGCCATAGAAAGATGGCTTCTAAATTTTCTAGAGAATTTAATGAAGTTTTTCTTATGCTTAATCATAAACAACTTCTTAAAATTCTCCAGAACTATTATACTCCTGTAAATCTTATATATTTTTAAAAATTGATTTTATATATTTATTTTGCCCATAATAAGTTATGACATATATTCTTTGTGCACTTAACCCTTTACCATTTATCATTACACATTGACTTTCCCATTATTTTCTGCTTTGAATGCACTTTTTAAATATTACAACCACTGCTCTTTTTGTTTGTTTCTTTAGCCATTTTGTTTAAAGGAAAGACCTTACAGAAGTACATAGTTAAAATTTTTGAGATAGTTTTTAAACTATTCATTTTACTGCAATAACTATATGTTTATCTTATTTCTGTCATAACGTTTTCTGATGTTATGAAAATGTTTTTTTTATTTTTTATTGTGTACTATGTAGCATCATCATTGGTTTTTATCCTTAATCTTTTTAAATTTCTAAGCCATATTATTTCAAAGAGTTAAGTAATATCAATTAGTTTTCCCTCTTGATCATTAAGGACATTAACAACATTGTATAATTTGTTTTTTCCTCCTGTCTTCTCAATCTGTTGTGACTTGGGACATTGGGCTTCTAAAAATCTAGTTTCTTATTATTTCTTTTATTTTATACTTCTCTTTAGAGTAATATTTTGGATTTCCATTTAGTTTTATAATTATTTGTATGAGATATTTAGTCTAAATCCTATTGTTTCATGGTTTTAAAATTCATTGACAGTTTTTTCTTTTGAATGATACTGTGCAATTTCCTCATTCTTAAGTTTTTCACCTTGAGATATCCCTGTCATTTGAAATGTCTCTTAAAGTACTATTTTAAGGGCAGTGTGTGAGAGGTTTACTTATTAAGTCCTTCATGTTTAAGACTCTCTTTCTGTTACTATCACATATAAACACCAACTTTGTGCAGGGTAGAAAAGGGGCCAAGAGAGTCATACTGGCAAAATAGATATATTGCTTTATTCCTGCTGGCATCTTTTCTTAACATCTTTAAACTATGTTTGATTACTATTTACTAACTCTACAACTCCTTGCACTATTGAATATCATATCTTTATTGCTACTGTGTAGTTTTTTCAAACTTTGTCTTAAATTTTTCTGACTCAAGCTCTAAGAGGTGTTTTCAATTTTAATAATGTGAAATTTGGCAAATATATCCAAGACTTTCAGCAATTAATTTCACATTTTAAATTTTTACAGATTTCAATGAGGTTAATAGTTAACTTTTGCTTTTTAAGATTTAAGATCCTTAATATTGTTTACATTTATATCTCTTCACTTTTTTCTTTTAGTCTTTTTTCCTAATATTACTTTTTTTGATTCACCTCAAACTCATGCCAAATTTAAGGTGATTATACACACACACACACACACACACACACATATGTATATGTACATATATGATAGATAGATTAGATAAATATTTCTATTTGTGTATCCAATGAGTTTCTTATAGATAGATAAAGTATTTTGGCCCTTTGACCATAGATAACATTGAGACGTGTACTTTTGGAAACTATTCTTGATGGCTCATTACCAAGACCCCTTTATTTTATACATATAGTTTGGGTTTTAAAGCTTTAAGCCCATTTATCTACCTTTTTTTTTCCATTTGAAAGATTCATAGAATTTATCCATAAATACATCATTGTTCACTTTGATAGCCTAGGATATATGCTCATTTTTTTTGATTATTTAAAAATAATAAATGAAACTAAACAATCCAAAAGAACTATCAAAAGTGACAGAAAAATAAGTGATGTATTATATATTATAAAGTAATACAGAACTATGGACTTTTTGAAGTGAAAAATTTATATGAATAAATCTCTAAGGAGTTAAAACATGCTGCCTATTTTATTATTCTCTATTCTAATTAACATATTCTTTAGGCTGTATTTCTAATACAGAGTTTTGTATTAGTGTGTACATTAGAATCATCTAACTGGGAGAATTTGGAATTAACACATTTTTTCCTTAAGTAAAATTTATTCATGCCCTAGTTTTTGCACATTTCTGGGAAAATTTTTCTTTCTTGTCAATTTAGCAACTTAAGCAATTAAATTCTTCCTCCTTTAAATTCACCTGTTTAAAGGTGCTATTCTACATGTAAATACAAGCAATATTTTATTATCAAAACTAGTTGTCAAAAGTATCTCTTATTGATAAAATTTTAAGGATTTCAAGGTTGTATTTTTGTTATAATTTTTTTTGAAGAATTTTCAATATTGTCCAAATTAAATCAGATTGAAAGAAATTGTCTACTAGACCTAGACCATAATATGTTATCTAAATTTTTTAAATTATTTAATAAGTTAGACTATAATGATGCCAAAGTATACATTTAAGACACACAGTCGCACTTTCAAGTTCCCTCTGAATTATAATTACCTTGCTGAGTAAGTGGCCTGATGTCAGGCCTGTCTAGTGCATAGCAAGAAAAATCTGTGACAAAAGAAACCATAATAACAAGACCTGAAACTATTCTATACTTCTTTAAAGGCCATGAACATGAACCATGGACATTGAGCGATACCTTCAATAATACTGGGTGAATTATTCCTCCAATCATTACAATATTGTTTGGTAATTCAAAAAAAAGAAATGTCAATGTCCAAACTACCTTTTATCTAAACTGTTTCTCTTTGCCAAGTATTCTTTACAAGAAAACTTTCTTAATGATGCATCATTGTAAGAGTTTGTTCATCTACCTTGTCCTGGATAAATCTGTGTGCTTTTTTCCTTCTAACTTGGCACAACTTTCTAAATGTCCCTAGCTTTTGATTAGAAATTTGAATGAGAAAGGTCATAACTTCCAGTGGTGAAAGGATGAATTCTTTTATAACTACTTTGCCATATGGAGAAAATAATGTTGGATATATACTTTATATCACATATAAAGGCATAATGCAGATAGATTAAAAATCTAAATTAAAAAAAATAAAACCAGAAGCTAATTGACAAAATTATAAAAAAGTATTTTTGTAATCTTGGTAATGGAAAAAAAACAGAAAGATGTTGTTTTTGATTACATAAATAATAAGTATATCTATTCAGAAATGATACCACAAATAAAATTAACAGAAAAATAGACTGAAAAAAAAATACTTAGAATGTCAAAAACTTATTAGAGGCAAAGATAATTCAATGGAGGAAGAATAGTCTTTTGAAAATATAGTACTGGAAATGGCATATGCATAGGCAAAAAAATAATGTTGAACTGCTTACATCATACATAAAATTAACTTAAAATAGATTATAGATCTAAATATAAGAACTATAGGTATAAAACCTTTGAAAAAAAAACAGTGAGTCCATTTTTGTGAGTTTAGGTTAGGCAACAACTTCTTAAATATGAAACCAGAAACAAGTGAGAAAATAAACTTAAATAAAATTTAAAACTTTTATTTTTCAATATGACTGATTTCTTGAAATGTAGACCAGAATTTCCAAAATATCACTTTGTGGATGCCTCATCACTAGCAGCTCCTCAAACTGGATATGCCTCAAATTGAATAACTTCCTTCACAGACTTCTTCCTTCTATTGTATTATCAATCTCAGCAAGACTATTCTAAACACTTCAGCTAGCAGCAGTGCTAAGACATCTCAGTAGCCAAAGAATCATTTTTATTATACATCCTTCGAGTATTCTAGTATCCATCCCTTCTTCTTCATGTCCAGTGCTACTATTCTAACTTATGTCTGTATTGCTTCTCAAATGCAGTTTTTATCACCTTACTGGACCAACAGCAGATAAGAATTATATTTCAGTGTATCTTTGAGCCAAAGATACAAAGGATACCCCTCGAGGGAAAAGTATGGTGATCAATGTAGAAATCAGAGTAGGAAAATTTCTAAGAGAAAGGACAACATTAGAGAAAACAGCTACGAATTCCTTTTTAAGGAGAGTATTTTTAAGAGTGCTTTTCCATTCAAATAATGGCACACCTCTTACACACCTATTTCTAGACCATGTCATTTCTATTTCCTAATCAAGATGGCCTATCTCCTCACCATCTTGATTAACTTTGTCATATTAGAATAAAAATTTCCTAAAGGAATTTTCCTGGCTTTAGTTTTGAACCTGTTATTCAGTTTAAAAATCTCATTCTTTAAAGCAGAGATATCGTTTTTCACCTATCAGACAAAGATAAATAAAAAAGACTGATATGCAGATGAGGGAGAAAGAGCTCCATTTCCATATGACTGTAAAAAGGGGCAATTTATTAAAGACTAATTTGGTCCAACCAATAATGCATTTGACCCTGGGATTTCACTTTAGAACTATATCTTACAGAATTACTTGCATAAGAAAGCAAGAACATTGTAGCATCATTCACAGGAACGGAAATTTGAAAACTTAAGTGGGTATCAATGGGGAATATTTAAATATGCACATTCATATTGTGTGATATTATTCACACTTTAAAATAATGAAACAGATATGTGTACATTAGTATAGAAGTATAGAAGTATACCTATGTAGAAAATTTACTGAATAATTTTTATTTTTGGTAAAACAAACAGCAACAGAAATACATACAAATTTGATCATGTGTATTGTTTGCAAATATGTATAGCATAGATATTATATAATTATGTGTGTTGCTTACATTTTTTAAAACGAGATGTGTATTATCAGCTCTACCTCTTAGAAAGTCTCCACCTTTTTGCTTCTGCTTTTCTGAATTTATATGACATGCTCTAAGCCTGTCACATGTGTCTTGTCAAAACTAGCAATTTTAAGTTTGTTGATGGCTAAATTGAATTTTATATATGTCTTAAATTTCCTATCTTGCCTACACATATATTCAAAAATATTTGCTGAATTGGGTTAAATACCTAACTTTTGTAAAATTAGAAATAAGTATTTTTAAAATATGTTTCAAAATATATATGTTTATGCTTGAGTTTAGAACTGAGTGCTTAATAAAATCCTTTGGATGTATTTCATAATCCAATAAATTACAAAAAAGTTAATGACAAAGACATAGAGCTAATTACCAACCAGACAAAAGTTAGACATTTATTTGGTATTCAGCAAGTCAGCATAAATATTTCTAGTCTTTGAGTCATAGTTTGATTCTGTTCAAGAGCCTAACAATTAAGAATGAAAAGAAAAAGTCATCTTGTGGGCCTTAGCTTGCTCCTTAGGGGGAGCCTGTGATCTGATAAAGTAGTGACAAAGGAAATTTGCTACCAGGAATGATATTTAATAAGTCAACAAAACCCAAAGGCTTATTTTTGCCTGAGAAAGTAGAGTATTGGACAATATATGTTTTCCTTGAATAGAATGGCACTGGAATTATCCAGTACTACCATTGGTTCCCTTCTCATTATGTTAAGTTCCACGAGTTACCCAGAGCAAATGTAGCAAATAAGATTTATAAAAAAGGAGTGTTAGTATTGCTCTAAGCATTTTACAATTTAGCATTTTAATAAATATTTTATAATTGCCTATGTGTATAATTCTTATAACATTCCTACAAATAAATAATGTTTTGCATTTATACTGTATATATGTGATTTTATATATAAATAATATATAAAATATGTGTATAAAATGTATATATAATACTCCTATACCCATTTTCAGATAAGCACCAGAGAGGGCAAATAGTTGTTCAAGGTTACACAGCTGTAGGTTTCAGTAATAGAATTCAACTTGGATCGGTAAGTATAATTCCAAACTCTTTCAGGTTCCCTCTCACTCCATCATGTGACACAACATATCGAAATCTATGAAGAAAATCAGGTTAAGTGCCAGGATATTTCAAATAAGAAGTCACATAACTTACAGGTTTTGACAATTAGAGAAAGGCATCACATGAAAGTTAGGGCAGCTCCCTCGCTGTTACTTCAACTCAGTATCATCAGTAATTATGACCAATATATAGTATGGACAGCTGTCATTCAGCCACTTCTGCAGTCTGTGGATGCTTCAGATAGCCTCTGGAAGAGTTATTAATTGCTGCTTTTCATAGTTTGTGCTATAATTTTATGTTCTCTATTTTTCCAAAAGAACTAGGTGAAAATACAATATTGCTCTGCCTTTTCATAAGGCTGTCATTAATAAATTTTAAGTAGTGGCTTTAAATTCACATTGCATGGGTTTTAATCCCAACACTGCCACTAACTGTATGACCTTGGATAAATTGTTTAATCTCTCCAAGCCTCAGTTTATTCACCTATAAAGCGAGGATCAAAATATTATCTTTCTCATATGAATAGCTGAGGTCATGTGTGCAGTGTTTATTTTAGCAGCTGGCTTATAATATGGTCTCAATAAATATTAGCTAGACCACTTGTGTTTTGTGGAAATTAATTTTAGAAGTTAATATTAAGAATTAATTGTGTTTCTCTCTTATAACTCAATCCACATAGAACTGGTTGTGCTTTCTCTGTCCTTACAAAATAAGCTAGATCATGTAGGGCAGTGATTCTCAAATAGGCAACAGTAGCTGGAGACATTTTTGGTTGCCACAACAGGAGAGGAAGGAGGGAGGTACTACTGGTATCGAGTGGTTAGAGACCAGCGGTGCTGCTAAACATCCAGCAATGCACAGGGCAGCCCCCTACATTAAAGAATTATTTGGTCCAAAATGTCAAAATGAGATTGGAAAACCCTGACCTGGATATTTCTCTCCTTGCCAGGAATGTAGAGAAATTCGCAGCCAAACTTTCACTCTCTCATCATTCTACCCATTTCTTATGTTAGTCAAGATATCTTTATTATTATTATTATTATTATTATTATTATTATTATTATTATTACCTCTTCATATTTTTGTCATAAAATGTTTGAAATTATTTTTGGAAAGAAATGAGTTATATATAAATTCAATAAAACTAATTAAAAAGGTTTAGGGAAATCCTCCAACCGCATGTGTCATTTTTTCTGATCAGTGTGTCAGGCAACTTCCATACAGTTATTCTTAAACTTCAGAACGCACAGCTAAATTTTATGTAGCACCCAGAACAGTGTCATGAACAGATAAATGAGGTTTACGGTGATTATGATAATGACCGTTCAGTATCTGATATATTAAAAGGGGTCACAAAGCAGAATGCTGGCGATCAATCAACACATGTACAAGCATTTATTAAGCTCCTGTAATGAACTCTCCTCTGTGCCGGATGATACAAGGGTGGAGAAGTTTGTCTTACACTTTTTTCATATCCCTTGAGGAGAATTTAGTCAAGTTCAAAAGAGGAAAAGGAGTAACACTTTAAAATATGAAATATATTTAAAACTATGTGTTCCTAAGTGCTAGGTTGTGTAGAACAATTAAGTTGCAGTCAATTATCATAAAGTAATTAGATAAAATGATTATAAATATTTACTGAGTTTTTTTTTAAGAATTAAGTAATGTGATTATATATTAGTCATTGAAAATGCAGGGTAGCCCTATTTTTATCCATTAAATGATCCCAAATTAAATAATTTTGATTTCTAAAGTAATTTACACAAATTAAGATAGTGGTTTTATTCACAAATATAATGAAGCTCTCTGATTTGTGGTTTCAGGCTTATCTTAGAACAGTTCTGGGGTTGACACTACATTTGATAAACCCTAGTATATCTAAAGTCCAGTCTTTTTATTCTTAAGATGGTTTAATTATCAGATTTTAAACATCTATGGCATCAAAATAAAATGTATATCTTGGTTTATCAGATCGAATCAATGATACCGTTCAGGCCAGAAATCAAACTGGTTATTCACGCAAAACTAGTTTATGAAAACAGGCAAACTTGTCAAGGGAAGATGAGGTATTCTCCAGAAAGCTCGCATACAGAAAGTGGAGGTGCAATCTAGTTCCTTGGACTTTTTCCTTGGATGCACAAAGGGAATATCTGGCTCTGAGACAGTTCAGAATGTAGCTGTGTGTTATTTGGGGGACAGTCAGCATTCTTTACCTTCAGGGTGGCAATTACCTTCACAATTGCATGCACATGGAGAAGAAAATCTACTCCAAATTACATTGTGAACTCTGGAGATTAGTGCATCATTTCATGGACAGTTGAACCTATGTCCCATATAAATGTTTCCATAGCAAAAACAAAGAACATTATTATACCGTCTTCTGGATTTCCAAGGAGTTTGCATTAGGGTTTTGCCACCTGACTTCCATTACAGGGAATGGGAGTCAAGGGGCTGAGACCGCAAGCCATGCTTTGAAAATTTAAGGGGATGTGTCAGTGTCTGGACTTAAACATTCATCTTTGTGCTCTTAGGTGGCAATTGAATGTAAGATGCATTGCTTCTTCCATGCTTTTTGGGAATGGAATTTTATACAAATTGTATCTTTGTAGTCAAGTATATATGGATGGCATAACACGTGTAGATATAGAGCATGTTAGGCCTGCAAAAGAAGTTTAGAATGCTTTATAGTTTGAAGTCAACCTCTGAGTTCTTGACCCTACATAGGAAAATTTGAATAATGACTTCCTGTGTTTTTAAAATTGTGAATTAAGGCAGTGTTTTCCTTCGTGAGAGTTGTATGGTCAGGGTGAAGAAAATCTCTGAACTTGAAGCTGTTTGATTGAGCTGGGAAGATTTCTTCTGGCATTTAGCCACCACCACTGCCCCTTTGTCTCACCTTTACTATTACTCCTGGGTTGTGCCCTTCAAAGTTAGTTCATGGGCTCAGTTTCATGGTTTCATTTCCGTTGTGTCCCAAATGCTTGCAGTTAGAGCTCTTAGAGTTTTGGTTATTGTATGCTACTTTTTCCCCTGAATCTTTCTTTCTACCCTACTCACCTCCCTTAACTGAATTCAGTCTATTCTCTTTGCACAGAAATTTAGATATGATTAGAACATGTAAAAACACATACAATGTTTAATAACATTTACAAATTATGACCAGTTTCCTAGAAAGAATGCAATTGTAAAGCAACAATGAGGAAAGTGAAATTCAATGGTTAAAGAGCCAAAAGCAGAAGTACAAAAGGAGCAAAGCCATGACATTCAGATTCAAACATCTCTACCCACTAAGATTTTCCAGGCCTCTGATAATCCTACCTCTCATTAAGCCTTGGTTATTTTGATGGCTTCCCAGGCAAGGTCCCAGTTCCTAAGCCTACTAGTACTTGCCACTTAAATGATCTCAGTCGCACCACTAATTGGCTTGTTTCTTTTAGTGCAATGTCATTGCTCAGAATTAGAAACAGGATATTCCAATTAGGTCTTAATAAAATAGGTCAAAAGTCTTGGATTTAGTCTAAAGGATCTGGGGAGAGGGTCCTTTAGTCTGGCAACTATGTTATTTGAAATGTTCAAATAGATGTCGAGATCACAGAATATTGACAAGTAATTTAAAATCTTAGCATCATAAGGGAATTCTGTGGAGCCGGCTACTTTTCTGGCAATTGATCAACAGTCAGAACAACCCTAGAATCTCATCTAGCTTTGGAAGACCTGAAATTACCACCATCAAAGTAGACTGTGTTTTTTCAGGATTTGCTATGTGATATATCAGTCTACAGTATTATTTTTCAAAATATTGCCTGGAAACTCTGAAAGCCTCAAGTGTTACCTAAGGCTGGAGGTACATGGGTTGATTTCATAGCAATAACATTTATAGTACAATGCCTATATTTTGGTACCATGAGGAGTAATCATTTCTATTATATATTTCTTTATAAACTCAATAGAATTGTTTTTCAGCAGTTGCAAATAAAGCATAGAGTTAAGAGCTCCACAATCTGCATGATAAATCTGTTTTAAAACTGTATCTCTGTTCTAGGTAATAGAATCATAATTAAGATGTGCATTTAAATACATAGAGAAAATGGTCTTCACCATTTCATCTTTTTCAGAGATGATTAATTATCCTCATGGCCACCTTTCTCCAACATAAAGAAAAAGTAAGCTTCATAGAATACAATAACCATAGTCTAATACAATAGTTAAAACTATTTTAAAGTAAAAGACCCTGTAATAGGTAGAATAATAGGCCCCAAAGCTTTCCATGCCCTGATCCCTGAAAAATGTAAATATGTCATATTAAATGGTAAAAGGATCCTTATAGATGGAGATAAGGTTACACTTCTTAAAACAGGAAGATTAAACTCTATTATCCAAATGGGCCAAAGGTAGTAACATGGGCCCTTAAAAGTGTTCTCTGGTAAGTAAGTAAGAAGAGGAAAACACAAAAGTTAGTCAGAGACATATGATGGAAGAGACAGAAAAGATTTAAGACATGATGCAGACTCAAACCACTATTGAAACTTTGAAGACAGAGGAAAGGGGCCATGAGCCAAAGAATGTAAGGGGCATCTATAAGCCTGGAACAACCCTCAGCTTATGCTAGCAAGGAAATAGGGACCTCAGTTTATCTCTAAATGAATTTACTAATTTCCTATTCTACAGATAATATTTATTCTACTTGACTACTAATTTACTTACTTGCATGCATATCTTCTAGAATATTATTTATAAAAAATATTTTAAATTTATTATTCTAACTTAGCTAAGTTTACTATGTACTTCTGTTAAACAGAAGAAGGATAAATTATGTAATTATTTTTACTTGATTTCTAATTGTTATTAGCCTCTTAATCATTGGATATATCTGATATTTTCTCCATTAAAAGAAAAATATAGACATAAGCCCTTAGATTTATCTTTTGAAAGCAAATTTTTAAATTACTATGCAGGGAATAAGTACATTCATAATGTACAGCATGAATAAATGTCAATGATGTTTAGAAAAAGATTTAATATTTTAATGATATATAACTGAGTTTCTGCAAGTGATAGAACTCAATTATTGCTCATTAGCAGACAAGTAAAATTAAGTATATGAAAATGATCTACATCAAGCAAAAATTATATAAGAAAATAGAATTGGGTTCTTTTTTAATACAATGTTTTTATCAGTATTAAGTGCTTGAATGGCAAATAATTTAAATTTAACTGAAATACTGCAAATTTTTCAATTCATGGTCACAAATAAATAAACATAAATCTTTGTGTGTGTATGTATGTGTGTGTGCGCGCGCGCGCGTGTGTGTGTGTGTGTGTGTGTGTGTGTGTGTGTGTGTTTCAAAGACATTCACTGATAGGAGAGTTGATGAAAACTGAAACTTTTGGAAAGTTTTGACCCACTTTTCTCTTGTGTTTCCCAGTTAATACAGGCAAAACATTGTACTTATTTCTGTTTTTAGACCATAAATCTTATGACTACCACCCTAATCTAGCTATGGAAATAGGACTTAATCAAATAAGGTAACACAAATAATACATATCAGTATCGAATTTGTTCACTTTTCAATTTGTTTTTATTCTTGTTGAAATCTGTGTTGAATTGGAGAGTGATGAGTGGGCCAGAAGGAAATGGTAGCATTGATTAGTGTGAATGCCAACAATGAAAATCCAGTAGACTAAGGGAAGTTTGGGAGTCTAATCACTTTTAAAATATATTTCTAAAGCTAGTCTTGTCTAATCTCCAGCCTTGTAACAAAATGACACTTAATCATCCCACGCTAATACCTTTCATAATCTTAGAAAGAGATTCTACAGTATTCTTAAATAACTCATTCCAATATCTTAAGATGCTGTTAATTCAAAAGTTTCCTGTTCAGTCTCTTCCTGATGTGATTGATATTTCTTCCCTGTTTTTCTGCCTGCATCAGAAATACAGCTAATATAATCCACTCTTAAAACCATATCCCCTCTAATTTTTGAGGACAGAATTATACCAAAGCTATGGAATTTTACACTGTTGCAGAGAGAACCATCTACTGCTTTGTAAGTAACTCTTAGATAATAAAATGATGTGCAGTTAATTTTTAAAAACTAGGGATGAACATAGCCCATAGTAGCATGAGTTGGAGATCATCAATTATTACATGGGTTCCTTCATGAACGAGGCACATTTTGAACCAGAGTTGAAGTTAAGATGTACGGACAGCCACGTTAGGCTAGTCAGCAAAACAGCCAATAACATGCTCATAGTTATTTTTTACAAACGGTCAGATTGAATCACCAATCCATTAAATTTAAACTTCCAGCATGTAGCAAATCTATAATTAAACTAAACTAATTAACATTTTATTGTCATATGAAGAATGCATTTACTCTGTTTATATGGGATTATATCTATAAGATTTTCTATAGACCATCTGTGTGGTCTCTTCTAAAGTGCCATCTATCTTGTAGCATGTTTCCATAGCAGGAAAAAAAAATTTGTTGGTGCCAGAAATTTATTCACCACTAAAAAAGCATTTTCCAATTTAGAAACAAAAAATAGGTACAGTATATTGTCAACCAACCCTTCCTGCCTAGAGAAAGATTGATTTTGTTTGCAAACCATATGTTTGATATCTAAATCATGTTCAGAGTCTTTCATTCACGATTCCAGATTTATACGGTCCTCCTTTAAAAATGTATTTATCTTTTCCAGCACTCATCAAACACTAAATACCTAACTAGATTGCAAGAAGAATCTTTAATTCCATCATTTTACTCTAGTAATTGCTTTTTCTTCCTTATGTTTAACCAGAGTAAATGAACTATAATTTTAAATTTCTCTTGACATGTGCTATCAGATGCCATATAAAACATGAACAAGGTGAGGAATGATGAAAAGACAACAGAAATAAGCCTTTTCTGCAACAGCAACAACAAAAAGGTATCGCTTACGTGGGTCAAAATCATTACTACAAAGACATCCAGAGGCCTTATATTGCATTCATCCCAAAACAAATTTCCAAACTCCAGAGCGCCATGTATAAATTGAAAGGCAAGTGCCCTAGAGAAAGGGGAGCCACCTCTGAGCTGCCAGTGAATTGTCAGCAGGTGGTGGTACCAGCCTTGTGTGCCTATATCCTGGTGTTTTTCAAAAAAAGCCAAAATTTAGGTAGCTTTTGTTGGCCATCTAGTCTGTTTGTTGTTGTTATAATGCTGTTCAGGCCAAGCAAAGCATGTGACAGAAGGATTTAATCAACCCTTGTACTCTCAGTTTACAATCTTTTCCTCAAGTTATATTGCCAGGCAATATCCTCCACTGCAGAAAAACCTTGTAAAATAAACTTTTTAACAATAAGAATGAGTTTTTCTGCCTTACATATACTTAATTGATATCATTGACAGAGGATCCAGTGGGGAGCTGAGAAACCTTAGATATATTGCCTTTTTGCCACTGAATAGTTTTTAGGCTTATGGTGACAGCAACAATAACAACAAGCACACACATTTATTAAGTACTTGCTGTTTTGAATTCACAGCATGGTACTAAGTGCTTTACTTGTATTCTTTCTTTTAATCCTCTTAACAACCCTATCAGGGGCTGTGATTATAATAATTCCCACACTATGCTTATAAGAGAAAGCATTTTTGAGCACCCAATGTTTGCCAGACACCACATAATACTTTAATTATTATTAATTGATGCATTAATTATTTAATACTTGTTAATTATTAAAACAGATATATTTCTGCAATCCTGGATGTTCATATCCAGTGAGGAAGAAAGAACATAAACAATAAATAACTGTGCAATACAAATCATGATAAATGTCACAAAGTACTTAGAGTAACTTGCCTGGGGCCACACAAATAATTCATTGCAGAGCTAGAATTTAGAATAACTAACACTTATTAAGCACTTAATATATGCCAGGCACTGTGCTAAATGCACTACAAAGGTTAGCTCATTGAAACCTCAAAACAATTCTGTGAATTAGGTGCTCTATTATTCCCATTTTTCAGATGAGTTACCAGAGGCACAAAAACACTGAGTGATTTGTTCAGGTTGGCCAGCTAATAAGTGATGAAGCTGAGATTTGAAAATAGCCACAATCACTGCCACAAACCATTCTGTCTTTGGTAAGCACGTCATTTAGTCTCTCTGGAGGCTCAACTGTAAATCCTCACCTAGTTTACCAAAGTGTAAATTATAGTTGGATATACAGGTGGGGAAGCCTAATAGGTGGAAGAGAGAATTGGACTCGATAATTTATGTTGCCTTTCTGGTTTATGATTTTAATTTGAATTTTTTTGGTAAAGTATATAAATGAAGATTGTGTCATTTCTGCATTGAGAAATGTTTTTGTTGGTGTTGCTCAAAACGTTCTGGGGATAAATTTACTAAGCAAGATTTTGTTATAAAACCATTCATATCATGGTCAGATATGCCTCACATTAAATCTTTACAAAGTTTAGTCTTGTATGTTTTCTATGTCAAATCCAACTCACTGGTCTTTGAGATTATTAGACAGGGGGTCACCTTATCAATGACTCCTGGTTATTCTCTATGCTCCATAGCTTTTCATTTCTCTCAGTCTTCTGGAATATAAGCTTGTGGTATTATTGACTTGAAGCTCCCCGAGTCTTTAAAAAGTAGTTGTTTATATTTGGATTAAAAATGTCACAAGATTATTTGTCATTAATTGCAAAGGATGGTCATTCACCTAAGCCCCAGCATTCTGATAGCCAGAACAGAGTGTTATATTATTATTAGAATTTAGGTATTATGTGAGAAAGAATTTTTATAAATGTTTATTGCTTATAAATCATACTAAAATATAGTTTTGTGAAGAAATGATTAAGTCTTACATAATATCAATTATATAGAATGGACATGTGATTATTTCATTCGGCTACTGGGATGTTAGTATAAACTATAATCACGACATCATTACATTCCAAAGCCCATATTCTTTGGCATTGTAAATAGAATATCAAATATAGTGTTTGATGGTATTACTGGATCTTGTCCAGTAGGAAAAAAACTTGTGTGTGTGTGTGTGTGTGTGTGTACACACACATACATATACATATATATACATATAGATAGATATACATACACACACACACACACACACACACATATATATATATATATATGGATAGGCTTAGAATAGATTGTCATGTAAACAATAGCTATAAAATTGTAGGATCTATTTTTATGGAAGAACAAAAATTTTTCCTTTTAATTTGGCATGTAACATGCTCCTAAAATGTGACATTGTAGCAGCACTTCCAATGGCTTACATTTGTCATAAATGAGTGAGAAAATCCAAATAATAATATTTTGTCAATGGCTCTCTATCTTTCCCAGAGAATTTACACACTGGAAAACAGCCTCATAGGATTAAACTGCAAAAGCACAGGTGAAAAGGAGAACATCTGGCTCTTAACAGCGCCTCAGAGGAAGTGACCTGATATGATGGAAGCCATTATAATCACAAGGTCCTGATGCACTTCAGAAAAAAATGACTTACTAACCCATGAACTACTATAGCTAATTAAAATAAGTCTCCAGGGAAACCTATTAAACTTCTTGTAGATAAACATTCATTATTAACATTTGATGATCTGTGTCTTCTCAAGGTACTCTGATGAAATCTTTTATCCTTTAATCAAATTTCTCCTTATGAAAATATGAATGTTTTAATGTGTTGCAAACGCTTGTCTCTGGACATCATAATTCAATTTTGGCGGGATAAAATTATTCACCTGTTAGATATCCGCAGATTTTAAATAGTATCATTCATGTTACATTCCAATATGTTACAGATGGTAAACATTTAAAAATTTATTTAGCATCTCTTGAAGAAAATGCAGCCCCAAGACCTACTAATGCATTTCAACACTCTCCCTATTGTTTAGTTTATGACCAGGAGGTACCTGTTTAAATCCAAATTCACTATCTAGCCATCAGATCCTTCCTTGGGCTTGGGTCAATCTCTAGATTTCTTCCACCAAAGGGAACTTGGAACATTTGGAAGATTCAGAGAATAGTAGAGATCATAACTCACACTGAGAGTGACAGATAAAGTATTAAAGGTTTACGAGGCCTTCGGCTGAAAAACTAAGGTAAACACTGACATTTTTTTGAATGTAATCATTTATGTATTTTGGTATTGTGAAAGTTTCCTTACTTGCTCATTGTGCAAAATGGACCAACTATCTATTAAAGTTAGAACAACAAATGTTGAACTTAGAACTATGTTAGAAAATTCTCATGTAAGATGCAAATTTCTAATGAGTCATTAAAAATGAAATGAATCTGAAATCCTTATTTAGAGGGTTTTATGAAACAAGATTACTTCTTTTCAGTCTCAGAAGTCATACAGGCCCTTCGTAGTGTGGGCCACTGCAGTCATTTTTCAGATTCTCACTCTCAGCCACTTTCCTGCACATACTTTAGAATGTAGCTGTGAGGATTAATTAGGTGACAACTGGGTTAAATGTCCGGAGAGCTGGCAAAATATTATTTCTGGATATGTCTGTGATGGTGCTTCTGTAAGAAGTTAGTATTTGAATCAGTAGACTTAAGATCACCCCCACCAATATGAGTCATTCAATCTATTGAGGGCTTGAAGAGAAACTAAAAGGGGGGGTTGGGGAGGGAGAAGGAGCAAATTTACTCTCTGCTGGAAGCTAAGATATCTATCTCCTCTTGCCTTAGGACATCTGAATTCTTGGTTCTGGCACCTTTGGATTCAAATTTGTACCATCTGCTGCCCTGGTTCTCAACCCTACACTTTTGGACTGGAACTACACCACCAGCTTTCCTGGGCCTCCGGCTTTCAGAGATGGCAGATTGTGGGACTTTCAGCTTTCATCATTATATAAGCCAACCCTTTCTAATAAATCTCTTTATTTCTATCTCTGTCTCTACCTCTCTATCTATCTATCTATCTATCTATCTATCCATCCATCCATCCATCCATCCATCCATCCATCTATCTATCTATCATGTTGGTTTGGTTTCTCTGGAAAACTGAATAATATAGTAGCTATGTTAATTTTCCAGCTATGCATAATTTTTGTGCCTTTGAGTGTTTGCACAGACCTTTACCTAGAAGTTCACTTTTCCCATGAACATTTCTGCCAATCTTTCTTTCAATACAGATCAAATATGACTAGCTTTTTGAGACCCTCTAGGACTCCAGACACTTTTTTCTTTCTGTGCGCATTGTCCTTACCTAAATTATAACTCTATTAGAATGTATGTAACATATTATGACACTAAAGTTATATATTAAAAGCTATTAAACATATAATAAATATATAGCACGTCTTTGTCATTGGTCTGACAGACAGCTTATTAGATGCACTTTTCATTTGGTCAAGAAGTCACTTGGGATAATCATGAGTTTTTAATGCTTAGGACCTTCCTTTGCAAGCAACAACCTGGTAAATTAACTGACTCAAATGACACTGGTAAAACCAAAAAGAAAGAATTTAATATAAGGATATATAGAATAGCTTACACATCCATGGGAAAAGTTAAAGACATTTTCTTCTGAAAGAATAGAAAACAGAATGACTCCAGGATTCTAAATAGCTGGAATGAAAGTCTTTTCTGGACCATTTAGAAGGAACTTAGCCCCACTTTTCATCCTTCCTCGAAACTCAAAATTCCCAGGAAAAAAAGAATCAGATTAGCCTACTTTCAATCATATGCCTCTTGGCTAGTAAAGGGCACGGGGCCTTGATTGTGGTTAAGAGTGTGCACAACAAGAAAGAAGTGGTTGCCCAAAGTAAATGAAGGTGAAATTGCCAAAAAAGAATCATCTCTTGGCAGACAGAAGTAACGGATGTCTACTGCAGATGCCTGTTGGTGGAGCACATACATTTTTTTCTGACTATACAATAAAATTTATGTTTTAAAAATTAGCATATAATAATGAATAAACACCTTAACTTTCTTCTATAATTTCAATTGAAGATAATCTTAAACCTAAAATTATAATATGGCATTCTGAAAATACAAGCCTTGGTCTAGAAAAGAAACTTCCTGTAATGTGAAAAATAATAAGAATGTGATTTTATGAATTGAGTAGATAAAGGATAAAAAAAAGTTTTAAAAATCTCTTAAGACATCCTTTCTGATGCTTTACTTGATTTGTACTACCTAAGAAAAAGACATATATTTACCAAAAAGTTAATAGTAAAAAAAACCTCAATAACACAACAGCTTTCTAAGACCATATTTCTTCATGAACTCTCAATTTATATACATTTTATGCTGTCAAAAACAATAGAGTCAGCTATGCTTAAGTTTATGGCTCTGGGGAAACCTGATAAGATTGAGCATTTAACAAACTTGTGACAGAATCAGGATGAAGCCCACTCATTTGTCTTGCTGGCCCACAGTGAATAATTTAAATGTTTATTCATATAAACTAAACTGGTACAGGAACGAATCATTTTGATTGGTTTATTTGCTTACACAAAAAGCTAAACCACTGGGAGGATGAGAGCTAAAAGTGAACAGATCAAAATGTCAACAGTCCCTCTTCCATTTTTGAATTTTGATTCGAGTAAATGTATTTTCTCTAATAGTTCTATGGTTCCTTACTTTCCTACCTATCAACTAACATTTACTGAATAAATGTCATTGAAACACTATGGTATCCCAGGTGCTAGGTTAATAAGTAAGTAGCTAGATAATGAAGAAAGAAAAGCGATAATGGGAATTTTTAAACGTGTATATGGTAACCTAGAGATCCAGCCTTTCAGGACCAATCTCCTCTCCCTTAGTAAATTTAATTTGTTTATTCACATCTGAGTGGGAGTCTTGAATATGTCCCTATATTGGCTTTTTTTTTTTTGTCTTTTTTTTCCTTACTATTTTTGTGAGCTTTATTGAGGTATAATGTACATACAATAAAAAATATCAATTTTAAGTGATCAGTTTTAATTCCATGAGTTTTGACAAGTGTATTCATATGACAAGTGTATTCATATGACCACTACTACAATCATGATCTAGAACACTGTCATTAACTTTCCTAACTAAGTCCCTTAGTAATGCATCTCTTATCTTCTAGGAAACATTGATCTGCTTTCTGTGGGAATTTTTTTTCTTTTTTCTAACTTAGCATACTGTTGAGAGTCATCTGTATTATTAGTATAGCAGTAGTTTATTCCTTTTCATGGTAGATGGCATTCATTTTGCGAATATACCATGAATTGTGCACGTACCACTTGATGGATATTTAAGTTCTTTCCAGTTTGGGGCTACTAGAAATAAAGTTGCCATGAACATTCAAACACAAGCATTTAGATACAACCAAATGTCATTTCTCTTGAGTTAACACCTAGAAATAAGATTGCTACGTCATGTGGTAAGCATATGTTTAATTTTATGAGGAACTACCAAAATGTCTTCCAAAATGGCTGTGCCATTTCATGTTCTCACCAGCAATGCATAAGAATTTTAATTGTTCCATGTTCTTACACTTACAGTTTAATAGTTTCAGCTATATGATCTACTTTAAGTTAACTTGTGAATATGGTTTGAGACAATGATTGAGATTCTTTCTCTCACTCCCTCTCTTTTTCTCCCTCTCTCTCTCTTTCTCTCTCCCTCTCTCCCCTTCTACCTCTCTCTCATACATGGATGTTCAGTTGTTTCAACACCATTTGTTCATAAGATCATCATCTCCCCATTATCTTTTCTTGACATCCACCCTAGAAAACCAATTTATGAACTTCTGCTTTGTTCCAGTGGTCTATATTTCTACCTGAACACCAATACATCCATCTGGAAATCTGTGGCTTGATATTAGGTCTTGAAAAATTAGATGGTGTACGTCTTGCAATTTGTTCTACTTTTTCAAAATTGTTTTGACCAATCTAGGTCTTTTCCATATATATGAAAATTTTTTAATCAGTTTTTAACATCTACAAAATGTCTTCTGGGAATTGATTGGAATCAACCTAAATTTGTTGATCAGGTTGGGAAGAACTGGCATCTTAATAACATTGCACCTTCTAATTCATAATCATGGTACATCTCTTCATTTGTTTGGGTCTTCTTTCATTTCTCTTAGAAATGTTTTGTAGTTTTCAGTGTACATGCCTTGCATATATTTTGTTAAATTTATTCCCAAGTATTTCATATTTTTAAATGGTATTGTTCATTTACTTTTGATTTTCAATGTTTATTGCTAATATAAAGACATAAAATTATTTTTGTGCATTAAACTTGTTTCCTGACACCTTGTTAAACTCAGACTTTCATAGATTCTTTGGAATTTTTATATAAATGATCATACTGTCTATAAATAAAGACCACTTTATTTTTTTTTTTCCTTTCTAATCTGTAAGCCTTTTATTTCTTTTTATTTCCTTATAACACTGGCTAGGAATTCTAGTAAATCAAATAAAACTGGTGAGAGTAGACATCCTTGCTTTCTTTCCTATTTTAAGGGGAAAGAATTTAGTATTTCACCATTAACTATAAAGATAGGTATAGGTTTTTTACATAGGTGTTTTTAACCAAATTAAGAGTATTACCACTTCTTCTTAATAGGCTTGAGAGTCTTCATCATAAATAAATTCTGAATCTTGTTAAATGCTTTTTCTGCATTTATGGAGATGATCGCATGGGTTCTCTTTTTCATCTGTTAATTTGTTGAATTACATTGATTCATTTTTGAACTCTAAGCCAACTTTGCATCCCCAGAATAAACCAAGCTTGGTCATTATTAATCATCTTTTTAAAAATATTTCTGGATTTCATTTGCTAATATTTTGTTAAAACTTTTTTATCTATGTTTATGCAAAATTATGATGTTTGGTTTTCTTATAATGTCTTTGATTTGCTATCGGGATTAATGCTAGCCACACCAAAAAAAAAAAAAAGATGAAAAATATTTTTTCTTTTTCTTTTTTTTTTCTTTTGTTTTTTGGTTTTTTTTGGAGGAGTTTGTGAACAATTTTTTCCTTTAAACATTAGTTAAAATTTGCCAATGAAGGCTCTTGTGGGTAGAGTTTTCTTTGGGGAAAGATTTTTAACTACAAATTCAATTTCTTTAAAAGGTCTAGAATTGTTCAAGTGATTAACTTCTTGAGTGAGCTTTGGTGGCTGGTATCTCTCAAAGATTTGCCATTTCACATAAGTTATTCAATTTATTTGATATAAAGTTTTTCATGATATATTCTTATTACTCTTATGGCTGAAGAGTTCATAATGATGTCCCTTTTTTCATTTCCAGTATTAACAATTTTTGTCTTTTCTTTTTTACTGATCAATCTACTAAAGGTTTATCAATTCTATCGATCTTTTTTTTTTTAAAAAATGTTTTGTTTTTATTGACATTCTCTATTATTTTTCTGATTTCTATTTAATTGATTTTACCTTCTATATTTATTATTTTCTTCTTTCTGCTCTAATTCATTGCTCTTTTTCTAATTTCTTAAAGTGAATGTTTAGGTTATTAATTTAAGACCTTCTTTCTTAATATGAATATTAAATGCTTTAAATTTCCTATAAGCATTGTTTTAACTACATCATACAAATTTTGATATTCCATGATTCATTATCATTAAGTTCAAAATATATTCTTATTTTCTTAGTAACTTTAACTGGAGTGATAGTTATGGAAATGATAAGAAGTGATAAGATTTAAGATATATTATTTATATTTAAGATTATTTATATATGCATATTATTTATATTTAAGATTATTTATAATCAAATATATAAGATTATTTATATATTTAAGATTATTTATATATGCATACACATATACATGAGGGAGGAGAGAGAATGAGAGACATGAACTGATAAGGAATTAGAAAATGAGAGATGAACCTGACCTTCACAATTTTGTTAGGGCTGGCAAGATGAGATTGAATTTCCCATGATTCTGGCAGCATATATTGAGATTACTTTCAGTTCGTAGGTTGCACATTTTGGAGACCATGTATGGTCTAAGACCCTCAGACAACATGTAGAAATTGCACCTCACTATACTGAATAATGTATGTAAACTACCATAGCTAAGAATGAGAATATTTTGATAGCTTGTTGGCTCTGACAAATGATAATATATAGACTTACCCCCTTGTGATATATGCTGTCACTGAACTGCTTGAACTATCTCAAATCCCTTCTCAGCAATATTTCATCTGGTTGGATTTGAGTTCTGAACAATAATTTTACTGTATAGATAACTTTTCCCCAACTTACCTTTGCAGCCTCTTGCCCACCATGTCCTCAATGCAAAAGTCCCACTGTGCTCTTTGCCAAAGGTGCTTTCCACATTTTTAAAATATTTCCCCTGCCTCCAAAGCTCTTCCCCTTATACTCCACAGGCAAAACACTTGTAATTCTTCAAGAATTTGCTCCAAAGTCATTTGATTTGAGAAACATTTCTAAATCTACCTCTTTCTGCTTACCTTCTCATCCCAGGTAGATTTTTGTTACCCCCACCCTCCACCTCTTCAAACAGAAAGTAGCATTTGCTTGGTACTACATGTCACTTCTCCAGCAACTCCAACTCTCTAATCGTGAGTCCTAGCATCCACAACACTACTTAGCTAGCAGATGTTACAAAAATCAGTTCTGATAATAATAGTCAGCATTGAGTCTTTTACAACACACCAGACACTATGCAATGCATTACCTAATTAATTTCTATAACAAGCCTATAGGTAGATCATGGATTTTCTCACATGAGAAGACAGAGGTTAAGCAATTTCACAAAGATTACAGCTGGTATAGGCAGTGCCAAGATTCAGATCCAGGCTGTCTACTTTCCAATCAGAGCTCTGAAGCAGTAAGCATAGCGCCTCTCCAAATGATTACTAAATTTAACTAAATAATGCTCTAGACTGTGTCAAGGCACTAGTGGTATCTCTCAGTGTTAAGAGAAGTGGAATGCCCTTGCCAAATAAGGATGAAGCTTTCTATTCCATAACTTCACAAACATACCCAAGTATAACAAAAACAGCTTTTTGTTTGTTTGTTTTTTAGAGATTTTAATGAAACATCTCAAAATTGACAATGGGTCTGTTCATTTAAATTGTTATGCAATGGCAGCACATACCATAGCTCCTTCTAGATAAATACTCACCAATTTAGATTATGAGTGATGTATATAATTATTTGAAATAAATCTTGAAAAATTTCTACATAACACTGTCAGGAGGGTTACCAATCGTTCTCATTAGTAACTTGAGTGAAATAATCTCAGCAAAGGGAGTAAAGGCACGTTTAAGCACGAAATAGGTTGGTTGTTCCTCCTCCCTGATTACTGAAATTGAGCCTTTCAGTGGAGAGCACAGGTGGCACCCATATCAGGGAGCACAGCCCACAGGATCTGTTATTTGTCTAGAGAGAGCTGCTGTCAAACTTCACCTGAAAATCAAACATCCTAAGCTGAGCCTAAATTTATTCAAGAAAAACAAATTAAATAGATAAGGATGGGCTGTAAATTGTCAAAATACAAGTATCTGATCAAGCTTTAACTGCATTTCCAGGGCCAAGATGGACAATGGCCCTGCAGGAACAATGAACACTACAGAAATGTCTTGAAGTTGGTGAGTGGTAGCAGGTCTTTTTTTCATTGAAGCCACAACAAATAATATTTGTGCAAAAAAAAGTAAAATAGAAGAAAGATAAGTCAAATATTTGGTCTGCAGTATAAAAAGTTTATAGTCATAGTAGAAAGAAAAACAACTAGTTGAAGAAAATATTCTCAAGTAACGTTTGTTTGTCCCACTTCAGCATAAAAGTACTTCCTGAGGGCAGTCTTCTCTTCATCCCCTGACTAGGTTAAATATACTGCTGTATGTTGTAGTTGTACTTTCCCTTGGTAGTACTTATCATAATTGTATTTATACTGATGTGTTATTTGTATGACTGTTAATGACTGCTCCCCCACCACATCCTAGGAGCAGACATCATGTCTTTCTTACTTTGTATCTCCAGTTTTTCACACATGCATGAGGTGCTTAAAAATTACTTGATCAGTAAATGAATGGCTATTCTCATGCAAACTGTAGACAGTGTGGAGGGAGGGAGAGAAAAAAAGGTATAATTAACTTTTTGAACACTAACATAGAAACAGGCACTAAAATTAAGAGAGAAAATAAAATTTCTAAATCTGAAACCTGAGTTCACCAGAACCATCAACATGAGTCTTCTTCTAGTTTCTAATAAGACTTATTTGGATCTAGGACAGAGGGGGGGAAGAAAAGCTCTAGTAAGAGCTTCCCAGCCTTGTTCAGAAATGTTATCATGTTGACGCCATAAAGAACCTACCAAAATATTTACAACATAATTTGGATTATTTAAACATAGAGTTCTCTTAATATTCTTTTAATTCCTAAATCCAGGATTGTATCTTTGTAAAAAAATAAATAAATTGGAAAATTGAAGCTATACCTAGGTAGGAATGCAAATGAATTACATTGTATATGTTGTTCAATAGGTTAAACATGCTAAGCATAAATGTTGCAGCTAATAACACTCTGGGCATGTTATGAATTTATGGTGCCACATTTATTGCAATTATTGATTTACATAAGTATTACAATTTCTCTATCGGTACAACAGATTTTAGCTTGAAAGGGCCATAAACCAAGATGCTCACTACAGTTTAATGTTGGCAGCTGGTGAGGAGATGAATTCCAAACCAGAAGAAAAAGTAGGCAGAAGGTTCCTGCTGTTTCCTAAGAAGAGTGTCCCTGGGTGATACATCTGCTGTTGAAACATCAAAACACATTTCATTGTGGAATCTTCCCACATGCATAATCCAGACTTATTTGATTTTAAATTTTTTTTTGGAAAAATAAAAACGACATACACATTTTCTATTTTTGAGAAAGAATGCTAAACTCTTTTAATAAATATTGACTTTTGTGATAGGCAAAATAATGCCCCCCGCCAAAGACATCCACGTTCTAATTTCTCAACATGTGATTATGTTACCTTACATGGCAAAAGGGACTTTTCATATGTTATTTAGTTAAGATTATCGTAAATTATCTGGGTGAATCTAATGTAATCAAAAGGGTCTATATAAGAGGGAGACATGAAGGTCATAGAGAAATAGATGTAACCATAGAAGCCCAGGTTGGAGAAATGCCATCACTGGAAGGGAAGCACCAGACAAGGAATAAAGCAGCTTCTAAAAGCTGGGAAAAGCAAAGAAAGGATTTTCCCCTAGAGACTCCAAAAGGAACACAGCCCTGCCAACATCTTGATTTTAGACTTCTAAGAACCATTTTTAGACTTCTGATCTACAAAATAGTAAGAAAATTTGTGTCGTTTTAAACCAGTAAGTATGCAGTAATTTGTTACAGCAACGATAGGAAACTAATACTGTTTGTATTTATGTTGTTGACCTGTATTATCTCTAGCAATAATTCCTTTCTGTAGGCTCATTTTCTTTGTCATGAATTTTATTCTTAATCTTACTTCAGGTGATTCAGTTTAGACAAGTTATGAATTGATCTGGGAAGGCAAGACATAGTGGTCAATAGTCAAACCACAAGTAGAGTATTTATTGAGCATTTGCTACATTTATGCATTATACTACGTAGTCAAATGCTATGCTGCACTATATTTAATACATTATTTTCTATAGGTGCTATCAGGGTAAAAAAATTATGCCAAATTCTCTATTTATCCAAAGCTTACAGTCTCATTGGTAGAGCTACTAACATCACACATGAAGCAATAGTGTTAAAAAATAACTCTAGAACCCTGCGCTCTTGTGAAATATGACTAATGTAGTACTAAATACAAGGAGCTATGCAATATTCATTCCAAAAAAAGGAAGTGATTATTCTGAATAGATGAAAACCTAAAGATATTTCTGTCCCTGTGAATGCTCACCAGTGCTGAGAATTTAAATAATCAAGTGAACAAGATGACTTGTTCTGTAGATACCAGTCAGTCTCTCCCCAGTCACCTGTATGTATCATCATCCAGTGGACACATGAAAAAAGTGGCTATGGTGGCATGAATGGAGGTTATATGTGAACTCAGCAACATGGGTTTCCACCCACCAAGGTCAGCCTGGCTACAGCCACTGCCGGGTGTCCAATTTGCCAGCAGGAGAGACCAACACTGAGTCCCTAGCATGGTACAGCCCCCCAGGGATCAGCCAGCTACCTGGTGACAGATTTATTATATTGGATTGCTTCCATCATGGAAGAGGCAGCATTTTGTTCTTACTGGAATAGACTAGACAATTATTCTGAATACAGATTTGTCTTCCCGGCATGCAATATTTCTGCCAAAACTACCATCTGTGGACTTACAGAATACTTTATCCACTGTCATGGTATTCTACACAGCATTGCTTCTAAACAAGGAATTTACTTCATAGTAAAAGAAGTGGGGCAATGGGCCCAGGCTTATGGAATTCACAGCTTTTACCATGTTCCCCCACCATCCAGAAGCAGCTAGTTTGATAGAATGGCAGAACAGCCTTTTGTAGATTTAGTTACAGTACCAACTAAATGGCAATACCTTGCAAGACAGGGGTAAGGTTCTCTAGAAGACTATATATGCCTTAAATCAGTTTAAAATCTATAGTGGTATTTCTACCATAACCAGGATTCATGGGTCCAGGAATCAAAGGGGTGGAATTGAGGGTGGCATCACTGTAAATTTATACTCTTCTGGTCTAGAGGTCTTAGTTCTAAAGGGAGAACTGCTTCCACTAGAAGGCACCACAATGATCCCCCTGAACTAGAAGTTAAGATTGACATCTGGCTATTCCGGACTTCTCTGAATTAATAGGCAAAGAAGGGATTTATGGTGTTGACTGAGGTGATCAATCCCAACTACCAGTTGGAAACTATACTAAAACTCCATAATAGAGGTAAGGAAGAATATGTCTAGAATATGATGATCCCTTAAGGCATCTAGTATTACCATGCCTATGATGGAAAGTCAATGGAAGACTGTAAGAACCCAATTTGGGCAGAAGCACTAATGAGACCCCTAAGGAATGAAGATTGGGCTCATCTCAATACATAAAGAACCATAACCTGTTGAAGTTCTTACTGAAGACAAAGGTAATATGGAATAAATAGTAGAAGTAGATAGTTATAAATACAGCTATGACCATGTGACTAGTTACAGAAATGAGATCTGCAATTGTCATAAGTATACCCTCCTTATTTGTTATGAATATATTTGTCTTTGTGTGTGTGATTAATATTTTCTTTCCTCTTATCTCTTTATCAGGTAACGTAAGATGCATTCACTAATATCATAGTATTTACATATTGTTAATTTTACATCAAGGTATTTAAGTTTCAAGATATCAAGGAGAAGAGTAAACCTCAACCAAAAACTTTGCATTCTCTTTTGAGGAAAAGATTAGGGTGTTTTCAGTTGTACACAGAATAGTTGTATCATATTAGGCAGAAGAATGACCTTGTTATGCTCTTTATTAGGAGATTAAGTATTCTTTAAGGAGATCTGTAAGGGTGCCAAGTTGATAGAGAGTGGGCTTGCAATGGTTAATTTTATGTCAACTTGAAGAGTGTTTAAATGTTAGTGAGATTAACATTTAAACTGGTGAACTGTGGGTAAAGCAGATGCCCCTCAAAATGTAGATAGGCTTTATCCAAGCTGTTGACGGTCTGAATAGAACAAAAAGACCAACCCCCCTGAACAAGAGGGAATTCTCCAGCAAACTGCCTTCAGACTTCATTTGTACCACTGGAAGGTGAAAGGGTTCCTTACATGGCAAAAGAGGCTTTTGATATGTGATTAAGCTAAGAAACTTGAAATGGGAAGGTTATACTGAATTCTCTGGTGAATCTAATGTCATCAAAAGGGTCCTTATAAAAGGGAGGCAGGAAGGTCAGAGTCTCCAGCCTGTTGGCCTTCAGGCTGGATCTGCACCATCAGCTTTCCTGGGTCTCAAGCTCATCAGCCCACACTGCAGATTTTGGACTTGCCAGCCTCTACAATCACGTGAATCAATTCCTTATAATGAATTTCTTCCTACATATGTACACGTCCTGTTGGTTTTGTTTCTTTGGAGAATGCTGATATATACTTCATTTTTACTTTGGATTTGGGTATTTATAATCAAAATAATTGTTTTCTGACAATTGCTTCATTTTGTGCTTGTTATAAAAAGAGGTAGAAATGCTTAAAGAATCCCCGTAAGAATAAAGCATTGTTTTTAAGAAATTGTTGTTTACATAATACCTGGGATGAAGAATTTTTATTAGAATGCATTTTTTTTAATGTTGAAAGGAAATATGTAAAGACAAATGCAGGCCTATCAAAAAACAACAAAATGGGGTTTACATGGTAGACAGAATTCATATGTAAGGACTTCTTGGTACAAGATATGTAGAGCAAATAGTATAACTAGGCTAAAAATATAATCTACCAAATCTCAAAAAGTCTTTAAGGTGACTTTGATCAAGTAGTCAGCCTTTAGTCAGGCAGGATTTCTGAAATTGAATTAATACATCGATTTTATTTAAATAGTTTTTCATTAAGTCTTCTCTTGCACTTGCTTGATTCTTCCCTTTACAATCTCCTTTTTTCTTACCTGATTTTTTTTTGAAATAGCTATTTCTTAAAGAATTAAACACTTCTACGTTTCTGATGCCTCACAGTTTTAGATAATACTTGCAAAATGCATTTTCACGGGGTGCTTTTTTGAGGAAATGGTGGTTAAAAATCATTGGACTCAAAGCTCTTTTCCATTGTGTGCACTTCAGTCTTCAGAATATAAATCCATTTTGTAATTACTCCAATATTCTCATCTTAGAAACTTTGCCTGACACATCATTCCATATGTTTATGATTCTCTGAATGAAAAAGTGTTCCCTGACAACCATTCAGATTTTTCCTTTTAATTTCCATTTATGCCTTATTGTCTTATAATGTTCAACTGAAAATATATGTTGCAATATTGTGTGACATTATCAGTATTACTTAAGATTTTATATACCTATATATCAGCCAAACATCAGTTAAATCTCGCTATTCTTCTTTCTGTACATCTTCCTTCCTGGAAGAGCACAGGTAATAGATTCAATTTCTCCTTCATGACAAGTTGACTTTAAGCATTTCTTACAAACTGAAGACAAGAATCAATTTGCATTTTGGTTTGAATTATTTTTAAAATGTGAACTGGAAATGGAATTTGGCTTAACGTTTGTGCAATTAAAGTGATGGTACTAACTGCAATGCTTTTTAGATGAAACTTATATTAAGGTTGATTTTAAGAATAGTGTAAAGCCAAGACACAAGACTAATTTGAAGGTCTTGCTAATAAATAACGTAGTTAGAAAAAAAGAGGGTATTCTGATGATTTGTAATCCTGCAATAATGGCTTCTAAATAGTTAAGATTAGTGTGAGAGATGAGCGCCTTTCTACCCTCTATGCCATATGCCAGCAGGGGACAAAAATCAATCTTGCAAGGGCTCTGATTACTTCTGCTCCAAGTTTCTTGTCAGCAGATTCAAAATGTGCAGGGCAATGAATCTTCCACAAGGTAGAGGTGCTGCCCATCAGCTGGAAATCTTTTTTCCCAACTTCTGGTGTAATATCTGCTTGTGATAAATAGGAGGAGAGAGAAAAATAGAAGACTATTTGGTGTAACAATTTTAATCCCGTGTTATCAGTACACAGAGAAAGTGACACCAGTTCCTGTGGCTTTGAAATGAAAAATGTACCCTTGGAGGGTAGAAGCTTGAAAGTTAAGTAACAAATAGAATAATTGTCTTTGTCATCTTAAAATACCATGCTGTTTAGCAAATGAGCGAGGGAGAACTACATTAATGGTTGATACTTTAATTAATAGGTACTAATATCTAAAGCAAGGTGTCTAGATTTGGACCCACATTGGAAGCTAAAAGAAAAAAAATGAATTCCAATTATAATAAAAACACAGAAATGTGAGCAATAAGAGGAACAAGGACAATGCGACTGACAATAATAATTTACCCCAAATATCCTAATACTAATCTCACCAAACTGGGAATATGTTACCTTACAGGGCAATGGACTTTGCAAATCTGATTCAGTTATACATGTTGACCTGGGGACATTATCCTAGATGCCCAGATGGGCCCAATATAATCACAAGAGTCTTCAATGTGGAAGAGGAAGACAGAATGTGTTGGAGTGATGCAATGCAGGAAGAATTTGACTCACCTTTACATACTTTGAGGATGGAGGAAAGAGGCCATGAGTCAAGGAATGTGTAGCCTCTAGAAGCTGGAAAAAAAAAATGGATCCAACAAGTAGCCAAAAAAAGAACATAATCCTTCTGACACCTTGACTTTAACCCAATGAGACCAACAAGAAATGTAAGTATAATAAATGTATTTTCTTTAAGGCCCTAAAATCTGTCGTAATTTGTTAGAGCAACAATAGAAAACTAATAGGGACAAGCTCTGAAAAGATAAAACAAGTAATAAGCTTTAAATTTTTATTTTATAAATTTTCTGTGAATTCTTATCATTGCTCACAGAAAGATACTCTGACAAAATCTTTCTCTTTGTTCCTGGTTGTCATTCAATAGTTTTCAAATGCATTTAAGTTATAAATGTCCTTTGACCTAGAAATTGCATTTCTGGGAATTTTAATTAAATAATTAAAGGTATATGAATGATTCTTTACAAGAGTGTTGGGAATAGCCTCAAATTAATAATAGACTAAATGTTCAGCAGTGGTGATTATTTGAATAGATTTTGGCAGACCCTCAAACAACACACTATGCAGTTATTAAAAATTACTTCAATGACAATTGGTTGAATTGAAAAAAACATTCTTAATTATGCTGAGTTGAAACCAGGTACAAAGTACTATGTAGGGTGTGATAATACTGGTATGTAATATTGGATATGTTGATGAATGATACTGGTGTGATGTATCTATAATTGCACTAATACTTTATACAAATTTTTCATATGTATCACCAAATATATACATGAGTTATGAATGTGCATGTGTCTTAAAAGTAGGCTTTTAGATTAAGAAAAACACCAAAAAGTATCTTTAGATATATTTTTCTGCCCATACATGCGTGTGTGTGTGTGAAATTTTACATTTTTATCACTTCTAACCAAATGGTAGTTGAAAAACTAAATATACAATTGTCTTATATTTAAGCTCTCCTCTACACAACATAGTAAAAAGTTTAACTCGTTCTGAAAAGGGAAACAACCCAAAACAACCCAAAAATACAGTGGATTTTGTGGGGGGGTTTTCTGGGCCCGGTCACTTGAACCCAGCGTTGGTTATCAAACAGTACCTTAAAAAGCCCATGGTCACATGAGGGTATAAAATGATACAGTCTTTCCAAAAAACAATTTGGAAAAATGTATCCAAATCTTCAAAAAATTATACCTTTTTAAATCAGCAATGCTATATCTAGAAATCTAAAGAAATAATAAGCAAAGGTTATTACAAATAAGAATATTCATTAAAAGCTCATTTGTGTAGGGGATAACTCCGAAAAAACTTTAATGCCCAATAAGAGGGGGACTGGGCAGTAATTCAAAATAATGTTTTCAAAGAATATTTAATTATATGGAAAAATGTGTTCAATATGTTCCTAAATGAATAAAAGCAGGCTGCAAAATTGAATATACAATATGATTCCAATTTAGAAAATAAAAAAGAAACTATGCCAAATGTTAAGAGCAGTTATCTCTGGGTAGTGGAACTCAGTTTTAGATTTTTTAACCATGTATGTATTTGTGTGTGTGTGTGTGTGTGTGTGTGTTATGGTTTCCATTTATTCAATCATGTGCATATATTACTTTTCAAAGTAAGAAGACAATTTTTACCACTCAGATTATACCATACTCTCTGGAAGCATCTCAGAGTCAGTTAGACCATCTACCAGAATTAAATTGAAATCAAGGTGTTTCCTCTCCTGTCAAACTGTCTGCCCTGCCAGTTCTTGAAATTTGGTTTCCTTTAATGACTATGACTTGAGAAACTCGCACAGAATCTGTGCAAATTGTCTTTTTAGGAACACTGGTGAAGAACCATGGCCTGTCCTAGGAAGTAAATTTCTTCCTCCCGAACTGAATCTAATAGTTCATCCAGCATAGCAGGACTAGGGACTGTTGGAACCCACAGCCAACACTCACTTTGTAGCAATGCACAGAGGAAGGTTTGCTCTAGGCCTTGCAGTTACTCCTAGGAACACGGGCCACACAAGACAACACTGTTACAAGCAAGCTTTCCACCAAGGAAACAGATATCGTTTATATTGTCTCTGGTCATAATCAGCTCCTGACTGGAGAAATCTCAATTTAAAATTTATTTGTCCTGGGTTTGGGCTCTCCTGTGGCTCATATGTGCCACAGGCGGTGAGTATTAGGATGGAACTCGTAAAGCCTTTTTAAGGAGTATGAGATTGAGGGCCTTGAGAAAGTATTTATTTTCTCCCCATTGAGTACCTAAAGGGTAGGGCTGCCTCATTCACTATATGCACAAACCATTGCACATAGTCAGTACTCAGTATTTTTAATTACTTGAATGATAAATAATGCTTTTTAAAGGATTCTTTTCAGAGTTCATAATGATCACTTTTGGTTGTGTAAATTTATGTGTTTAGAGCTATGATGTCCCTTTTATTCTAATGCTCATGTGAGATGGGAAAAGTAATAATGTCTTTCCTTTTCAAGGTTTTACTGGGCCTCAGATAAAAGGGAAGAAATAATTCCATCTCATTCTAAGGAAACTACAGAGTCTTTCAGTTCAAGAGATCAAAGCTGCATTAACTCTTCCAGTTACCTCCATTTGCCATTTTCTATCATTTAGAGCTCTGGAAAAGGTAATCTACTAAATAGTACCCAAGTGGCCTAGCAATTTATTAAGTGAGCAATTTATTCTTTTCTTGCTACTAAGATCAAACCATTCACCATTCAAATTCTTCACATTCCTCAGAGATAACAAGGTGGGAAAATATTTTTGTCTTACAGATGTGGAAACTAAGGTTGAGTGTTGGATCAAATCAGCAGAGTGGGGAGAAAAAGAGATTTTCCACTGCTTACTCTAATTCTCTAGTACACATCATCCCTTTTCTAAATTTATAATTCAGATATTTATGCTTATCAGAGCCCTGAGAAAAGGTTGAAGGCTTCTTTTTTAGTAAATCTATGTAAAAGGAGAGCTGCTCTGGGTCTCCAGGAATAGTGTCAGTCTGCGGCACTCTGAACAATAGAGCATGGTTATAGATGGGTAAGAAAATGGACTAATTCAGTCAATAAAGTGATAAACAAGAAATAAGTTATTAAGTCTCATGAGACAAGGAAGAGTTGAGAAGATTTAAAGATACTTATTCTTTGCCAGTAGTTACCAAAAGTAAATATTTGTGCTGAAATCATGCTAATACTAAAATCAATCCATTTTTAGAGTTTATTTATGCCTCTGTTGTTTTCACATTAGATGAGGGTGATTTCCGCTTCACCCCTCCCTCACCTCCAGTCAGATTGAGGTCACATGACCTCAAAAATCTCTCACTGCAAACTGTGGAAAAATTGTCACTGTCCTCAGAGCTGTGACAGTAGCAAAGCTCCTGGACTGCTTCACCATCCCGCTGAGGGCTCCCAGGAGCCTTCCTGCTTCATGAAAACAATAGCGACAAGAACCACAATAGAAGTGCAACCTCTGTAATATACACTATCTCATTCGATTATCATGGAAAATCCTACAAGATAGGTATTATCATCACTATCATATACATGAAAAGAATGAAGCCGAGAGGACTAAATAATGTGCCTATGTCCATAGAGTTAGTATAGGTCTGGTTTTAAATCCAGGCCTATGAAATTCCTAACACTTCTCTTTCTGCATGGGATGGTGCCTCTGCATTGTGCTATACTGGGTGGACTCTTCTGGTGAAAGTTTAAGTAACGTGCCAGGATTTAAAGTCCATTTTACCAAACTCTTCAAAAAAGTAAGAAAGTGTATTATAGCAGTTCTATGGGCTCTTATTACCCAGACACAGACTAGAGTCTTCCAAAACTAACAGATCTATATATGCATTAAAACATTTCCAAAATGTGACTTAGATCCACCACATGGCACAGCAAAACTGACATTTGCTGAAGTAACCCAGTAAGCTCAAACAGGTGCCCAGGGAAAAAGCAATCTATTATATGGCTCTGAATCCACAATTTTAAACATGTGCCATTGGCTCTCCACATGTTTAAGTTTCGCTTCCTGATTTCACCTTTGATCCTGCCTAAAATTCTTTGGAGCCTTTCTGTGCTACCAGCTGGAAACATAATGTTAACAGCAGAAACTGATGTTTCAGGGTTCTTCCACATAGCTCACCTCAAAGTATTATGTCAAAGTTCCCAGGATATTTGCAGTCATCAACCTCACGGGAATGGAAGAAAACAAACAGAACCTTTTTGACAGCCTAGATGAACATCTGACTATCAGCAAAAATGTCCTCTGGGCATAAATCACAAGGTCTTCAGAGGCCGATGAATTGAGAAACGTGTACTGGTAAGTTGTTCCCTGACCTATCCCACCTGGGTATATTCCACTATTTGTAAAAATCAAGTCATAAGGTTTAAACAAATTATATGCAGATAGGAAGGAAGACCCTGATCCTTCTCAGTTTCTTTCCATGTTCCAGAAATAATCATTTCTTTAATATTCATTAATAACAAAAGTTATCTATGATATAGAAGATAACACTAACACCCAAAATAGTTAAGTAATAATATAATATTTCAATCTACCCAGGGCATGAAAGCAAGTTTCTGAGTCCAAGGCCTATAGGACTCCCCGTTATACCATCAAATAGGGACACATTTTCCAATGGTTCCAATGCATATGCCTCTTCCCATGGGGGACTGACGTGTGGCTAGAGTCTTTGGAATCTGAAATTACTTAAGGTGGAACTGCTAGCAGTAGACAAGACTAAGCACCCTCATTCTTGAATGACTGATTCTGACTTCTAAGACCAGACTTATCAAGCCTCACATCTCTTTCTCCTCACTCACTGTGAGAGCCTAAACATCCAACACTAGCCATCATCACATGATGCTCATGCTTATAAATTAATATTCTTTCATTAAACTAGCTTTTATCTGTCATCCCTTGGTGTATAACCACACCTTTCCACTCAGCTTTTTGAGGCCATTGTTCATTATCACCAAACTCCCCTACGTCTGCAATATCTTCTCTAAATGTTCTCTTCATGTTCTTCATCTGATTAAAGGTCTCCTACTTTCTGCACCTCGCAATAGATAATGGACTTTCTCCTATATCCTATGTTCCTTGGGACTCATCAGCCGTGTCTTTTGGCTATTTATAAACTTTCTCTGTTAAGATACCTGCTGCTTTAGAGCTCAGGTCATCACATTTTGCCAACACTTACCTTTCATCTACCTAGCTTCTGGACCTTCCCCCTCACTCACTGATAACTCTAACATCTGGATCCCTGTCTCCCTCACTAACCACGTTTTAAAGACTTCAAGTTGCACACAGATGAGACATCAAATACATGGCCTCTCAGCTCTCTCAGTTAAGTGACCTTTTGAACTCTCTCAATGATCACTTTTACCATTCAACCTTTGCTCTATGGTCATACCAAAGATCTCATTAGTATCACTAACAGGATTGCCTTTAAAAACTCAGTTTTAAACATACTGTCTGGCAATCATTTTCTATCATTGTATATCATTTCAGCTTATTTATGCTAATGTTCTAGTAATTCTATGACCTTACTGAGAATTGCCTCTACCAATTATCTCATTCTTCATCTTGCCACTGATCTTCACAATTCATCCCTAATCCAGTCCAGACTATATAGTCACTATAATCAACCTTTTGCAAACATCTTAACTGCCTTGCCCCACTCTCCCTCCTTTGCATTCAGTTGGCAATACACCAACCCTGATTAAACTTATTTATTCAGTGTCTGCAAACAAACAGTTCAGCATTACTGGAGAAAATCATGTATTCATACTTACTGGACTCCCTTCAAATTTATGATCACAAGTTTCAATTTAGCACTGAAAAATACATGGTGATACTAGTTTGTTTGCCTATTAAACTCAATTTTTGCCTCTTCAAAATATGTTTCATGCCTTTACTCTACTCAAATTTTTAACTAATATTTCCCTTATCCCTCACTCTTAGATGATGCTTTTGCTACTTATCTCCTGAAAAGATAAATGTGATTGTAAGTACTGCATATTTCCATGAACAATTCCAGTAACCAACCTTCATCTGTAATCACATATTCTAGCTTTCCTACTGTGTCTCCACCTACTCAGTGGATCAGGTTCAAAATTTGAATTTTTTTTTTAACCTTCACCACACTTATACCCAATCCATCAGTATATCCTTTTGTCTTACTTTCTAAAATACATCTCAGATTTGACCAATTCTGAACACGTCTGTAATGATTGGTTCAAACTACCTTGCCTGGATTGCTGCAATCATCTATTGTTTTGTATATATACATATAAACCCAATCACTACCTGCTTGTGGCTGCTCAAATTCTTCCTGTGCCTTCCCATTATACTTAAATAAGATCAAAACTTATCACTATGGCCTACAGGACTTTATATCTATATGACCTGGTCCTTGCCTGCCTCTCAGATGTCATTTCCTCCCAATCTTCCCCTTGGTTGCTGCATGAGTGCCATACTGGCATTCTTTATAAACCCTGAAATTGGGCTCCTGCCTATCTCCATGCCCTTACATTTTCTCTTCTTTTTGCCTGGAATGCTTTCTAGTAAATCCTTCCATGGCTTCCTTCCTCATAGTGCTTGTCACAATTTGAAATTATCTTCTTTACTTGTCTATGTTTATTGTCTTTCTCCCCCACTAGAACATAAGTTCCAGGAATGTTCCTCCCAGACATTAGTATGTTCCCAGGCCCTAGAATAGTGCCAAGCATCTAGATGTCTAAATAATTTTTACTTGTCACTGAGAAAAAAATTATGTCTACTTCAGAAGAAAATAAATAATCTATTTCAATAAGAGTTTAAGATTAAAAACTATGGTGATAACAGATGATTAACTAAGAAAAATCTGGGACAGAGATTGTTAAAAGAAAAAAAAAAGACTGATTATGGTCATTTCAGATAGTCTTTTTTGAATATGACTGTAAATAGAAAATACACATAGACTTTAGAAATATGCTGAGCTAAATTTTATATTCTATAGCTCTTCCTGTAAGCGGCCTGAGGTGACCTCCGAAAATGGTTCTCTATTCACTAGACCCAGAAAACCCCACAAAATTATGCAAATCAAGAGGTTCAAATCTTCATGTTCATTTCGAGAACACTCGTGAAACTGCCTAGGCCATCAAGGGTATGCATATCCAAAAAGCCACCAAATATCTGAAGGATGTCACTTTACAGATGCAATGTGTGCCTTTCCATTGTTACAATGGTGGAGTTGATAGGTGTGCCCAGGCCAAACAATGGGTCTGGACATAGAGTCGGTGGCCTAAAAACAGTGCTGAATTCTTGCTGCACATGCTTAAAAATGCAGAGAGTAATGCTGAACTTTAGGGTTTATATGTAATTCTCTGGTCATTGAGCACATCCAGGTGAACAAAGCTCCCAAGATGCAGCATAGAACTTACAGAGTCAGTGGGCAAATTAACCCCTACATGAGCTCTCTTTGTCACATGGAGATGAACCTCACTGAAAAAGAGCAGATTGCTTCTAAACCAGAAGAGGAAGTTGCACAGAAGAAAAAGATATCCCAGAAAAAAATGAAGAAGCAAAATGTATGGCCTAAGAGTAAATGTAGCATCAAATAAATGCTAATAAAAGTTAAAAACAAAACAAAACAAAACCAATATTTCATATTATTGAACTTAGACTCACATGGGAATCTGGTGAGTAAAGAGCCTGGTAAGTATATGTGCTTGAATACAGAGTTTTTGAAAAGTTCCTTGAGTAAAAAGGATCATTAGAAAAAGGACTTACCAGGGATCATTAGGAAAAAAACTATAACCACACAAATATCAGAGATATTTTGAAATATAGGAATCTGAAATAAATTATAATTTTAAAATATGTTAATAGGGATGTTATTTAGCTTGAAGTCATTCTACAGTTTCCTGTTCATATAGCTTAAGAAATCTCCAACTCTTTTTCTTTCTAAAATGTAGGTAATATGGAAGTCCCATGGGGTCTTTGAAAAGGAGAAAGTTAACATTAGTATTTGAACTGTGAATAAGGCATCAATTAGTTTATTAATAATCAGATAATTAAGCAGGGGGTTGCTGAATAAAATGAAAAGTAGGAATAACCAGGCAGGACAATTTTAAGAACCATCTCTCAGCTTTATAAACTAATCCTCCTCTAATGGCCCTTTTTAATGTAATTTATAGTTTCATCATTATCCTTTTTGTATTAGTAATTATTTCTAAAATACCAAAGAACCATCTTTTTTTCAAGGTCCTTTCCTCAGTCTGATTTACAACCCAGCTCAAGTTGGACTCTGTCTTTCTGAGGTTTGACATTTCAAAATATTTATTGCTCTTTTACATTAATGCCTTTCTCATGAATCTGAAGGTGACCGTTATTTCTTTCATTGTGTCGTAATTAAATGGGTCAACTATTGCTTTATTATTTCCACTATTTGTCAGCACAGCACATTAAAACCTTCAGATTAGAAAGTGATATTAAGCATTGTGTGACTATAACAAACAAATATCTTCAAAAATGTAGGGTCCTCTTGATGCATAGCTAACGGAGCTGTTCCAAGCGAAAGCACAAAATCTTTAATATTTTATTGATCAGATCTAAACCTTCTGCCCAAAGTGGCAATTAAATTTCAATTAAACTGACTGAAAGCATCATATTAAATTTCAGCACTTTACGAGCTATCAGATAATGCTGCAGGACAAATCTTTAGTATGATCACACTCTTTTCAAATTATATTATCCTGTTCATTCACAATAAAAGTGACAGTTTTAGGTATACTTTCAATATTTCTTGAATATAAACCCTCTAATGAACACATTTTATTGCCTTTAAATCAATTATTATTGGATATTTTAATAAAGTGAATTGAGCACTTTGTTTTACACACTGCTTAGAAGTTATTATATTTTGCAGTCTGCACAGCAAAGAACTGAATCAGAGAGAAATGGCTGAATATCTGACAGTATAGGAGAAATGAAATGAGCCGTTTATAAGGAGGTGGGCTTCCTGGCTCACTCTATAATATTTAATGATACATGCTAATTAGCATCTGATTAATGGTTTTTTTCTTTTTCAAATTTAGGTCCAAATTCTAGAATTAGCTCTGATAGAAGAGGAATATGATAGAAATCACAAAAACATAAGTGAATATAATCTTATGTATAATTTACTTTGAAAATTAGGCATATGCGTTTTTGTTTATTTTGATTACATCTCCCTTGCCCTTTGAATCTGTAATTTATAATATTAGATCCAAGCTTTTCAGAACAAGTATACATCAAATGTTGACCAAAATTGTGCCTACCTGAATGACAGAAATGGAATCCTGAGGTACTGGTTCTTCATTTGGCCATCCTTATGAATAACCAGACCTCAGACTTTTGCATACAGCCAAGGTGGTCAGTATTGATGGCCAAGATGGCAAAATGAATACTTCAGCTCTGTGCTGTCCAGATCAGTCATCACATACTTGAGACATCACCTCATATTCCTTTCATACAAAGCTCAATATACTAGCCCAATTTCATGCACATATATACACCATCTACACACAAATTGGACCAACATAGCATACAAACTTGCTCAGAGAGAAAAGACTGAACAAGTGAATGCCTTCTACTTTGGAAGAATCCAGCCACATATAAGGATTTTGTCCTGCCTTGTGAATATGGAGATGCCTTTATTGCTAAAGTTGAAAAGATGCTGTAATAACCTCAGTATAATTCATTGGAGTGGATTAAATTAAAATTTAGATGAAAATCTTGATCTCTTATTAAAATGATTCAATTAGATTATGGTCCCTGAATTTGAGTAATTGAGTCTCAGGGCGACAAGGGACTTTAAATAGTCATTAAAACTATCTCTCTGTGTGGAGCTGGATTAAGGGACCAACAGCAAGGCTGCTCATGGCCCTGGTATCAATCCGTAAGGAACACAAGAATGTCATTTCAATAAATGTGAGACCAGTAAATTGTGGCTTTCATATGCAATCCATATATGAAGTAAACTACATAAATTGTCCAATTCCTGCTTAAGTAAACTGTACCTTCTAGTCACAATTTAAAAACTATTCAAGTGCTATTCTTTCTGTTGAGCATGGTCCATAACAACTGAAATTAGACAGAGTCAACAGACTGCTGTTTACCAGGAAAGAACGGTAGAGGATCTGCTTCCCAACAAAAACAAAAAAAAATTGTGGTTTAAAAATAAAAAGTTAATACAAGCTATTTAAAAAGTAGGATGGGTTTTGCTCAATCATTTCAGAATATTGACTGTGCTTCAGGTGGTTGAAGTGAATCAAGACACTGTTCTCCTTACAATTTTTATTGAGATAGATTTGGATTCTTCTTCACTTAATATTTTGAAAGGAACCAAAGAAATGTTGTGCCAAGCAAGACTCCTACCTCCCATATCATTCCTCACAGACAACAAATATAGGAATGGGAACTATTGAAAACACGTTGAAAATATAAGTAATCCTCACTATCAGCAAATCCCTGTATACATAACCGAAACATTAATTATAGCATCAGTCTGTTATTTGGGTATATTTGCAGCTAAGCAGAGACAGTTAACAACAGAAAATCCTGAAAATGTTCACTATCATATCTAAGTGGGTTGGTGGTTTACATATTGGCAACATAGTGGTATAGTGTATGTGTGCGTGTGTGGTAGGGAATGACCTTGGTTTGGACACTTAAAAAAAATAAGCATAGCAGAAAATATGTTTTTCAGTAAGGGTTGAACTCTTCAAAGTTGAAAACCTTCCCACTTGGACTTCCTCGGGTAAAAGAGGGAATCCAGGATTACCTTCCGAACCACTCTCCTGCCCTCAGCCAGGCCCTACGGGATTCCTTCCCTCCTCCCCTAGATGTCCTCAAAGTGTTCAGAGTGAGCCACTGAGGTGAGAGAATACACTAAAAATTCTACTTATATTTATTTTTATCTAAAAAGAAGGATATTAATTCTTTATTAAAACTCATTTTACAGTTTGACTCTGACAACCTCACTCAGACATGTGTCACTTAGAGTACAAGTGGTAGACTAGCAAAGTGGCAATGTCATAAGGGCGGGGAAGGGCCCTCCTGCACTCCTTTGCCCCAGCCCTCCCAAGCACATGATCATCTACATCAACCCAGTAGACAGACTTCCAGATCATGTTATTGTGTTCGAACCAAATTAACCCTCACCAGTTGGCCACAGAGCTTTAAAAGATTCCTACAGAAAACTGTGGTAATGCAAGCACAAGCAAGTTCTCTTATTTCTAGTGGAGAACTTCCTCATTCATACTCCAAGTTAAATATAGGATTACCTACATTGGTCTAACAAAAATTCAGGCCAAAAAATTTAAAATGATCAGAAAGACTGACATAAAGATTTACATTCAGAACATTTACCCTACTCATACAACAAATATTTCTTGAGCACCTATGGTAGACCAAGCAGTATTCTGGGCATCAGAAATGGCAGTGAGCAAAAAGACAAGTCTCTGCACTAGTGGGGAGAGGGGTAAGCAGTTTAGTAAACTAAATAAGTAAATTATATTGAGTGTTCAGAGGTAATAGGAGAATAAATGAAGCGGGGAGGGAGATGGGAAATGTTAGGAAAGAGTTTCTAATTTTAAATAAGATCATTAGGGAAGTCCTCACTGAGATGATGATATGTGACGAAAATGATGCAGTGATGATCAGAAAGACATATCAAAACTAAATACCCACTATATGAAAACAAACATCGACAATTTGAAAGCAGAATAAATGGTGTGTTTAAAAAATAAAATATTCTTTGTAATTTTCAAAATGCATTTTGAAATTAGGTCATTCTTTTTAAATTTTTAATTTTGTGTATGTTTTAAAACAAACATTATATTAATACAGTGAACCTGTACAGTATTTATAAATAAACACATTTTCATACATTTGAGATGAATTCTCCAGAAACCTTTTTGGAGTAATGATGGAGTAATGATGAAAGAATTTGGGAAGAACTCCTCTCAACTATAACTAAAGTAATTTTTCTAAAACAAAATTTGATTACTCTCTTGCTTATAAGATTCTTACTGCCCTAAAGAATATACTCAGATTCTTGGCTCTTTAGACTTTACATGACCTGGTTGCTCTCTCCTCCCCACCTCAACCAACAGTTGAGTGAGACTGAACTTCTCCTAGTTCCTATAGTAACCCACTGGCCTTCACGTACCCTAGTGCTTCCCTCCCCAGGGCCTTCTCCACTTTTTACCTGGCCAACTACTCCTGTTCTTCATGTTTTGAGTCACTTGCATAGTTATTTCCTCCAGGACGCCTTCTCTGACTCATCAAATCGAGCTTAGCTGACTTTGTAAGTTATCACCAGCCACATATTTATTCCAGCTTTCCTGTGAGCACTGGGAGTACATGGACTTGTCCTATGTCACTGTAGTATCAGAGCCCAACCCAGTGATTCATATAACATGTATTTCACACCTATTTGTTAAACAACTGAATGAATAAACAAATGGATGTAGCCTCTGCATAAAGTCGACCCTTGAAAAACGTAAGTTGAATTGCATGATCTACCTATACATGAATTTTTTTCAATAAATACCGTAAATGTATTTTCTCTTCCTTATGATGTTCTTAATATTTTCTTCTTTTCTTTAGCTTACTTTATTGTAATACATATACTTTATATAATACATATAACATACAAAATATGTGTTCATCAACTGTTTATGTTATCAGTAAATCTTCATATCAACAGCAGGCTATTGGTAGTTAAGTTTCGGGAGAGTGAAAAGTTATATGCATGTTTTCATCTCTAAGGGTTCATGCTCCTACCCCCTGGATTGTTCCAACGTCAACTTTATTTAAGTATTGCTACCAATTTCAAAGCTTCTGTCCATACTCATAGTGCTCAAAGCTTCACAGATTGTGCTCTTTTGAAAATTTCTCTCTACATTTTTATTATAGAACATTTTACCCTGCATTTTAATTATTTTTACCTTGGAAGGTATGATCACTGGTAAGATTCAATAAGTTCATGGTGCTTTGGTGTGTGCCTGATATTTATGAATATGTAAGCTAACAGTTCTCAGTAAAGGGAAATATATGTTCATCAATGATAAATTTTCACAAGGTTCAATGTCTGGTAAATAAGCTCCGTAAATTTATTTTGAACTACTGTGATGGTCCTCTCTCATTTAATTCACAAATTTAAAAATAATTATTTTTTTAATAATTTAAAATTTATTTTACAATCATACCATAAATATGATAGATGGTGTGATTAAAAGTAATTACAATGTACCTATCGATGCAATGTTTTATGTGTAGTGTGTGTGTGTGTGTGTTGCGTGTGTGTTGCACGTGTGTGTATTCAGATATATCTTCTCCATGTGATCAAAGGCCATCTCTTACCTCACTGATACCTGGTGAAGAAACTTAATCTGAGGTTCCACAATGTTCCACCTTATTTATAATCTGCTCATTGGGAAGAATCATAAGAGAGTAAATGTGACCACAGGGACTAGACCTTCCTTCTTAAGAAAGACTGATCACACTCCCTGCTGCTAAAAATTTTGTAGGCCTTAACTCTTCCCAGTTGCACCAATCCCCTAATTGCTCAAACCTTGGAGCAGCAAAATGACATGACAAAAGAAAAATGTTAAGAGCAGACATACCTGGACTGATTCCTGTAATATTCAGGCTACATTTTTTCTACAGAATACTCTCAATATTTTTCTTCTTTCTTTTTTTTCCGAAAGCAACACCAATTTTTGATGGATACTTAAAGGAAACCTCTAGCTTCGACCAGAAAAAAAAATCAAGTCAATGAATGTAAATGTAGGAAAATAATGTTGTTTGTTTATAAGGACAAACTCATGGCATTTAAACAGACAATTCACGATCTGAGCTGTGTGTTGTGTTGATAAAGTGCACGGTATTTGTGAGACTTTTTTTTTTTCTATGATTCAGTATGTTTGGTTTACTCCTAGCTATAAATACCTTTTTCATACAAATCTGCCTTTCATTCTAAGCCATATGTATGTAAGCAGTCTTGACACACTGACCACGCCAAGTTGTTAATAAATTTATTTGATAGTTACTCTTTGCATATCCTGAATATATATATATTCCCAAACATAATAAAAGACTAATTTTTATTGCATTTTAATGGAATGAATTGGCACTTGTTTATGCTTCTGTTTTATTTAACTGTAGTGAAAGCCTCCAGAAGAGACTTCACAGAGGAGATATAAGTAGATGGGGAAGATAAGGGAGGGAGAAGAGATGAGAGATAAAGGGGCTTGCTGTACTTAGAAAGTGCTTTGCATTTCATTGAGTCCTTACTATTCATCCTCAAGTATAGTGGCCCTGTTGTGTGAGAAAATCTCTTGCCTAGATCATAATAATTGAACTTTTACAGATTTCTCAAGTATATCGAAACTGCTACTAAATAAGAAAGGGTGAACTGAAGTTTATTCCACTATACCACACTTACTCATCTCCAATGCTGTGCTGGATTTATTTTTGACACTAAGGAAAGAACCATGAATTTTTGTCAACTGCAGCATGGGAATTTACATTTGTTCTATAAAATGCACTGAAAGGACCAGCCTGCTCTTTGAGAATGGGAAATGTAATCTATCCAACTCTCAATAAACTTGAGAATATATATCTGGTTAAACCCATCTAAAATGAGATGCAGTCCTGGCAATATGGTGAGCTCAAAAAGGCTGGCAATAAAAGTAGATATACAGTATCTGACATCAGATTGTTTCAAGCTTAATTTCAGTAAAGTAATAATGTCAGAAAAAGAAATGCTCTGTGATGCACAGATTGATACCATTAGATAGAAACTATGCAATGCCTTGTGAACACAACGATTTTTGACTTGATGCTATGCGTAAAGAATAGAGCAATATTCAATGTGCCAGCTCCAGATTTGCTGGTATAAAAGTTGACCAGGTCAAGGAAAAGGCTAAAATATGGCAAATATATTCTTCTGTAAATAAAATCAAATAAGATTATAATACTCTAAAATATGTTCTGTGTAAATAAGTGTCCTCTGAAATTTGCCCTAGATAGCAAGTAATTGCCCACATTCAATGAGAAGGAGCCTTCAAATGCAGAATATTACACAAAGAATGCATATGTATCATAGTCAAAGCAGCAAAAGCTCCTCAGTGGCCTCAAAGCAGAAACACATGAAATAATTGGTGAAAGGCAATGGATATCTTGAGAACCCCAGCAATGGAAGCCCAGTTCCATTTATTTTTCTCTTAAATTGCTTTTTTCAGTCAATAAATAATCACATGATCACATCCTGCTTCCAGGAGGACATACATGGTTGTTTGCCATCCTTAGTAGGCTTCTCTTGTGGGCTCAGACCTCAATTCAGGACTCCAGGTGTCAAGTATGCCTTTGGTTTTCATCTTAACAAATGTCAAGTGCATTTTGTCTTCAAAAACAATAGTGTTTCTGATTTTACTTGTCCTCTGTGAAAGATCACTTCCTATTCTCCTTTCTCTTTTGGAGAAGATATTATAGCAATTTCAGGTACCAATCGAGATTATAAAAAAATGATGTGGAGCACACCCGTAAAGATAAAAACACACATAGATATAAACACTCCATTTCCTGCTTTCATAAACATACATGCACACATGTCCTACCCAAACATGGCTGAATGCCCTAAAAAAGAGATTACTTGGCCATCCACCCTTAAAAAAAAGAGATAAACAAATAACCCACAAAGAATTGTTCTTTATATTTTTGGAAAATATTATGGCAAGCCTAAATCAATGGCTAATGCCACAATTAAAAAAATTCTAAGTTCCTCCTGTTATATGTTAAGTATGCTCCCAATTATACTGTGAAATGAATAAAAGAAGGACAATTATTTCTTTCACCTTCAAAATAATGAAAATTTTACTGACAGATCAATGCTGTTACTATTAAGAGGTGCATCCTTAAGTGATTTTGGGAGAAACATTATGCCTTTCTCTATTTGTATACCATGAGTCTGTCCTCTGTCATTCTCTTTCTCTTTAATCTTGTTTGAGTGTACAGCGCACTCGTCCTTATTTTATTGACTCAATCACAGTCGCACTGTCACTTTTTATAAAATGGTCACTGCAGAATCACATCAAGCAAATTTTTGATTCTACAGTCAGTAATTTAGTGCCTTTATGGAATTGCAATTTCAGGGCTCACTGCTTGTTTTTCTAAAATGTACTTTAGGAATTAGTTACTCCAGCCACAAATCAGTTGAATTTATGCACAGTTGTAATACAGTTTATGGCCTCATGGTACATTGCTTCAAAAACAGCAGATGTGAAATTATGATAAATATAATGAGTGTTTTTTTCCCTGATCTAGTGGAGTAGAGAAGGATCTGGAGCGTGTTTACCTATCCCATACAGTACATTTAATGTCTTAGTCAGGAGCCCTGACAATGGCTGATTAATGTCCTCATCTCCTTTATTAAAGATAAGAGTAGCACTGCAGTCAGGAGATAGAAAGCACACCATAAATCTTTGTAAAATGAGCAGTCAAATAATCACTCATCAGAAATAAAATCTACATACATTAACACTAACACTCAGCCTTCCGCACACGCTCCCATAAAAAGCAAGAAGAGATGGCGGTCTCGAAGTTTTAATTTTAACTAGTTCTTTAAGTTGAATATTACCAACCCTGTAACCTGGATGCAAAAGCTGGCATTTAAAAGCACATGTGAAAGGAGCAGATGCCTCATCATTACATTAAGAGCATGAAGCAGGCAACAATTAAGCGATTCACTGGAAAGACATAATGCTGATCTATGCTAGCAATTAATCACAGAATACATTAGACAATGATGGGTGACCTACAAATTTTTGACAAAATAATTTTTCATCATGTTGGCGATTTCTTAGCCTAATATGCCTGCAAGGCACAGAGTCAAAACCTGTCATTTATTCCATCGCTCCTTGACAGGCGGCAACCTGTCTTCCAGACAAAATGAACATTATCTGTGCTCACTAGACATTTAGTGCAGGGCTTAGCTTATGACTAATGATAATCGGCAGACAGAAATGTTAGAGTCTGAAATAATGTTCTCTTTGTTAAAGAAATTTCTTGAGGTAGAATTTTTTTTTCCAAAAGATGTATAAAGATAAAAACTGTTTTTTATCTGGGTTTTAATGCAACTCCAAGAACCAATATTTCCCTTCTACCAAAATAAACAGAAGGCTGTAACAATTTTTTAAATTAACATCTCATTTGAATACCGACTCTTGCCTGAAAATTTCTTATGTGGTTAGAAACTGAAATACAAAAGAAAGCTCAGGAGATAGAGCCTTAAACAAGAAAATATGGGCAAGCTGTTAGTGTTCCAGGTTTTATTTTGAATCTTGTGGAAATAAGTTTGAAACATCATGAGTGTGTGTGTTGCAGAATATAAATAAATGAAGGGCGTGTTGAGAAATGTACTCCCACCACTCCTTTTTCTCTTGGTTTCCATCAGTCACTAAGTTCTTCAAAGCCTGAGACAACCCAAAGCATATTTGAGAAAAGCAACTTAGAGTGAGAGAAATGCATAAAATCACAAATTTATTAAATAGATTTAAAAATTCCACAAGCAAGTACTTCATCTTATACTTATAATTAATATAATTGTTTTATGTGCTTTGGATGAAGAAAAATGAATTTTTTTTAGTTATTTTTTTTTTGTGTGTGTGTGTGCGTTACACATGCAAAACGCCATCTTAGAGGTAGATTTTTCTTTGGACTCAGGCATCAAATTCCTATTAGCCTTAATGGGACTTACACATGCACACTGATAGGAGAATATACCCCTTAGGCTGGAAATTTAAAAGAACAAATGGCAAGGACATCAAAATAGTAAAGTCTAATTTAGATGATCCATAAGCCTGCACATTACTTTCCTGAGAAGGCAAACAAATGTTATGCCTTATGATGTTTCTGATTGTTTTGATAGCCCTGTAAATACATCCTCTAGACTCATTACTTAAGGGGAAAGTCTGTTTTTATCAAGCAATGCAATTTTTGACCACACATGTTTGGTTTGAATTATATTTTTTCAATTTTGCATAATGCATTATTGCAAGTTAGTAGGATGTAGCTCGTCATTTCAATTATAACTTCCTGTTGTGGACTACTTCATACCTATCGTACAGCTTGGATGTCATTTTTTCCCCAAAGATGAAAGGGAAGAGAAAAATTCAAAAGGCTTTTGACCCCGAATCATAGATGCTTTATTCGATTTGCCCTAAATTCCTTCCAGAAAGAATCCGGTTGGAGCAGTCCAAAAAAGTTCATGTTATTCTGATGAGATGGCTGCTTGACATGTCATAAATCATAGGAGTTTGTTTTATCAGTACACAAGGCCAGATAAATAGTCATCTACCTGGCAAAAGCAGGGATCGTTCTGCTGTTGTTCAAAACAATTCAACGAAAGGTGCTGAGAAAATTACACTTTCTCCTTTAAGCATAACCAGAGTTTCCAGTTCAAGGATCTGGGTATACTGAATATGAAAGCTAATATTTAAATGTCTGTCTAATCTCATGATAACAAACAACTTTAACCTTCAGTGATCACAAATCCCTCATTTTCTGGGCTTTCATTTTATCTCTTGCAAAACAAATATGAAAAAAATTATCACCCTTTTTCCCCATCACTGGGCCTCATTCTCTGTCATGTACGTATTGATTCATCAGCACCAAGAGGCTTCTAAATGAGGACAACAAGGACTTGAGTGTTGTAACAAGTCTCCCCCAGGAAGTTACAACTGCTGCCAGTTACTAAATGTGTTAAAATTGCTGTTTTTTTCTGCCAGGGCAAAGCTAGTTGTGTCTGTTATTCCCACCTCTGTATGGAAACCTCCAGAAAATACTTTGTTATTCAAAACCGTGAAATTTTACTTCAATAAAAATGCAAATGAGACATATGCACCTGTACAGTCAATGGCCATTTGATAAAAGTCATCTATTAAATGTCATAAAAAGTGTAAATTAAATTTTAGAATAATGTTAGTATATTAAAATTTAGAAGGCATCAAGAGTAGCTTGGAGCTAAGGAACTAGAGCTCTATGCATGCTTATTCTAATTTTGGAGATAGCGTACTTTAAGCTAGCCTGACCTCTCTTCCAGCTTTTATTATATATTTCCCTTTCCCTCATCTGCCCCTTCTCCCTCTGTGTCAGCCAATGGACTCATCTCACTGGTTGTCCACGTGTAAAATGAAGATGCAGGAAGGAACAAACACTGATTCAAACATATGGTATGTGGATCATAATTATAACAGTGTAGCCCAGGAAGATAATGTTGAAAATGTATAGAAGGAAAAAACAATTGGGTGAAATTTATGAGCATGGAAATGATGACCTCTGATTTATTCCTGTTTTCAAATCCATACTCTATTCAATAATGAAAATTCAGAAATTGTTTTAAAATCTGACTGTGATTTTCTGTTTTCTCCTGAATTTCATAGGATAGTAGTGAAAACACTGACTAGGAGACCAAAGTCATAGCATCACTATGTTTGTATTAAGGAGACTTAGAAACCATTTGCCTGACACACGAATTTCTCTCTGCAATGCCCATATGTTGGCCATCTCTGTTTACCCTTATTCTCCTCTAGTGATGTGAAATTTGCCTTGAGTGAGGCCTTCTTCTTATAGTACTATAAAAATTTGGAGAATAATAGTTACTGTTTATTGGGATATAATCTTTACGTGCATACACTCATTTAAATCTATTTAAAATCTTATAATCCCTTTTTAAAGATAAAGTGATGAAGACAGTTTAGGCAGCCTCCACAAGGACACAGAACTGCTCAGTTTGGTCTGATTTCAAAAACTGTGCTTCTAAACATTATGGAACACCACTTCCTTGAAATATAAACACATTTTGTTTTATTCTTGCAGAATAAAGTGATTCCATGCAGTATCATCATCACTTATTCACTGCCCATTTTGTTCCCTTTCTTCTAAGAGACGTTTTTAGTCTAACTTAATATTGCTAGTTGTCTGGGCTATTTCTTATGTAATTTCATTTTGATTGCTCTCTGTGTCCTTCTTGCTTTCTCCTAGGTATTCTCTTAAAATGTGGCACCTAGAACAAAAATGTAATAATTTTTATGAGATCTGGCCATGTTTTCTGGAAACTATACTTTTATTTATGTGGACTAAGATGAAATTAGCTTTGGTCTTAGGTCATATTTTGGAAGTGCTAAAATGTATGACTGACGCATGAATATTGCAAGTCCAATAAAAGTACGCACTGCATTTTCTATGACCTTGATGCATATCGCTTGGATTTCCATCTGTTCTGATTATCAGTGTGATATGGAACACTTACTGGGCCTCAGTTTTCTTATTTAGAAAAGGAGTTGGTTGTCTACAGCCATGCCACCCTGAACAAACCCAATCTCATCTGATCTCAGAAGCTAAGCAGGGTGGGCCTGGTTAGTACTTAGATGGGAGACCACCTAGGAATACCAGGTGCTTTAGGTATAAAATAATAATTAATTAATTAATTAAAAAATAAAAATAAATAAAATATAGAAGGAGCTGGTTGATTGGTTTCTCCTCAAGACTTATTTCAGCTAAAATACTACTTGCTTTTTCAACATAAATCTGGGTAAATTCTCTTGCATCTATTGCTTATTCTTCAGGCTTACTAAACTGTTTAGCAGAATGGGAAGAATGTGTACAGAGCTGGCAAAAAGCAAAAGATTAAATTAAGAAAAAATCAAAAATTCACTTTAAGAAGAGGTTGGCTTGCATTTTGGTCCTATTTTATGTACAACCTAAGGAGTATTGTAAACTTTTTAGAGTGTAAGCTCTAAGAGTCAGGTGCTTTTTGTCAGGGAAACTTTGGTATGTTCCCAAATTCAGCAGAAGGAGCAATAATCCTTAAAACAATTTTTTAAAATGAATTTATCATAAATTAAATTAACTGTAAACAAGGTCTTTGAACCTAAGCCATCTTCTAGGTATCACCAGAATCAGATACGTTTTTATATCTCTAAATGAAGATATATTTTTGATAAATAGAGCAACTACAACCTAGTCGCATTATTCCTATCCTGAGTATAAGGATTAACATGAAGATTTTCTGACTCATTTCAATGTTTTTGGCACTGACAGGTTTTCATCATTTTTTATAAGAAGGTGGACTAACATAGGATATAGAAGATTCTCTCTTAAGGCTTCAGTGATTCTTGAAGACTTCTAAAGAGCAATAGGCTGTGTGTCCTTTTGCTTTGCCTGAAAGATACCCACCATCTTTCAGAGAACTCCAGAAGTTGGTGCTTTTGAGATAATTGTTCTGAATCCAAAAGGGGTAATAGAGTCTCTGAATCACATATTTGCATTTTCCAATTTCATTAGTTACTTAATATATAACACCTATGGAGGGTTCCTACTACCATTACTTTTGCCTCATTTTTTCCATCTTTAAAGAAGATATGGTCATTTTGTTTCTTTTCCTACTGCGAAGGAAACATATATTGAATTATGAGAGCATGTAAATAAAACTTTAATAAAATGTATCAAAATTGAGCTAATATAAAACCATTTTAATTCAACATTACAGTGATATGGGGGCAGCCTTATTATGCAACTAATATACAGGAGAAGTCCTCAAAAGTCAAGACATATTTCTGTATTTTGTGGATGAGAACAAAAAATCACAAATAATTTAAGCACTTTCTATCTAAGTGCTCTTGGACAAATCAACGATGATTTTCATTTTGCCCAAAAAATGGCTACTTTTTTGATAATATGTTACCTACTACCTCAGTGGTTTTTGTCATAATAACTATTTCCACCTTCTTGAAACATTTTTTTGTGGTTTCCACAATATTATGACCTTCTAGTTTTCCCGGTGACACCAATTCTCCTTTTCAGACTCCTTTGCTTTGTCTTCCTCTACTGTATCTAAGGCTTCATTTCTTCTATATTTGCACATGGTTTTTTCTCTTGGAATTCACTCAGTCACATGACTTTAAATACCATCCATAAGCCTAATATTTAACATTCAACTGCCTATCTGACATTTCCACATATATATCTAATAGTCATACCAAAAACAAGTTCTAAAACCAAGGATTTCCCCATGCCTGCCTTTTCCAGTTCAGTAAACAGCACAGCTTTTAATCCCTAGCAACTCAAGCTAAAATTCTAGGAGTCACCCTTGATGTCTACATTTTGCTTTTCACCTCGTCTTAGTGATTCCTCTGTAAAACATATTTCACATGCAAACACATCTAGATCCACTATTACCAGGATAGTCCAAACCACCATCTCTGCCTTGGACTAAGGCAGTGACATCCTAACCAGTCATGCTTCTTCCATTCCATTCTTCTTTGATCCATTCACCACACAGCAGTCATCAGATCTTTTCGCTGTGTAATTGTATAATGTTGCTCTCCTGCTTAAAACCTTCCAATGGATTCCTATCAGAAAAAAATTCCAAATTTCTTTCATTAGCTTATAAAGCTGCTCTCATCTCCTCTTCTTGTATGGTCCTCTTTTCATTATGCTTCAGCCAATATGAGCTTTTTTTTTCTGTTTATCAATCATTCATGGTTTATTCACACCTTGCAACCTTTCGCTAATTTGTACTTGGGCCTAGAATGTTCTTTCGATCTTTGCCAACTGGTTCCTTCTTGTCATTCATTTATCAGATTAAACACCACCTCTTCAAAGAAGACTTTCCAAATCAAACTTGCAAGCTCCACAAGGGAAGACCCTTATGTATCTTCTTCTTAGCTCTACCCCCAACACCTACAACATAACTAGCACATACAGGGCACTCAACAAATATTTGTTGAATGAATAAACGAGCTTCACTTTCCTTAAATGTAAAATAAAGAGATTGAATTCAATAATGGCTAAGTACTCTCTAGTTTAATCATATTAAATATATGAGTTGGTCACCAGTTATTTGGACATTCATTGAATCCAACCTATTTCAACCTATTCCTCCATTTGAAAAATGTTCTTTTTTTTACAGTAAAAGCTGTTAATAACTGATATTGCTGAACATAATGATGCCATGCCTTCCTGAGGTACTGCTAATTATGACTATTTTTATTAGCCATAAGTACCAGCATCCTTCTTCAGAACTGCATTGACATACATCTGCTGTTAGTGTTTGATTTATTTGGCCATAGCAAAAAATTTACATGCCAATGTAAACAGGTCTGAGAGACGGATACATGGCTTTTATAATTTATCATTACATGAGATTCTGTGCTCTGTTTTTTTAACATAAAAGGTAGAGAAACACTTCTACTATTAAGACTAATATATAATAAAAATATATTTGTGTCTCAATTTATGCTTTTTACAGACATCTTTTATTTTACTGCCTCTACATGACACACACCTATTTCAAGATGGTGTGATTTAACTCATCTAACCCAAGCTCTTAAGAACTTTTTTTCTGTCCAGTTTTATGATTCTTATTACCCATCATCTTGTACCATCTGAATGAATGTCTTGAAAACTAATGAAGACAGTAGGTATATCATATGGGTCTCGAAATACCCATATTATCTAAGGACTTTATAATAATGTCAGCTATAAATAAATCAATAGTTGTTCATATAATTCAGAGATTAGATGGCTAGAGTTTCCTATTTTATATTTTCCTTTAGTTGCTTCACTTACAAGTCTCACCTTGAAGGTCTTTTTTAAAAAAATTCTTGCATACTTCTTTGCTGTTTAGAGTTTTGTATAGAAGCTAAATATGCACATAAAGAGTTAAATGTTAAAAAAGTTAAGTGGCTTTTTAAATTTTGTTTTATTAAAACATACTTTTAAGCTAAAATTATTTTTATGTCTTATCTATAAACACAAAAGTTTCAGTGTCATCAGGGGATTATTTCTGATAATTCATTATATTTAAATAATGACTATAATTATAGATACATCTCAATATATTTTACAGCTGCTTTTATTTCCCCCACAGGTGCTGGTCTTTATTCTAGGATTAAGTGAGAGTGTTTTTTGGGTCACCTTCCAATAGGCTATTTTTACAACATTTCACCTGGGTGAGAAGTAGTTGCAAGCACACTGGTGTCTGTGACCTCATCCTATAATTTAATGTTAGTTACATGAAGGCAAGTCTTACAGTAAATATTCTGTGGGCCCACATATGGGAAACATGAACACATTGTCATTATCACCTGATAGCTGATAGTTATAGGGGAAAACAAACAAATAACACTTCCTTTTTTTTTTTTTTTGAGAAAATACAATTTTTAAGCCACATTCCATTTATCTGTATCAATATTTGTAGATGTAAGAATCTTACAGTACCACCCACATAGTTATTTTGTTTATCCATTCCTGTAGTCCATCAATCTTTTTTCAATTCTGGGTTCATGGTTCGAGTGGTATAGCAGCGTGTATTGCCTCTCTATGATAATTTAATTTAAATGCAATGTGCTAGGGTCTAGATTGCTCCACTTAGCATCCAGAGGTAACCACAAAGAGTGCCAGGGCCTAGACTGTTGCCAGCAATAATTACTGGCTAAAGAGAGCTTTGAAAGAATATGACATTTTACAGAAATACCCAGCAATAATAGTCAGAGTGTATTTAAGGATACATATATGAGAATTTTAACAAAACCCTAAATTTCTTTGTCATAACAGTTCGTAATTGATTAGCTGACAAGGTTTCTAAACTGCATTTGCATCTTTGTATAAGTCTGCATGGTATCTATTTGCTCCAGGCATGTTTTCTTAATGGGTTTATATATACCAATAATTTCAAAAAGAAGTAAACTGCTGAACTAAATATGACAATACAAATGGAAAGAAGAAAAAAATAATTTTGCTTATATTTTTTTCCTTTTTTTCTACTTATACAAACTTAAAAAGCAAAGGAAAAGAAATAAATGGCTCTACCCCTTTTAATTACCACATTTAGGAAGAACTGTAAGTACACATGCCATTTCAGCAAATGGCATCAGATCTGAGTGATGCCATATGATGCTGAACTAAAGTGCTCATCTTGGAAAGTGCTCTTTAGTCACGCGCTGGGTTTCTCAGCCCTTATTTCTATGAAATAGAAGTCAAAAATAATAAGAATCCCAACACCATGACTATGATAACATAATTTTTTTTTTAGGCTAACCTTGTTGGAAAGTAATTATCCATGAGAGGGGAAAAATCTATTTGGTCAAGTTAGTAAATATTTAGGTTTAGAAACAGCAATTTAGTTTCATATGGTTTTGTAGAAGCTACAAAATAGTTACTAAAGTGCTCCATCCCAAGGATGCTGCTTACCAATGGCACACTGAAGGTTATGAGATTTCTGCTTAGCAATTTAGCCTTACTGGTAAGAACTAGTAGAATGTTTACACAATCCATTTGAGAAGAACCGCAATATTAGTCTAAAGGCTATTTTGGATATTAAGAAGAAAAGATCATGTTTGGAAAACTTCATCTTAGTTTAAAATTTTTTTAATTCTGTGGTCTCAAACAAAATAAAAACACTATTATCTTAAATAAAGTAAAAGAAATTCTCTAACACTATTGTCTCAAACGAACAAAGGAGGAAATTAGAAACCTATATAACTGTCCGCTTAGCTTGCTCTTCAGGAGACCCAGATACTGATGAATGAAACATATTCTCTGAGGACGTTATCATGTTTTCTTAGAGCAGCACTCGCCGTCCATCCCAATGTCATTATTGCCTGATAGTGATGAGAAACTTTAAGGTTGTCAGGAACTTCAACTTACATCTTATTAAGTATCCAAACTCTCATTTCAGTGTTACTATGAAAAGTTCTTAATTTATGCTTATGACTTTTTATCTCGTTCTCTACTCTATGAGAAAGCTTTACATATTTTCTACTGATTTCATGAGTATATATCTTGTTTCCCCAATTAAATTGTAAAATCATCAATGACAAAGTCTGTCTCTTACATATGCCACTGCAACCCAAAAAACACCTGCAAATATGAGTCCTTGTCACAGGTAAAGTGCCCATAAATACTTGGAGCTTGATAATATAATTAAGACTATTTTTTATGCATAAGGGCAAAATATAAATCTTAGTAATAATTTCAATTTATTTATTTATTTATTTATTTATTTATTTATTTATTTATTTATTATTTCACAAATTCTGTTGAGAATACCTTAGGTTTCATCCATGGGATGGACCAATTAAAGAAGATATGTCCTGCTCTTACAGAGCTAGCAGTCTATAAGAAGAGACAGGCTTTAAATAAATTATATTGCCTTAGGATGCATGCTACTACCAGAGTTTGTTTAAGGTTCAGAGAAACCCGTAATTCACAGAAGTAGAGGCTTATGTTGGTTCTCAAAGAATATATTCAAAAGGTGAAAGGTGGTGGGGAGAATTTCTGAAGTGGAGGGGAAAGTAATAATTGGTATAGTGAGAATATAGTGAATATTTGAATTGTGGGAGATAGAGCTGAAGAAAGTGTCCAAAAATATAAACATATACAGAAATTTCTTCAGAAATTTCTTTAGGTGCTGCCTTTAGTACCACCCTCATTTTATCTCATCTCCATGTCAGACTTTGCCTCTAGTCTAGGGAATGGTGTTCCATTTTTATACTTTGTTCAGAAAGTAAAAAGCGAATATTTAGTAGGATATAACTACAATGGCATTAAACCTAGATCATAACCTTAAGTGCCATTATAGTCTTCTGAGAATTAATGAAATGATTAACTTAAACCATTAATCCAGGTTAAGATTTGATCTATTGTTGTTTAGATTTTGGAAACAGCGTGTGAATCAAGTTTTGGAAAGAAGCCAATATTCTATTTTGCAGATTTTAGCATACTCAGAGAACCATTTTTCTGATATCCATATGTCATTGCACATGGATGATTTATTAATCATCAGATGCATTTTAAAATACTGCATATACACGGATTATAGTATGCCCAATAATCATGCCCTGTAGTGCATGATTTATGTCACAGACTTCTCTATTTAACATTAGGGATTTATTTTTTCTGGAGGTAATCTCTTCAGAAAAAAATTGTCTTCTTGCCTCTGTTGTCTTTCAGTGGATAAAGAAGCTTTACATTGCAATCCTAAGAAAAGGAGCCATTTTTCTTGTCCCGCTAATAATCATTTCAATCATTCTGAAACACTATATCCTATAGAACTTCAAGTTCAGTTACAAGTTTCAGCACTCATCGTAGCTCTCTAAAGAGGACATTGCTTAGCTGCAAATATACTGCTGTGATTAGGGCAACGATGTTTTGCCCTAAACACAAAGTTAAAGACTCTGTGTCTCCTGCTTACAAGGATGCAGGTTGTGAACTGGCCACTCCAGGGAGAACCAGTCACAGCCTTTGTAGATTTCTCTCTTTATTAGGACTATTGTCCTGGCAGATAGAAAAATGTCTTGAGCAAAGTTCATCTTCTCTTAATGTACACAAATGTGCCTTCTAGGTTAGCAGCTCATAAGTGTAAGAGATAAAATTTTACTAAATTAACAAATTGGTAGTATTTTTCTTCATTCTCAATCCTACTAACTATGTGTTGATAGCATGCTTTGAAAAGAAAACCCAAAATGCTTGGAAAGTTTGAGGGATGTTGAAAGAAGACTGAAATCGAAAGTGATTTAAATAGCAATAACACTTAAGAATTAGAATGAATAGATGAAAATATGAAACTAAACACAAGTTCAAAATAAGATCATCTTAGAAATATGATTAGAGGGTTAAAAACCACAATGACCTTGAAGGCAGAAATGCCCAACTCACTGATTTTCACTAACTGTAACTTTACTAACAAAATCAAGCTGAGAATGGTCGAGACCCTGATCATACTATTAGCAATTTAATTAAGAGTGTCCAGAAAAATTTTCCAAGTCTATATGTTTTCTCAAGATCTATACTCACTGAGAGAGATCATGAGTCTTTTAACCTTTGAGAGTAATCATTTTCCCTCTATGTGCCATTGGCAAAACACCAGCTTAGAGCAAAGAACCTTGGAAATTGGAGATAAGATGCAGCTCTCTGGAAAGAAATATTAAAACAACAGTTGTCTTGACAGAATTAAAAGAGCTTTATAAAAAGACTTCACTTTTTATTCTTCCTATTTATGTTTTTATTTATTTTTTAAAGTAAGCAAATAGGGGGAGAAAAGAAAATTATACTGGCAGAGGGCTGACCTCTATTTTATATAATTTGTAGCTAAAAAGCTTACAGGCTAAAACATGTAAATATATGCAGATCTGAGAGCAAGACCTCGGAAGGGAAATAGCTGGGAGAGATTGGAGAAAATGTGGGCCATACACCGGAAAACTGCTGGGGCTCTTAGCAACCTGGAAACCTGAAATGAATTATTATCTAAGTCCTATTGTGACCTACTTAGTATCCTGGCAGCATGTTGGCATAAGAAGAAATTTAAGGCTGTAGGAACTGCTTATTTACTTGACCTTGAAGATACAGGAACCAGTAGGATGACTGCTGATTTGGCCCAGTGAGCTGGCCAACCACATCGTACTAAGATGACTCACACCGTGTGTCATGGACAAAGGTAGCCTGAGCCTATGTCTTCTGCTGAGTTTCTCTTTTATTGGAATACACTGTACCTAAATTGTAACCATTCCTGGTAACAGCAATGGAAAAAAAGTAAAATGTACACCACCGACAATCATACACTTTTTTCAACTCTACTGGCTTTCTTTTTTAATTACGTCACAAAAAGAGAAGAAACAGCACATGAGTTTCAGATTAAAGTTAGAATGAGAAATCAGTTGCTTTGAATAAACGAGCAATGATTTCTTTAAAAGGTAGAGTGTAGGTGAATGGAAATGGATAGTATTTGTGACAAGATAGAGAAAATGAACATAACACCTTCTCAGACCTCAAAAAATTCTCACCTAAGGATTGATCACCTTAGAGAGCTGAAATAATCCAAAGAGAACATTAATTTTAATTGTTGGGGGTTACACAAAAAAATAAAATCATAAGTGCCAGCGCAGAATTCAATTCTCCAAATGCTCAAAACTTTCTGTGCTTTTGCCCCACACTGCTCCCTGCAGTAAATGTTCTTTCAAAGTCTCCTTGAACATAAATCTTTCCTCATGTCACTATAAAGCAGTGGAGTTCTGAGTAAGGTGAGATGAGGTAAAGGTAACGTCTCTGAGCTTTATTTTTCTCTTTTGAGGAAGAATCTGTTGAGGGACCAAGTTGTGACCTCCACTTCAGTCAAAGCAGACATGAGTCATAGCTGAAATTGGATCCTGCACCTAATTTTGCTGTGTAGATCCAACGTATAATATATGTCTCACAAATGAACTCGTTCAGAAGAGTCAAAACCTGAGATGCCATGATTGATGGAAAATTCGAAGTAACCCAATTAACACGAGTGAGGAAGTTATCAAATATGAAAACTTTAGGTGAATTAACTGCCATCCAGTGTGTTATGATGTGATGAATAATGGGCATCTGGAGTTTTATTAATGAGCAGCTAATGGAAAAGATGTAACTGGCACCAAGAAGTTTAATTCCCAATGATATGTAAAACAAGCGTAGGCCCAAAACAGGCATCTGTAGGTGCCAGATCCTATGACCTGCGAAAGGAAGCATCTTAACTCGTAGATGTGTTGTCAGAAAGACACATGCCAGCCTTCTCAGAATGCTTTTGTGGAAAAGGAATGTCGGCCTTGAACCACTCCAGCCATTACTCTACTGTCTCAACTGTTACAGTGCATTAGTAATATGCACTGTCCAGAAATCACCCACCAGTGGTCCTTACCTGTACTTAGCAAGGCAATCAGACAGAGGAGAATGACGGTGCGATGAAAAATTGTGAATAACATTAACAAATTCTTGAGTATAACACAGGTATCATTCATAACTAGATATGTTCCTTTTTTTCCTCAGAAAAGCTTTCTATTTAAAAAATGTCTTTAAAATACAGAATTAAGCTCATTTGTGACCAAGATAAATGGCTGCCACTGAGGAGCAATCTGAAAGATCCCAAAACACCTACAAACTTATGCAGTTGCTGGTTGAAATTTCACCATTGAAGGTTTGTTCCATCAACCACTGCCCCTCCTTTGGGACATGGTTATCCCCCCAAAAATATGCATGTGCAGCATCCTATAAGTCAATGGCAAACATTCACCCAAAGGTGTTAGTGTCTTTCTAACAAATAGTTACAATGAAGAGAATTTCCGTGGAGAGAAGAAAACAGAAAGATTCTGATCCTAGTCCTCTGTGCAAGAAGAATATGCATGGAACGGTGTCCCGAGATAGCCATGGGGCTGAGCTGGTATGGTAGATGCAGTGAAAGGGATAAAAGAATGCCAGCTGAATCCTTGCAGTTTCTCAGAAGTGCCATGTTATTCTTGCATTCTATCGGTGCACAAGTTGTTCTTTCTTGTGGAAGTCTCTAACCCATGCTAGTTTTATTTTTTCCTGGCTAACTAAGAACTTTTTAACATTAGAGAAATTCCTTATTCTTTTAGTCTTATCACAATGCCTAGACTACTATACGTGCTCAATAATTTTTCAAATGAGAAATGAGAAAATTGGAGTTAGGAAATTACCAAGGATCGATTCCACTTAGTTTATAATTTTGTATGATTACATCAATATTGTTGTGCCTATCTTAGAATGTCATACTATTAAAAAATTATTTTAAAAAAACCAGGAACTTACCAATGTGATATTTTCTAGTTCATATTATACGGTGACTTTTGGGGGATAAATCTCTGAGACTTTCTAATTTTTTTATTAAGGAGCACTTTAATCATTAGTAAGTTGAGAATAGGATGATACATTGACTTTCTCACAAACAGTTACTAATCAAAACTAGGTTTGGGGACTTGATAATACATTTATTTCCTTTTAAAAGACCTGAAATAGCTTTTAAGGTCTATACATTGCTTTTCCCCCAAGAAAATACTCTTTTTAATGTTTAAATTACACTTTAAATTCAAAATTATATTAGTATTAGGTGTGCAACATAGTAGACATTCCTATAACTTAGGAAGTGGTCCCCCTGATAAGTCTAGGGCTCAACTGGCCCCAAACAGAGTTATTACAATATTATTGACTATATTCCCTATGCTGTACTTTACATCCCTGTGACTGTTTCGTAACTAAAAAACTTTTTAATTTCTTCACCTTTTTCACCCATCTCTCCAGGCCCCCTGTCACCTAGCAACCTGTATTTATGAGTCTGTTTCTGTTTTGTTTAGTTATTTTGTTTTTTAGATTCCTCATATAGATGACTTATTTCAGTTAGCATAATACTCTCTAGGTCCATCTATATTGCCACAAATGGTAAGATTTCATTTTTTTTTATGGTTGAGTAATATTAGGAAAATAAAGTGTTCTTAATGAACACTTTAACAACAGCAAGATGATAGGCACAGAAATGATAACATGGAATCCTAAAATTCTAAAGGTGAGTGATCCTCTTTCCTAGACTGAATTAATGCAAAGGTTATAAATTATTTAAATTCATAATTCAATTAAGTAAATGTCTGTTGAGTGAATAAAGCTTTTGACCTTACAAAAAATAGATTCTTCGCTCTCCATCTGTCTAAAGGAACGGTGGAATAAAGGGAAGAAAGAGGGAGGAGAATAAGGAAGAAAGTAACCCGATATACTATAGGAGGATATTTACACTTGCAGTTAGGACACACAAGTCTTGAAAAGGCTGGGAGTAGTTTATGATACAAGCTTACTGGGAGATGATTTTACAATACAAACTAAAGCCTTCAAAATCTAAATACATTTTAATTTAATAATTCCACCTCTAGGAATTTATCCCAATAAAATCATCAAACAAGTGTATTTAGATTTATGTATGTGAATATTTGATATTGTTTATTATAGTAAAACAAATTTATGACAAAAAATGATGACATTCCATGATGATGTAGATAAATATTTATTGGCAGAAAAATATTTGATATCTTTTGCTATGTACAGAAACAGATTATAAGGTGACATATATGATACAATCCTATTTTGTAATATATTTTTCTAAGAATATTTTATTTATATATATAACATTTATAATCTACGCCTAAGACCAAATCAGAAAGGAAAAATAAATAAATACTAACAGTTATCAATAAAAGTTAAAATGCAGTTTTTGTATTTGTATAGTTCATTTACAATAAGAATGATACAGATAATAAATTAAAGAAAAAATTAAGGAATCTTTCTAAAATCTAGCTATTAAAGAGAAAAAGATTTAATGATGATTATATTTGCCTTTAATGCTAACAGCACTATTTTTACTTCTTTAGTAAAAACAGCAATAATGGTTTTGCCCTGAATGTTTTCCCCCATCTAAGTATTCTCTCAAACTTACTATTTATTTACCACATCTTCTGGAACCATGACTACAAATTGGTTCCCAACTTGGGAATATACAAACCCCCAAAATAATATGTAAAACAAATTGTTCCATCATCCCATGGTTAACAATTGTGAAGAATTATTGGTATTATAAATAATATTCAATTGAAATTTTAGAACAGATATGACTCTGCCTGAGTAGTTTATTGGAAAATCATTTGTTTCACATCAGCTTTGGCATCCAGTATTCACTGTGAATTATGTCATTATAGCCCAGTTTGTTATATTTCTGTTTGTTCCACTGTGTATATATGTGTCTTAGGCTTTAAAAAGGTAATTTGTGCCCTCAAAATGTATTATGTAACAAACTGTGATTCATGCAAATCACTTTGATTTGTTTTCCAAAAATGTAGCTGGCTTCAATTAATCAGTTGCTATTCATTTCATATGTTTCAATTGCACTTACAACAAAAGCTCCAGTGGGTTATCACTTACATGGGGGACTGGCCTCCAGAGGGTATAAAAGACACAACAATCAGACATTATACCAAGCATGCAATTATAGTGTGTGTCCCCACAAACTCCAATAAATCACACATCACATTATGTTGGACTCCCACGTCTCTGAAGTTCTCCCTTACCCAAGCCACCTACCTGCCGTAATCACAGCGTTCTGCTGTGCGTGGGTGCACAACTCTCAACCTGCTGAGACTTATTCCATGACTCCCAATGTGTAGCAGGAGTCAGCCAAGCAGATTGCTATATCTGTGTTCTGCAGACTGCCCATCACGATAAATGAGAAGCTGGAAATGATAAGCTTCTGTGCATGGACTTTGTTTAGAAAAAAAGGGAAGTAAAATCAAACTGTCAATTTCAATTGTGCTGAGACATTGGTGATATACAATATTTTCATGTAGCTTTTGTTACTCAGAATATAAAAGTGGACGAAGGAAAAACTTGCAAGAGATGTTATAAACTAACTATAGAAAATGTTCTGTTCTCTAAAGGCTTTATTTTAATTATGGGACATCTTAAGTTTAATTACCACTCATGCTTTTACTTAAGTATCACATTATCTCAACCCTATCCCATAGGATGAACAAATAATAATGGACTAGGATTAGCATTTTATAAGAGCTGTGTTATTATTTATTTTCCTAGCAATAACAGGGTACTTAGTGTCATCTAAACTAGAGGGCATTATTAAACCAAAACCACTTTTCTATGCCAGCTATTTATAAACCACATATGAATAGTTCTAAAATATAGGGTACTGAAATGACTAATTGTACTGAGGAGGTACTCATTAGGAATAAAACTGCCCACAAAGGGAAGATCTGTATATGGAATTCTGATATCACTCCACCAACCATGGCCAGGTTACTCTGATGACAATAACACAAGATTTTATCTGGGGATATTTCTTCGGGGGCCAATTAACATGGAAATAAGTAAAGGTCAGAAGAATGTAGCATGTAGGGCTATTGGGTCTGAACTAGGTTGTGGGAGATCTCGGGAGAGGAGACAAAACAACAGGCTGCCATTCGTATGACAAATTACTCTGTGAACTTTGATGTGGTTGGCTATTGGTAAGACAAACTCAATTGCACCAAGGTAAAGGCCAAAACCAATAGTTTTTAAGTACTTCAGAGGAAAATTCAACTTTGACATTGCTGCCATTTCTTGTTTACAGTTTTTAATTTTCTGTTCTCATTCTTCTAATGTGATACATTAAAAAAAAGAGGGAGAATGAAAGTGAATAAACATTTATATATTGCATTTCTACCGTGTTATTCTTAATCAGAATCTTACCTATGACATTGAGTACAATGAGCACAACAAAAGTGTGAGGGATAACAATCCCCATTTAAGCCAACAGAGGGTCAAAGAAAATAAGTAACAATACAGGCTTGTACTCAGGACTGAGTACCAGACTCAGAATTCACCCTTTGCTTTTTTATGAAAAGAAAAAATGTTTAGCTGCAAACTACAATGTATTTGTTTTATTGCAGTACCTATAAAAGATTATTTTTGTAAAAGATAGAAGTAAAACTTACTACTTTAAATGATGTCCTGATCTCCAATTTGTTAGGAAATAGGAAGTTGCAATAGACTGCTGCAGAAGACTGCACAATGTACCCCAAAGATGTCCATGTTCTAATCTCTGAAACCTGTGAATTTGTTACCTTATATGGCAAAGAGACATTGCTTACATGATTAAGTTAAGAATGTTGAGATGAGAAGATTATCCTGTATTATTCTGAAGGGCCCAAGAGTCAGAGTGAGAGCACAGGAGATGTGATGACAGAAGCAGGGTTGCAGCGATGCTCTTTGAAAATGGAAGAAGGAGCCAGGAGCCAAGGAAGGCAGGAGGTGGCCTCTAGAAGCTGGAAAAGGCAAAGAAATGAATTCTCCTCTAACACCATCAGAAAGAATGCAGCCCTGCTGACACCTTGACTTTTACTTAGTTAAATGATTTTAACTCATTTCAGACTCCTAACCTCAAGAATTGTAAAATAATAAAGTCAAAGACACTAAATTTGTGGTAATTTTTTATAGCAACAATAAAAAACTACTACAACTATCATCCCCTCCCTAAAAATCAAAACCAAAAAGACCAAAAAAAAAAAAAAAACTTAGAGTTTTAAAACATATTAGAGAGCTAATGATAAAAAAAATCCTAAAACAATATTTTTAAATAAACAAGTTTTTCCTAAGAGAGAATCATCTGGCTGATTTATTGATGACAAAACAATAGTAGAAGGGGAAGGAGAAACTAATCTTCCATGGATGGAGGTAAAGCGAAACCAGCTCAACTTTTAACAAACCTTGAATAGCTGTTGTGGGTTAGTGACAGATTATAGTCTGAAGGAGCCCCAGTCACAGAGGGGACCTGCTCTCTTTCACAAGACCATTACTAAGTGCCTGAGGACAACATGCTAAATGCTGGGAGCAGAGAAAAAAAACTGAGGGAGGTCTCCCCTTAGGTACACAAGGCCTTTATCAAAACACAAGGCAGAGGATGCTAAAAAGGCTGCAAGCTGGGGCAAAGGAGGGGAGAAGCACAGACATGCTCCTAATCTGCACAAGATATTCACTGGGTCTTTTAATGATTTTAAGGTAGTAGACCACTGAACAGGGAGCAGGGTAGGAAAACTGAGAGATGCCCTGAGGTGCACCAAGGGGTTAAGGAAGCAGGGCAGACAGACATGTGCTCAGATACAGAAAGCCAAGGCAGGTCTGACAAGCAAAAAGAACTTCCAGTAACTCAAAAAGTTGGGAATTGAGTTTTAAAACATTGAACTATCTCAAGAGAATTATTGGTGCTCATAACTCAAGGCCTGCTGAAAAGAAAGTGCTGATCCTGACCTCAACGTATCTGAAGCCAGTGGCAAACTAAATCTAACTAAATCTACCATGAAGCCTATGCTCAGTGCAACTATGTATTTAGACTGACTCAGCACCCACCCTAGCAGCCTGACAGGGGGAGGGGGGAACCCTTTTCTAGCAGTTACTACTGTTCTTGACACAAAATGACTGCCGTAGAATAAAAATTATAAAACAGGTAAAGAAGCAGAAAAATGTGACCAATAAGGAAAAGACAGAAAGAGGTTGACAGATGACCCAGATATTGAATTTAGCTAAGAAGAACTTTTAAAATAACTGATAAATGTGTTATAGAATCTAGTGAAACTTGATGCAGAAAGAGATTGAAATTTTCAGAAGATATATAGAACTATAAAAAAGAGCTAAGTAGAAATGCTAAAATAATATAGTTTAAAGTTTATTCACTGTGCACAAGGGCATACTGGACACAGCAAAAGTAAATATCAGTGAACTGGCAAACAGTAAGAGAAATTATCCAAATAGAAATAGAAAGAGAAAAAATATTTAATTTAAATATTCAGAACTTACTGAATAATATCGAATTATCCTCAACCCCCGGGCCGTGGACCAGTGGAAGTCTGTGACACAGCGGGAGATGAGAAGCAGGCCAGCTAGCAAAGCTTCATCTGTATTTGCAGCTGCTCCCCAGCACTAGCATCACCGTCTCAGCTCCACCTCAGATCATCAGGCATTAAATTCTCATAAGAGCACTGGTCCCTGATGCCAAAAAGGTTGGGGACTGCAGATCTAAAATATGTATAATTGGAGTTCCAGAGAAGGATGGGAGAGAATGGGGGAAAGAATTATGTTGAAGAAATAATGGCTAAGAATTTTCCAAAATTAATGAAAAATATCAACCCACAGATTCTAGGCAGAATATATTAAACTAGCAGAAACAAAAAATAAAGAGAAAATCTTAAGAACAGCTGGAAGAAGGAGAACATTACATGTAAGAAAAAAGACAAATAATAGTAGCTGACTTCTCATCACCACAAAAAGAAAGAAAAAAAATTCTAAAATAAGGCAGAAGTCAATGAAATCATATCTTTAAAGTACTGAAATCAAAAATAGAATGCTATATATAGCAAATATATTCTTCAGAAATAAAAGCAAAACAGACATTTCAAATAAAGTCAAGAGGATTTATCTCAATAAACCTGAATGCATAAAATGTTAATGAAATATTTTAGTATGAAAAAAAAAGGAAAGGAGAAAGAGAGGAAGGAAGGGAGGGAGGGAGGGAGAGAGAGAGAGAGAGAGAGAGAGAGAGAGAGAGAGAGAGAGAAGAAAGAAAGAAGGAAGGAAGGAAGGAAGGAAGGAAGGAAGGAAGGAAGGAAGGAAGGAAAGAAAAGAAAGAAAGAAAGAAAGAAAGAAAGAAAGAAAGAAAGAAAGAAAGAAAGAAAGAAAGAAAGAAAGAAAGAAAGAAAGAAAGAAAGAAAGAAAGAAAGAAAGAAAGAAAGAAAGAAAGAAAAAGAAGGGAGGGAGAGGAAGAAATAGAATTATGCTGTTGTAATGTTCTAACATTGTTTGCACGGTAATGTTTGAAAGTGGACTGTGATAAGTTAAAAATGAATACTGTACTCTCTAGAGCATGCTGTTAAAAGTAATATAAAGAGTCCATTAAGGAAATACTAAATCTAATTCTAAAAATTACTTTATTAATCTAAAAGAAGATAGACAAAGAGAAATAGAGGAAGACCAGGTGATACATATTGGAAATAAATACCAAGATAATAGATTTTAAACCAATTATGTAAATAATTATAGTAGATATGCATGTGCTCCATGAAAAGGCAGATTTTAAGAGTGGAGTCAAAAGTAAGACCCAAATGTATGTTGTCTTTAAGATATATACTTTCAGTATACTGAGCAGATAAAGACACAGACTTAGGTTGAAATAAGAGTGAGAAAAGCTGTTGTAACTATCAGACAAAATAGACATCGACAAGAAGAGATAAATAGGGATATTTTTAAATGATAAATGGGCCAATTCATTAAAATGCTATAAGAATTCTAAATATGCTTGCACTTAGTGACAGGGCTTCAAAATATATGAAACAAAACTGACAGAACTAAAGGGAGAAATAGACAAATCCATAATGATAATTGGAGATTTTAACACTGCTCTGTCAGTAATTGATAGACCAATAGAACAACTATAATAGAAAGTAAATAAGGATATAGAAACTCTATCATCCAAATTGAACAAATTAATATTTATAGAACATTCCACCTGACTCCAGAATACAAATTCTTTTGAAATGCACATGAAATAACCAAGATAGATCATACGCAGGGTTGTAAAAGAAGTATAAAAACTTCAAGAAAATAAAAGCATACAGAGTATTTCTCTGACCAATAACAATATTAAATTAGAAATAACATGTAGAAAACTTCAAATTATTTAGAAAATAAGCTACATACATCTAAATAATTTATGTGCCAAATAATAAACCACTAGAAAAAAATTAATATTTCAAACTGAATGGTAATGAATATATAATATATAAAAATTTGTATGATGCAGCTAAGGCAGCGCCTGGGAGAAATTTATTGATTTGGACTCTTGAGTAAAGAAGTAAGGAAGAAATGTTCAAAATAAACTATCTCAGCTTTTACTTTAAGAAGTTGGGGAAAGAAGAGCAAAGTAATCTGAAAAAAAAAATAGAAGGAAAAAATAAAGATAAAGCAGAAATCAATGAAAAAGAACACAAAAAAACAACACTACAACCAAACAACTTAAATGTTGGTTCTTTAAAAAGATTAATACACTTTATAAATTCCTAGCAAGACTGGCTGAGGAAAAAAAAAAACAACAAATTATTAGTGTCCAGAGTGAAAGAGGGGATAGTACTACAGGGCCTATAGCCATTAAAAGGAAAATAAAGAGATATTTTCAACAAATATAGTCCAATAAATTCAACATAGGTGAAATGGAAGTTCCTTGAGAAATATCCTTTTTCCAAACCGAAACAGAGAAAAATTCAAAAATGAGTAGTCTGGTATATAATAGAAGAAATAAGTTGAATTAAAATTTTACACACATAGACAATAATACAAAACAAAACAACAAAACAAAAATTTTAAATGAGCTCCAGATGGTTTAACTGATGAATTCTACTAATTTCAGAAGAAATACCAGAAATATATAAATTTTTTTACATTTCCTAACTCATTTTATAAGTCCAAAATAACCTTTAATTATAAACTTGACAAGGATAACATGAGAAATATTTTAAAGAAAATAAAGTTACAAATAAAAATTATCCATGAATATATATAAAAATCCTCAACAAAATACTAATAAATCAAACCCAGCAATATATATAAAATAGATGCTATATTCAATAATCAATGGCATATATTCCAAGAATACAAGCTATTTTAATAATCAAAAATCAATCAATATAATTCTTCACAGTAACACAATTATAAAAGGGGAAATCATATGATAATGCAGAAAAAATTGACAAAATTTAATGCTAATTTATTACAAAAATTCTAGAAATAAAAGAATTTTCTCATTCTAATAAAGAGTTTTTATTAAAAATGTAGAATAATCATCAAACTTAATGGCAAAATATTGAGTACTTTTTCTCTAAGTATAAGAATGTTCTCACCCTTTCTGTTTTAACATTGTAGTCACTGGAAGTTCTGTCATTGCAATAAGACAAGAAAAATAAATGAGAACATAGATTTAGAAAGGTAGTAAAAAGAACAGTTTTTTGCTCCAGACAGTAAGAGTATATACATAGAAATTCACGGGGTAAAAACTACTAGAACTAATGAGTAAATGTTACAAATCTGTAAGTTATAAAATACAAAAATTTATCTATATTAGCCAAGTAAGTGGAAAATGAAATTTAAAAATATACCATTTATGAAAGCGTTCAAGAAATCAAATAGCTAGAAATAAATTTACCAAAAGATATCTCTTATATCTGTGTTGAAAACTATAAATTATGGCTAAGAAACTTAAGAAGTCTATATTGTTAAGTATTCATTTTCCCCAAATTATCCTATAGATCCCACACAAGTAGCAAAGTACTAGCAACATTTTTTTGAAGAAATTGATATTTTGATTCTAAAATGTACATGGAAATGCAAACTATCATCAAAACAACCTCAAAAAGACAAAGTTGAAGAATATTCACCTTCTGATTTCAAATTTTGCTCTAAAGCTAAACTAATCAGGACAGTTTATTTATTTATTTTTAAATAAGGTGAGGTGAATAGATCTAGATGTAAACAAACTACTGGCTCTCAGCAAAGGCACAAGATTCTATGAGGAAAACAGATTCTATGAGTCTTTTTAGCAAATGATGCTGGAAAAACTACAGCTATGTGGAAGAAACAGAATCTTTGACCTCTGCTTAGGCCCCAATCAATCACAACATAAGCAAAAACATCAATTTTTATATATTATAGATGTAAAAATAAAAGCTAGAACTTTATTATTTTTCTCCTTCCTTCCTCTCTCCTCCCCTCTGGTAACCACCAGTTCATTGTCCATGTCCTTGAGTCTCTGTTTTTTCTGTTCATTCGTTGAAAAGCTAGAACTTTAAGATTATCAAATCTTAGAGTAGGCAAATTTTTTTAGAGTTGCAGAAGGATGTCTTAGAGCACATACCTTGGTTTTTACCCAAGAGAGATGAAAATATATGCCCATAAAAAGAATGTTTACTGTATTATATGATTGAAGTTTACTAAGAGAGTAGAACTCTTGTCACCACCGCTCTGCGAAAAAACAGATAAATATATGAGATGATGGCTGCATTAATTAACGTGATGGTGGGAATCATTTCATAATGTGTACATGTATCAAATCATTACATTGTACACTTTAAATATATTACAGTTTCATTTGTTAATTATGCCTCATTAAGCTGCAAAATTGGTAGGATCAGCAATACCACTCTGTGGAAGGAGTGGAGACTGGTGTGCTCAAACTCGGCATGGTGGTCACCTTTTCTTCAGCCAATGTTACAATGAAGTAAAGTCTGTTGAAATGTACCAGGCAGCTTTGGGTAAAGCTTTTCCCAGGGACAATGTGGGCTTCAGTGTCGAGAATGTGTCTGTCAAAGATGTTCATCATGGCAATGTGGCTGGTGACAGCAAAAATGACCCACCAATAGAAGCACCTGGCTTCTAAGCTCAGGTGATGATCCAGAACCATCTAAGTCAAATCAGTGCTGGATAAACTCTCTTGCTGGATTACAGCACAACTCAGACTGCTTGCAAATGTGCTGAGCTGAAGGAGAAGATTGATTGCCATTCTGGGAAATAGCTGGAAAATAGTCCCAGCTTTTGAAATCGTATGATGCTGCCATCATTTATATGCTTCCTGGCAAGCCTAGGTGTGTGGAGAGCTTCTCTGACTGTCCTCTTCTGGGCCATTTTGCTATTCGTGACATGAGACAGACAGTTGCTGTGGGTGTCATCAAAGCAGTGGACAAGAAGACTGCTGGAGCTGGCAAAGTCACCAAATCTGCCCAGAAAGCTCAGAAGACTAAATAAGTATTATTCCCCTACCTGCCACCCCAGTCTTAATCAGTCAGTGATACAAAAACAGTTCAGAACTGTCTTAATTGGCCATTTAAGTTTAATAATAATAGACTAGTTAATGATTACAGTGCATAATAAAACCTTCAGAAAGAAAAGAAACTGTTTTGTGGAACGTTTGGTGTGTGCAAGTGTGTGTGTGTGTGTGTGTGTGTGTGTGTGTGTGTGTGTGTGTGTGTGTGTGAGTTTAAAAGCTAATAACTAGTTTTAATGGAAACAACTTGGCCAAAACTCTGTCACAGAACTTTGAGACTCATTAAAACAAAGTTTAATGAGAAATCTGTGTGTTCTTTTGGTCAACTTCCATAACATCTTATAGTACTACTGCTTAGGTTAGAGACTCAAAAAGGAGTTGCCCATCCATAACTTATTTCTGGTGTTACATCTGCTGAAACTTTAGAATTTGAGAATTCTGGGAGAACATTTTGTTCTGGGTGGGAACCTTGATTTTATTTTACCTTGTCTTGAGTAGAGGAATCATCTTTTACGTAGTAAACAGCTGGAGGAGGAGGAGGTCTGTTGGTTAGGTCAGCTAAGCAAAGAGTAACTTTGTTTATGTGTAAGCTGGTTTATAAAGGCCAAATTCTGTAATACTAAAATCCACATGTTGTATATAAAATTTTGTGTAGTTACATCAACATTGAGTAAATCTGTTGGTCAAATTTTAGTTTTCCAGTTATTGGAATGCAAGTTCTCACATTTACAAATACCTAGGTAGTTCAAAAGACCTAAAATGAGGCTCAAATAGTATTAAGCACTGTCTTGTTACAATTAATTGTATCCAGATTATAGGAAAAATAAATGATACTGGCAATTGAAAAAGCACACACACACACAAAATGAAGGCTAGCTTTCTCAAGGCTAGAAGCCTGGTTTGTTGGTATCTTATAGATGTGCATACACACATTCATACTCAACACTCTAATGTCATTTTTCATTGCCAACTACTCTGTGAAACCATTCCTGATCCCACATTTCCTTCACCCAAATCCTTTCTCTGCTTTCCCAGGGGATTTGATCTGCATCACTTTTAGGAATCTATTACCTTCGGTCTACTTTTCTGCCTTTAGAAAGATTGTGAGTCATTGTGCAAGTATCCCTATTCTTTGCCCTCAAAAGCAAGAGAAGTAAAAGCAAAAATAAATGAATGGGACTACATCAAACTAAAAAGCTTCTGCTCAGCAAAAGAAACCGGCAACAAGGCAGAGACAACCATCTAAATGGGAAAACATATTTGCAAGCAACACTTTCTATAAGGGCCTAATATTCAAAATATACAAAGAATTCATACAACTCAACAACAACAACAACAACAACAACAACAACAACAAAAACGATCCAATCAAAAAATGGGCAGAGGACCTAAACAGACAATTCTCCCTAGAGGACATACAAATGGCCAACAGATATATGAAAAGATGCTCAACATTTTTAGCTATTAGGGAAATGCAAATCAAAAACACACTGAAATACCATCTCACACCTGTTAGAATAGCTATAATCAACAGGACAAGTAATAACAAATGTTGGAGAGGATGCAGAGAAAAGGGAACCCTCATACACTGCTGGTGGGACTGCAAATTGGTACAGCCACTATGGAAAACAATATGGAGGTTCTTCCAAAAACTAAGAATTGATCTACCATATGATCCAGCAATCCCTCTACTGGGTATTTACCCCAAAGACTTGAAAATTCATATCCAGAAAGATATTTGCACATCAGTATTCATAGCAGAATTATTCACACTGGCCAGGGCATGGAAGCAACCGAAGTGTCCTACAATAGATGATTGGCTAAAGAAGCTGTGGTACATATATACAGTGGAATATTAGCCATAAGAAGAGATGAAATACTGCCATTTGCAACAACATGGATGGACCTTGAAATAATCATACTAAGCAAAATAAGCCAGACAGAAAAAGTTGAAAATTACATGATATCATTTATGTGTAGGATATAAACCTAAAATTAACAAATGAACAGGACAAACAAACAGAGACTCATGGACATGGACTATAGAACTATGGTTACCAGAGGGTAGGGGGTGAAGGAGGAGTGGGGAGGTAGATGGGGTAGAGGGAGTCAAAAATAGGAGAGTAGGGGGATGGTGAACTGGGTAAAGGGGATCAAATACGTGGTAGCTGAAAGAAACTGGACTTTGAGTGGTAAACACACAATAGAATATACAGATGTTAAATTATAATGTACTCCTGAAATTATATAATTGTATTAACCAATGTTACCCCAATAAACTTAATAAAAAAATAAAGTTTTCAAAAAAAGGAATCCCTATTCTTTGAAGCTAGAAAACCTAGTTTCTTCAATCTAGGCCAAAAATCTTGTCTCTGAACCTATTTCCTCATTGGTTATAATGAAAGCAATGAAGATTAAATGAGATTCCCTGATTTTAGAACAGTATCCAGCATATAGTAGCATTTCCATACATATTAGCAGTTTGTATTGTGTAATTATTTTCACATATCTCTGTTTCCCACACTCTCTTGTAAGTTCCTCAAGGATACAAATTGTTCTTATTAGTTCTTTTCATATAGTAAAGTCTTAAAAATAGTCCAGGAAAGAAAATAAAAGGGGGAGGAGAAGGACATTTTAAGTGGATAAGCAACATTAAATAGCACTTCAGATAAAATGTGTTCACCTAACAGAGAAATCAGGGAAGTACATTGTATGATTAGATTCTCTTCACAGAGAATGCCACCCACTATAAGGTTCCAGGAAAAAGGCATGTGTTGTAAAAGTAATGTTAAATATGTGAGTTGATTCTGTTAGAAAAATTAGAGTAGTTTTTCCTCGCTCTACTACACTTTATATACCACACCACATCCAATAAACAATTTGGTATTAAACAGAATAAAGCACCAACTGTTACACTGAGCGTCTCACTCTTTAGCAGTTGGTACTATCATTGCTGGAGGCTTCCTGAGCACAAAATAAGTAAAGAATGAACCTAAAATACGTAAGGAATAAGTAGAGAAGCACAAGTAGAGAAATTTGAAGGACATGACAGATTTGAAGGACAGAGGTCTGGGTGATTTTCAAGGATAAGAAGCTTAAATCTACCTGGAGAGCAATAAAACATTTCCTGTTCCAATTTCACCTAAAAAGCTGGTGTGTAGTTTTTCATTCATAACATTTGCCTGGCTGATCAACTATCATTGCATTTATGAGCAGAACAGAAAGAACAGAGTAAATCCTATTTCAATGAAAAAACATATTTCATTCCATTCCAGAGCTCCAAGATGCCATATATGGATGAGAACTTTCCAAGTGCTCTGAGCTACAGAGTTTTCTGAAATGGCAAAAGCTACAATTTCAATTATATAAATGTAGATAGGTCTGCTTGGCTCCTTGGCCCAAATTAGATTCGATATTACAAGTCTAGTTCACACACACATATAAGGATACAAATAATCATTGCCCATAAAATAAACATGGGAAAAGATCTAGACTGATAAAGTGAGATAAGTTTTCAATTAGAGAAAGACTTGACACAAAACAAGTTAGGACATAGTCCTTCCAAAGTGATCTAAACTGGCAAATTGTTGCCTTGTAGTTATCCAATTTGTTCAAATTTTTATGATTTGACTACAAAAATAAAACTTTTTATTCTGAGTAGTAGTCTTACAAATATTCAATTTTAAGATTTCCTTTTTATTTGCTTTTATAAAATGACCTTTTCTCAGTGTGTCTGAAAAAGACTTTTAGCCTGCTCTTCCTTACCCAATGTTATGAAAGTTTAGACTTACAACTTTAAATTTTGACAGGTAGATGCCAAATAATAAAGCCATCTCTAAAAAGTTCAATCTTCTATAGAGTAATAGAGTCAAACAGGATATAAGACCTCAGGTGCCATAGATTGAGACTGTTTTTCACGTAATCTAGCTTTACTCAGTTTATTTATGCACACTGTACTGATTGTAGAATAAAATTATAATGAAATATATTTGCATTTATAACCTAAGTCTCCTGCAGGTAGGCCAGAATTTCTGAAGCATATCCAATTCAATATTATTTTATTCTTTTTAACAAATTAAATATCATTTAATTTGTATACCTTTGTAAAACCTTTCATATAATATATTTATAATTCAGAAAAAAATTCCCAGCAAGAAAAAGAGTTCCCATTTTTGATTTAGAAAAATAGTGTTATACATGCTTAAGACATATTTTCAATCTAAATCTTTCTGCTTAAGCTACAGTTCCAGAAAAAAATGTCCAGAGGACAGCAACCCCTGAAACCCACTACCACTCTGGACAGGCACAATCTAGGGCTAGCAGGGAAGAGTTCAATGACCATTTACTAACTGACCACTGCAATTTATTACACACTGTGCTCTATTCTAAGCAAATCAATATGACTTAAATCTTTTCTGATCAGTTCTTCAGGCTCCAAAAGGACAATTTTGTTTGTATCAAACTCTCCATTAAATGAGAGGACTTACAGTTGCACTGGTTTCTACTCATTTGGCATTGGCAATATCCAGTAAAGGTGCCTTAACGAATACAGGAAGATGCAACTATTACCTTGGAGTAGCATCAGAAGTAAGCCAAGAAAACCTTTCAGTTTAGGAACATTCTCTTGAATGACTTAACAGATAGTTTTCTCCTCTCTGTTTTGTTTTCACTTTCTGAAACTCCTGAAAATGTTAACTTTCTTATCTTTTCACTCATATTGTTTTTCTGTTTGTATTTTGAGTCTATTTTCTTCGCATTGTCCTCACCTTAAATTCTTTTTCTTTTTTTGTACTTCTGTTCTCACTATTTCACTTTTCATTAACTCTTTCTCTCTGATGTGCCTATATATAGCAACCTGTTATTTACTTCAAGAATGAAGTATTTTACCTTTGTGAGGATATGAATGATTATTTTTTGAAGTTTTCTCACTCTAGCCTAGATCTCTTTCCCCTAGGATGCATTTATTAGTTAAATTTTTTTTTGAACCTGTAGTGTTCACATTAAAGGTTTTCCTCAAATGTCTAGCGATCCTTGATTTCCCACTCATATGTAAGCATGGGACTCTATAATTGATCTGAAGATCTGAGCTCCAGAACAAGGCTTGTAAAGGGAAACAGCAATTTCACTATATGGTGATCCAGCTGAGTTCTTTTATCAGGTAATCCTGCGGTCATTATCTTCAGTTCTTCTTAGCTGTTGAGTCCCAGAGAAGAATCCCACAAGGCCCTGGTACAACATGGTTGCCAGGATTCTGGAAACAAAGTGGAATAAGAGGTTACAAAAGGAAATGTCTTATTGAGGTGGAAATATTCACTTACAGTTTTCATTTCAGTGCCTCCAGACTCCACTTGAAACAGACTTCCATAGCATCTTGCTTTCAGCCCTACCTTGATTTCCACTTTTAAAGACACATACCATACGGTCACAAATTCTTGAGCCTTTTAGGTGTTTGTAATGTAAGTCAAGTTATTCATCACTTTTCCTGACTGCCAGCTAAGATAGAGTCAGCTCTCCAAGCTCTACTAAGTCAGTCGCCACTAGCGCATCTGCTTTCAGAGTTCGGAGTTTAAGGCTGTTGTTCCTCCCCTGTTCTTCAGCCTTGTGAGCTTAAGACTGTGGATTTCAATGAAGCAGTGCTGCTCCTAGGGGTGGGTGTATTGGAAATTTGTCGAACTGGTTCATTTCTTTTCTATTTTCAATAATTCAGGGATATTACTGCCATTCCATAGGCAAGAGACAACTTCATTTTTGTTATCCTATAAATATTTTGCTTATGGAATCATATCAGTCCAGTCTCAGACTAAGAATCCTGGGACTAGATACATTTCTGAGATAAAACACTGAATTCTGCAAAAATGCCTGAAGTGGATTTTTTTTTTTTTACATTCGTAAAGGGAACTATGCTTTCTTATTTTGCTTAGCTCCGATCACAAATAAATTTTTTTCTATTGTCTATTAACCCACTCAAAAATGCAAATTAGTTATGTTGATTTTATTAACAGCACTATGAAAAATTAAGCAAGCTGAGTTTGCAGAAATTCTAGCTGTTTTTGTTTTTTTCACGTTTCTAATTGCTTTCTTCACAAGAATACATAATTAGGTTTTGACTATAATTCATGATAAATACAATTAATTCAAATATTTAAAAATAATTGACGACAACCTCAGAAAGAGCAAGATTAATGAAACCTATAAAACACTTAAGAAATTTCAATTTACTGTCTTGTTTGGCTTGACCAACTTTAAAACATGAGTCCCACTAACATGTTAAAGAACTGGGAAAGGGAAAGAAAAAAGAGGAAGATGTACTTTTTTTTTTCAAAAAAAAATAAAATACTACGAGAATTTAGTGGCTATTTCTTGAAGAGACACAGTGTACTGGTATGAGAGTAATTCTCTTAATATGCCTTCTTTGCAAACTTTAAAAACAGAAATCTGGAGAAATGAGTTGTTCCAACAAGAATTCTCTTTCAATACCTGGAAGCTAATATTTTTATCTCACACAGATATTTATCTTAATGCACATCTTATTTCCCCTGTGATCTGTATTGCCTTAAATTCATTATTCTATGTCAGTAAAAGATTTCCAGAAAGGATTAAAAATAATGTCACATTTAGTGCTTTATCTTCAGAACTTCACATGAGAATTAGAAACACTGTCAAAACTAATTAAACCATTATTTTTCTGCAAAGGTAGGATAAATGTACAATGGTCATATTACACTAATGATCTGCCAGATAATCTTGTTAAATAATTTACACAATATTCTGTTGGCCTACTAGAGTTTAAAATAATAATATTTATTATATAATGAGGAGAAATCGCTAATATTTTAGAAAAAATTGTTTTTCCAGTATGTTATCACTGATAGACTAACAAATTTAAACTGTTGAGAGCAATTCTATTCACTAAAGAATTAACATATGGCCTATCTACTATGGCCATTTCCTGAGAGTAAATCATTTGTTATATAATTTTATTTCTTCAGATATTTGCATAGGATTTCCTCATTAGAGTATTAGAAAATATTTTTATTTGTTTTCAAGGTTAGTTTAATGTACATATAAGTAACATTGCCACTTTATTCCCAAAGACATGATTCATATTATATTTTGAAATAGGATTTTAATACTCAGATTGTTTATGGACAAAAAATACTAGTATGCCCAAAAGTCCATTGTTTCTATGCCTATAAATTACTCTTCTGGTAATTTCCCAGATGTTTCCAGCTTGCCACAGCTAGTTGAATACAGGCTAGTAACAGTCTCCTTATCCCCCCTATCCCAAATCATTCATACAATAAATGTTATAGAATGCCATGGACTTCTTTACAGAAGGGGGCTTTAGAACAACTCAGGGAATAGAACCAGAGGTCTATTCATACCAAATATATGATCTCTATAAAATACACACACACACACACACACATACATATATATGCATACATATATACATACATACATGCATACATATCAGGTATGTCCCAAACACAAATATTTTATTAATACTTTAAATTCATATAGATCTATGGGAGTATATTAAAAATGAAGGTTTTGAAAGAGCATCACTTCTACCCTAACAATAATAAAAAGCAATATGAACCACAAAATAATCACATTTCTCGTATCCATCAGAGAGCTAACATCAAAAAGCAACCAAGCAGCCTGAAATCTAAGGAATGACCAGTCCCTCAAAAGAGAAGAGAAGTAAAGATTACATAGTCATAGCAGTATAGGTGGGAAAGAGATACTGAGCACCACGTAAGTGAATAAGATTTCAGCTAAAATTTTTAACAAATTTCTAAGGGCTCAGTGCAAAGTAGCAAGAGAATATCAAATCTCTGAGAACTGCCGACTTAAGTGGAATCAATTTGCAGGTTCTTTTTCACTGACATCCCCTGGATGCTAGAGAAAGTGTCTGGGTAAGCTCTCTTTTTGTATTATAGACCTGGGGAGGGGAGCAGCCACTTCTGTGGAAAAATTCCAAATTCGTGCCAGATCTTTCTCCCCTATGGAATAAAACTCTTAACCCAACGGGCAAAAGGTAGCAAATTTGTTGCAAACAGGGCACAAATTAAGTCCTACTGCGTCTGGAGAAAAGGTTAAATATAAAGTTCCTGTATCCCTGGTAAAGGATAAAAAATATCTAGGGCCCAGACCATTAGTAGACTTGTACTGCTGGGAGAGAGACTGGAAACTGTCAGTCATAAGACCCACCAAGGCAAAATTGGGCTGCCACAAAGAAGAAAAGTGGGATCACTGAGAAATCTCCACCTAAAGATAAATGACATGCCTAAAACTGAGGCTGGACTAGGACACCAGAAATCACTTTTTCCCCAACCTCCAGGCTACGAAGAACTGGGTAACAAGCAACATCAGATTTTCAATATAAGAGAGAAATGAGCAGAGCATGGGACAAAACCCCTTCTTAAGGAGAGTCACAAAAGCAGAAGATAGAGAATCAGAAAAGGAATTAAAAATAAGTACTTTTAATGTGTTAATGGCTCTGGTTTAAAAGATAGAATATATAAAAGATAGGGAATTTCAGTCAATATAAGGAAGTCTTATGGAAATGCTAGAAATAAAAAAGTACCAAGATGAAGAATGCCTTTGACACCTTTTAAGCAGACTTAACACAGATAAAGAAGGAATCAGAAAACTTGAGTATAGGACAATAGAAATTTCATAAATGAAAGCATAAAGACAAAAAGGTATGAGTTCAAAACAGAACAAAAAGAGAGCATCCAAAAGCTATTAAACAGTCTGAAATTTGCATAATTGTAATCCTAGAGATGAAGAAAAAGAGAATTAGACATAAGATACATTTGAATACACTATAGCCAAGAGTTTTACAAAAATGATAAAATACATCAAAACAAAAATCTGAGGAAATCAGAAAACAACAATAATAATAATAATATTTTAAAAATTTAGTCACAGTATCTTAAAACTGCTGAAAATGAGAAATAAAGAGAAAATCTTGAAGGCCAAAAGGAAAAAAAGACATTGTATGTAAAGGGAAAAAGATGAGAATTACAGCAGATCTTGTTTTAAAGTATGCAAGCCAGATAAAATCTGACACCATTAAAGTGCTGCATGAATAAAAGAATCAATTACAAATGCTACCCCACTGAAAATAATGATTAAAAATGAAAAAAAAATTAAACAAATTCTCAGATAAACAAAAACAGAGAATTAATTTCCAAAATATCCACATTGCAAGAAGTATTACAGCAAATTCTTCAAGCAGAAGGAAAGTAATACCAAACTTGGATCTACACAAAGAAAAGACTGTCCCTGGAAATGGTTAAAATGAAGTTAAAAGTCTTTTTTTTTTCTTATTTTTAGTAATCTTAAAATATAATTTACTGTCTGAAGTAAATAGTGTTAAAACTAAACAATATATTGTGTCATATAGCATATAAAACTGATCTTTTTTTCTTTTTTTTAACTTATATTTTTGAAAAAAATAACATAGAAGATGTGAGGGAGGAATTTGGAGTATACAATTATAAGTTTCTATTACTACACAGGAAGTAATATATTATTTGAAGGTAGATTTTATTAATTATTGATGTGTATTATAAACCCATTAATTAATTAAAAGATGTATAAATAAAATATAATTAATTTTTTACACAAAAAAATAACAGTAAATCATGGAGTTTATAACCTGCCATACATGTAAAGTGAGTGGTGATAGCATAAAGTCAAGAGAGGGAAGAAACGAAACTATACTATTATAAGGCTTGGTTGTTCTAGAGAGTATAACACCACTTGAAAGTAGACTATGACAAGTTAAAGATGTATGTTATTAACTAAAACAACCACTGAAATAACAGAACCAAGAGTTCTCTAGGTTTAGAAAGCAGAAGTAGTTGCTTGGGGATGCCAGTGGGTAAGTCAGGGGGTGTAGTGTGACATAAAGTGTAGGCAAAAAGCATAAAGCAAAGGAGGTGATGTGTACATTCACTATCTTGATTGTGGTGACAGTCTCATATGCGTACATATTTCAAAACTCATCGATGGCATAGCTAAATATGTGCAGTTATATACATCAATATACTTTATTATACCTCAATAAAGCTGTTTTTTAAAAAAGCTCTAGCAAGCAAACAGTCAATTTTTTTCAATGAGCAAAATATTTGAACACATACTTCCCCAAAGAAAATGTAGAAATGGTCAAATAAAAGATGCTCATGAAAAATGCTCATCATTAGTCATTAAGGAAACACAAATTAAAAGAACACTGAGATGTTGCTTCACACCTTCAAGGTGTCTGACAACATCAAGGACTGAAGAAGATATAGAACAACTGGAACTCTGATGCTTGTTGCCGGAAATGCAAAACAATACAGTCACTTTGGAAAACAGTTTGGCAGTTTCTTACAAAGTTAAGCACACTTATAATAAGAGCTTGTTCCTAAGATATTTACCCATGAAAAATGGAAGCTTGTGTTCGTACAGAAACTTATACATGAATGTTTCTGGAAACCATCTAAATGTCCTTCAATTTGTGAATGGGTAAACAAACTGTGAAATATGTTTGGACAATGGAAAAATACTTAGAAATAGAAGAGAGCAAACGGATATGTTCAACAACACAAATGAATCTCAAAAATATTTTGCTGAGCAAAAGAAGTGAAACACAATGGAACACTTACTATACAATCTATTTTTATAAAATTTTAGAACAGGCAAAATACTGATCTATAGAGCCCAAGAATATATTGGTCGTTGCCTAGAGCTGGGGATGGGAAGCAGCACAAGAGACCTTTTTGGATTGATAGAATTGCTCTTTATCCTGATTGTGGCAGTGATTACATGAATGTAGAAATCTGTCAAAACTCGTCGGCCTGAATGTATATGATGGCTGCATTTTATTTTGTGTCAAGTACACAAAATGATAATGATAATCTGTATTTCAAATTATAAAAGAAAATTTAGGGCAATGGTGTTAGTAGGTAAGGAAAAAAAATCATCTCAGTTCCTTTTGCCGACACCAACGCCTGGTTTTACTTTATTAATTTAATAAAATTACTGGAATTTTATAAGTGGATTCCTACACAAATTCAGACATCCAACAGGAAAAGAAATCTTACCTCCTCGCAATGTAGTCTTCCTTTAAAGGTCTGATAGAAGTAAATATGAATGTTAAAAAGGTTTTTAACTGTATTTACAAAGTCTTAACACCAAAGAAAAAGCTGTTTTCTGGGCTGTGCATTCTACTTAATAGGACTGTCTATTTATTTTAATCTTCTTAACATTCCAAGGCTGAAATGTTTAAAAATTTCAACATAAGAAACACTCTCAGAAGGCTTTATCTATTATGTTAAGAAGTGATATAATGTTAACTTTCAAAAGCAGAATTCAAATTCATATGGACATTGACAACTATTTCAAATAGCAAATAAAATGTTTATAAAAAAGAGATTAGGAAAATACATATTAAAATATAATGAAGTTGTGGAATTATGGGTGATTACTTGTTGGTATTTTGCAGTTTCTACAGTGGTAGTGTATTACTTTGTGATGAAAATTAGTAAAAAATACTTCTAATTGTTAAGCATAAATGAAAAGATAAATAAATTTCTTGTTGCCCTACAGATTTCTTTATCTGAAAGTTTTATGCACCTTACACTGACAATGTTTTAAGATGAGCAGAACATTTGAGCTTTAGCTAACTTTAAGTTTGTTTTCATAACGCAAGCTAATGGGAGACAAATATCTTTTCTTCTTTCCCAATTTTGAACGAAGAACTTTTTTGCCTAGAGTTTCTATTTTTCAACACAAAGCACTTCTGACTTGAGCAGCTGTATAAACACATATTGAAAGTTCATATATTGGCAATAGAAAATTAAGCGGAGGCAGAGAGCATATCCTACGTGCGTCTAGATGCTCTTCCCCCAAGGACACTGACCTCTGAATAGTGCTGACAGGGCAGGTCATTCATCAGTCTGAAGATGGCCAGCACTTCCCTTGACTTCATAAAACAGTAGCATGGCCAGCTCCACCCTCTTAACCTTCTAGGATGCTGCCAAGTTACTCATCACCACACTAGTCCTAGGAGAGGTTTCCTTTATTTTTGTATTCATATCGCTACACATTTCTTAAACTACTTACAAACCTCAAAGTGTTCTGCCTCGTAAGGCAAGGGCCTGAAGATATTCCAGTGCTCAATTTGCAAGTGGCTACATCCTTCGCAAAGGTACATCCTTTGATATTCTTTACAGTCTCAGGTACCTGATGTAAACTGAAGCTGTTACACTAGGTAATTGCAAACTAGCAGCAGATTTACTGTAGAGAGGGAGGAAGGGGTATTGGGAGTGGGTTTGGGTCAGGGTGAGGGTAGGAGTGAGGGTGGACAGGTAACACAAGCAAACAACCAAAAGAGAAGAGCAATATCCTCAGCATTTTTTTTTTTTTTTAGTGAAACCAACATATGACCTGGATTTTTATGAATATAAAAAAAGACGTTACAAGCTCAGGTAGAGATCTGTTTGTTTGTTTCAAAGCAATTCCAGACCATCAAGACAACCCAGTGTCATCGACACTTTAATATTGATATGGGATTCCAAAGCAAACCCTGTAGCATGCCCCTGTGCATCGTGTCTTCATTATTTTCTTGGTCCTCTCTGACTTATTTTGCCTTAATAAAGTCCTTGTCTCCCTCTTCAGCCCAGTTTTTTTACATTGACATTTTTGACTCCTTAGTGGTTTATTCTATAACTGACCAAGATAAGAACTGGAGATAACATAAAACTTCAGTAAGTGGTTATAATTATTATCGTTGTTTTCATCAGACCGTCAGTTACTGTATTCTCGTCTCTCCAGTCCTATAAAACTTTCTGTTTTCCATTTCAAATTTAAAATATTTTTATGCATTCTACACCCTTACTACTCAAAGTGCATCTCCAAATAAGCAGTATTCGTGCCCCCGAGAGCTTGTTAGAAATGCAGAGTCTCAAGCCTAAGCCAAGCCCGCTGAATCACAACCTACCTTTTAACAAGATGATTCCTAGGCACGCTGTGCTAGAAAAACAGTGTTAGAGCACTCATAATTGGCACCATTTTGCTTGTTCCAGTTTTCCTTTAAACCTCACATGTACCCTCTAATGCCAGCAAGTTAATCTTGGTAGTCCTTCCCACTTTTTTACTTTTTTACATGCTGTCTGATGTTGCTTACTATAATGAGTATTTTTCTTCCTTTTCTATTATTGTCCAGATTTTACTAGTCATTCGAGGTTCATTTCAAGGTCAATTTTTCCTTTGAATAGAGAATCTCACTGAAGATGTTTGACATTGTTCTCTGGCCTGACCTCAGCTTTGATGACCTTTGTCAGGTGCACTGGCACTTAATTTTATTCAATATACCACATTACTACAGACTCTTGTCTATTTTTTTTTTTTTTTTGTCTTATGTATCTACTGATTTCATGCGTTCCCACAAAAAAGTGGTAGGAACCATGTTATACAGCCTCTATTCAGGATTACTCTCATATTCGGTGCTTAAATAAATGCTGTTGGATTGATTTGGCCTAAGTTTCTTAGACATCAAGCAATAATCAAAACATGAGATGAGGAAAAATGACAATATGTATAAATGCTACAAATTTTCTACTAGCAGAAATTTGTACTTTGTAAGTCACCCCTGTAACTGAAAGTTTAAGGAGCATAGGAATATTTTTCAGATCACTTTTGTATTCTTCAGTTCTGTGACTTTTATTTGATACTTTCTTATATTTTTCTATCTCTTGGTTGAAGTTCTCACTGTGTTCATCCATCCTCCTGAGTTTGGTGAGCGTTAATTTGAACTCTTCATTAGATAGATTATTCATCTCCATTTCACTAAGATAGTTTTCTAAGGTTTTATCTTGTTTGGTTTTTTGTTTATTTGATTGGGAGTTCTTTCTTGGTTTCTTCATTTTTCTTGACTTTCTGTGTTACTTTTTGTGCAGTGGGAGAAACATTGAGGGGCATCTCCTAGGCAGCAACCAAAGACCATAGTACCAGTTGCGTGTAAAAGTTCCCCAGACTGTGGAAAAGCTCCTATCCAGGAAATACTGGTGCTCCAGAGCGTTGCGAAGGACACGAAGATGGCACCCACTGAGTGGAGCATAACAGAGTGAGTATGGGAAGATGCTGCCCTCCAGTCTCAGACTAAAGAGCACCTTAGCAGGCCTCCGAATGTGTGTCAAATCAGATGCCTGTCCCTCAGGTTGATGCTCCAAGACAATGAAGGCCCCTCTTTCACACGAAGTCAGAGCAGCCCTTGATCACCACTTCCATGCTGGCTTTGGAGTAGGTGAGTCCTCTGATAGCTGTTTCTCAAATGGTTATAGCCTTAAGGGCCTTGTTGACTTGAGCCTGGTTGGTTGCAAAGCTAGATGCTTGTCTCTCTAATGCAGGCCTTAAAAGTTGGGGTGCCTGCTGTGGGACTCAAATCATTTGCTCTTCAGGAAGCAGCTCTGGGTTTTGAGTTCTCTCTTGACTGTGAGCCACTGCATTCAGGGGCAAGTGAGGTTGATGGTGAGATTATGGCCTTGCCTCTTCCACAGGCTTAGATATGAGCCTTCCTTCATTCTCCCTGAGGCCAGTCTTTAGGTTTTTTTCAGATGAAATTGTTCCATATGTAGCCATAAATTCAATAAGTTCATGGGAGAAGGTAAGTTCAGGATCCTCTTAAATCGCCAACCTAAAAGAGAAACTCAAACATGGGGTTATAAAGATATGGTGTAACTACAGTATTTAGATTATCTATGTTAAATAAAGAAATTGTCTAATTTATGTTACTTTGATATTTATTTATGATTATCACAAACAAGGCCAATTTCTAGGAATGTGGCGTAGAGCATTGAACAAACATAATGAAATACCTGCCCTTGTGGATCTGATATTCTAGCCCTCTATATTTAAAAGCGGATCTTGTATTCTAACTCTACATTTAATCGAAATACAGTTCTAGAATAATTGTTCACACTCAATTGTTAGTGTCACTAGGGACCTATTAAATATTTTTCTTAGACTGTAAGATTTAAAAGTAAAGTAGAAGCCATTATAAATTTATATTATCTTTTATGTCTAATACAATTTTTACATGAAGGAAAAAATCATCTTCACTTTTTAGCTGGTGCAGAATGAAATAAAATGTCTTAAGCAGAAAGCATGTAAGCTGACTTTATCTCTCAAAATATATTTGTTTGTTTTGTTTCATTTTAATTCTTTTAAGCAGTATGTGATGTGTGAGCATGCACACTCACCTTCCAAACATTCTCAGTTAATAGCCCTCACTATTTCTTTTTGTAACCATTTTATCAAAGCATAACACGTACACCTCAAATAATTTTTGCAAGGCAAAAATGCCCATATAACCATCATAGAGATCAAGATATAGGATATTACAAGCACCCCAGAACACTTTTTTATGTTTCCTCTCAGGGCTTACTGCACCCATAGGAAACTGCTAATCTGACTTCTGTCCCTCAAAATTAATTTGCATATCGTTGCAATTTATAAAATGTAAAATACCCTTTTGTGTCCAGCTTCTCTTGCTCAAAATTACACCTGTGAAATTTATCTACATTGATACACTTGACAGTGGTTTCTTCTTTTATGTTGTTGTATAGTATTTTCTTACAAAATATGCCACAATTTATATATCCAGTCTGCTGTTGGCGGATATTTGGATTGTTTCTAACTTGGGGCTATTACGAATAATGCTACTATTATATTCCTATAAATATCTTTTGTTACACATTTATGCTTATTTGAATTGAGTACATTCCCAGAATTAGAATGGTTGGATCATAAGGTTATACATATATTCGTGTAGATATTACCAAGTTGTTTTTGAAAGTTACTGTACCAACCAGTATCATTTGTTAGTTAGAGTTGTTCCACATCCATGTCAGCACTTAATATTATCAGGTTTTTTTTTTTTTCATTTTAGCCATTCTGGTGAACATATAATAATATCTCTTTTGAGTTTTATTTTGCATTTAAGTTGCATTTTGAGCAACTTGTTATATGCTTATTGGCTATTTTGGTTATCCTCCTGTTTTGCACATTTTTAATTGGGTTGTTTTTATTTTCTCATTGGTTTTGAAAATTGGGGAAGGGGGAATTGTATGCTTTGTTTGTGCAATTGTAAGCTTTCATGAAATTATGTTACTTAAGAAACAACCTCAAAATCTCACTGACTTAGAACAATTAACATATATTTCTTTCTCACTTTACATGTTGATTTCAGCTCTTCTAGACATTGCTAGACTAAGCAGGGCTCAACTTCTCTTGGCTTAGCATGGCTTAATCTATATTCTCGTTCTAGAAAACAAGCTATAGATAGGCCTACTCTCTGAGATACCCTGTTCTCACAACTGAAGCTCAAAGTAAGAGATGGGGCTAGAAGAAACTATCAATGCCTCCAAAAGTACCTATTCAGTTATGAAAAGCATCATGTCTATTTACATGACACTGGCCAGAACAAGTCAAGAGATCAAGTCACTGGGGCAGGGAAGTATATTCTCCCTAGAAGGGAGGATTAAGATGGAGGGGTAAGCAGGATAAAAAACAGTGAACAAATAATACAATGTACCACAGTTAGATGCATATTACTATAATGTTTTCCCACTCTTCCTTAAAAAATGTTTTAATAATAATGGAATACAATTTAACAATCATTTTATTTATGATTTGTACTCTTTGTATCCTTACTTCTCACAAGGACATAACCATATTCTTCTATGTTGAGGACTGCACTTTTTCTGTAAAGGACATATAGTAAATATTTTTGCTTTGCAAGCCATATGCTCTATGTCAAAACTATTCAACTCTGTCAGTATAGCACCAAAACTGTCAGAGACAATATATAAATGAATGGGTGTGACTATATTCAAATAAGACTTTATTTACAGAAATAGGCAACAGGATGAATTTGTCCTCTAGGTAATATTTTGCTGGCCCTGTTCTATGTTATCCTTAGAAGTTTTATTATTTAGGTTTATGGCCATGCCAGCTTGAATGTGCCTGATCTTGTCTGATCTCAAAAGCTAAGCAGGGTCAAGCTGGTTAGTTCTTGGATGGGAGATCACCTAGGAATACCAGGGGCTACAGGTATTAAAAAAAAAATTGAAGTTTTATTGTTTAAAACTTCCGCAATTACATCTATAATCGATCTGTATGGAACTGATGTTTTGTGTGTGGTATATAATAAGAAAACTGTCTCTTTTTAAATAAATGTACATCCAGTTGATCTAGTATCATTAATTAAAAAGATTCTGTCTACTACATTACAATAGTAACTTAGTCATAAATTAAGTGATCATAAGTGTAGGTAAGGCCAACAATTTTGACAATTTTCCAATTTTATTTGCTGTCTTTGGCCTTTGCATTTCTATATAAATTTTAGCATCAGTATTTTCATTTGCAAACACACACACACAACTGCTTAAATTTCTATTGGGATTGCCTTTTTTAACACACACACACATATTGAAGAGGATTACATCTTTTTGGCATTAATTTTCCCAGCCCATAAACATAATATATGTCTCTGTTTATTTAGTTTATTTTTATTTCTCCCAGTAATAATTTATAATTTTCTCTTTGGAAGATAAGCATATTTACTAGAAATAAAGAGGAACATTTTACAAATGTAAAATAGTCAAGTCAACTGGAAGATATAATAGATCTAAATTTATATGCAACTAAAGATAAAGCTTCAAAATACATAAAGCAAAATGTGATAAAACCAAAAGGAGAAAGAGAGAAGATCCATAATCATAGCTGGTGATTTTAACAGATTTCTCTCTAAAAAAGAATTGAGCAAAAATACCATCAAACACACACATACATGTATTAAGCACATACTGGATCATAAAACAAGTCTCAAGAAATTTCAAAGGATTAAAATCATATGCATTATGTTTTTTTCTAATCAGATTGCAACAAATTTAGAAAGTAGTAACACAAATTTAACTATGTCTGATTTATCTGATATCAGTACAACTACACCAACATTTTTTGATCAGTATTAGTATAATAAATTTCTTTTCACCCTTTTACTTTTAACCATTTCATAGCCTTATGTTTATGATATACATTTTGTAACAGGTTATAGTTTTGTTTGTTTGTTTGTTTGTTTGTTTGTTTAATCTAGTCTGGCAATCATAGTCTTTTTAAGCTTATGTAGTCAAATTAAAAGTATGTAGTTTATTTATTTTTAGTATAATTCCTAATATATTTGGATTTAAGTTGTTAACCTATTTGTTTTCAATATGTCTCATCCTGTTTTTTTTTTCTTATTCTCTTTTGGATTATTTGAGTATTTTTATTATTCTAAGTTAGCACTGTAACTATATTCACCCCCTGCCTTTTTTTTATGCTATTGTGGTTATACATCATAATTCTATGTAAATTTTAAAAATGTCATTATTATGCTTTTTTTTAAAGCTAACTTACATTTCCTTATTTATCTTTTCTAGTGTTCTTCATTTCTTCTTGCATTTACATTCATCTGTTATCTTCTCCCTCTGCCCAGAAAGTTTCCATTATCTTTTAAGTGTAGAGAGTGATTTTTTTCCATTTTTCTTTGCCTGAAAATCTCTTTATTTTTCCTTAATTCTTGAAGAATGTTTCCTCTGGATGTAGAGTTTGAAGCTATTAAATATTTTATATTAACATTTCAAAGATATCTTTTCTTCTAGATTTCTTGGTTTCTCTTTAAAAGTCAGCTGTTGCTTCTTTGAAGGTTATGATACATTCTATGTGGGATTTGTAGAACTTCTTGAATCTACAGCTCGATAGTTCCAGCTCTCCTGGAAATGTTGAGCCAATGTATTTTTAAATATCTTGCTCCATATTTTATTTCATGTCATTTTGAGGCCACAATTATATATGTATTAGGACATGCTTTACCATGTCTCGTGTATCTTTTTTTTTCTACTATTTTATCTTTGTTGCATTTCATGCTTCAACCTGGGTATTTTCTACTATTTGAGTTTTGCTTTTTATTCTTTTAATCTGAGGTTAAACACATCAATTGAGTTTCTAATTTCAATTCTGGAACTTCCTATTAGTTCTTTTATATAAAAGAAAACTCCAATTCTCTGATAAGTTTTCCATCTTATAATTTATCTTCTTGAACATATTAATTATAGTTACTTTAATGCCAAGCTAATAATTTTAATTTCTTGATATTCTGTTGCTCTGGTTCTATTATATGTATTTATTTTTTGATTTTTGGTTATTTGGCCCTATTTTCTAATACGCCTGCTCATTTTTTTTGAATGTCAAACATTATGTAGGAAAAGTTGTAAAGGATCTGTATGGTATTATCTTCTACAAAAAAAAATTTAATTTCTTTTGGCAGACAGAGTATGGAAAGGTTACTTTGACCCACTCAAGGCTGTATATTTCTGTTTGCTCTCATTCCTAGGGAATAAATCTTTAGCAGGTCTAAACTGTAATTTTGAGGGTTTTAAGCTCCTCCTTTATAGTTGGCCCAAAACTCCACATTGCATCTCTCCAGAATCCTGAAATTGCCAAATCTTTGCTTGGCTCTTTAGCTCTTAGCAGTTGCTTTCTGCTTAGTGTCCTGGTCTCTTGGTGTTTAACTTCACTTAAGTACATTTAAGAGTAGCACATGTCTCAAGGAGAAATTCCATATACAGTAAATAGGTTCTCAGATAACATTGTTTTGTTATAATGTTGATGAGGAGAAAAAAAACATTTCCTGACAGGAGCCACCATGTGATTCGCACGTTCTCTCCACGGCAGCATGGATTGTCTCCCAGTACTCCAGTGTCTTCTTACCCCAAAAGATGTACACATGAGGTGATTGAGGGTTTAAATTGTCCCAGGGTAAGTCAGTGGAGTTGTGGGTCTAAGGGCTCCTTGTGATAAAAGGCATCCTATTGAGGATTGGGTCCTGCCTTGCGTCCTGAACTGCCAGAAGGTTTTCTACTCACTGGAAACCCTGAACTGGAATAAATGGGTTAGAAAATAATTATCACATTTGTTTTTATTAATATAGCTCACATTTATTTCAATGTTTGATATTAAAAGTGTTTTAAGCTTTTACTTGGAGGTTTGGTCATGTTTTTGTGACCAGAAATATGCCAGAAGAACTTAACTGTTGCTTATATTGATTACCCTATGGTAAAACTGGTTTCCTTATACTACATTTCACCTAAAGTCACAGTTTCCAAGAACCTATCCATGACATTAAATGAAGACTTAATCTATTTCATTGGATTTACTTCTTTGCAATTTTTTTTTTCTCCAGGATCTTGGTCCCTTGAGTCTTGGCTATCCTAGTAACCCAAAACTTCAACTTTTTCTAATCAACCCACTGAAACTGCTGTAAGCTCTAAATAATGCTTTCAGTTCAAGCTCCATGAGCTGTGCTTGTTATCTGCACTCTCTAACCCTAAATATAGCCCTAACTTCAACACTAATTCTAAGGAATAGAATAAGAGCAAGTAAGGTCTGACTCATCTAAAGGTGTTTCCTTTGGTGGGGAGGCATGTTCTTGCTGCTCTTATGCCTCCAACCAGTTGCAGTTGTTTTCTGATTGTGTTTGTGTGTGTGATCTTTTTTAAAATTTACCTCTTATATTTGTTCTGTAGGACGACTAGTCTGTTGTGGACTAAAGCAAAATCCCTGCCTCTCCCTTTTTATATCTGGCATGATGTATGCACTTATGTACTATCTCTGTAGGCACATAGGTTGTCGATCCTGGTTTTTTTGAGTCATGCAATAAATGAGTGGCCAACTTCAAATTATGTATCTCTTATAAGAGAGTGCCAAACACTCTGCCCTTTGTACCCCTCAACATTCCTCAGTATAACTTTCACACCCACCAAAAGGCATATCCTAAAATATATCAAAGTACCTTTTCTAGCATTGTTTTATTTTGTTTCTATTAATTCAAATGTCCTGGCTATTGTAATGTGCTTTTGAGTCCAATTAGGAGATTTAATGAAATTATTATAGCCTAAAACTCCAGGGAGAGAAAAATAGGACATTGATTATTGCTTACACATAGAACTAAAAACTAAAATATCTGGGTTTTATGTCACGTATCTGTCTTACCCCTTATATGTCCAGTCAAGATCTATCTTTGTCCCTTGACCGATCTGACCCAATTCTTCATCACTGTCTTAGTTTTCCTATGCTGCAATGGCAGGCTTCTTCCATCCCTTGTCGACTTAATGTGTGTGAGGGCTGTAAGAAGAAATTAAGTAGTTCTGGCACAGTAAAGAAGTGTGGAGGCAGTGCTGCACAGCCAGAGGACACAGAGCTCTACCATATTATACTATTTGTCACTCTGATGTGAACAGTGCTATGAGGTTATTAAACAGATTGTTCCAGGTTTTTCCTCTCATTATTTCAGCATTCTGCCCCCATGCCATTGTCCCAGGTTTCTTTCCATTGCATCCTTTTAATTATAATGCAGTATTGGGGAGAAGGATGCATCCACTGGAAACCATGCAGTGGTTCAATCGTTCCAAGCCACTTGGGTATTTATTTGTTTATTTGTTCCTAGGTTTATAATTCATCTGTGCCTGTGTTAAGTCATGGAAACTGCTCTGGGACAAATTTAAATCAAAACAGACAGTTTCCATTCTTGCTCTGAAAATAAAATGAAAAGATTTGTTTAAAATGGGGAGTTAGTGGCTTGCCCCAACATGCTTGGAATGTGTGTTCACTTTTTAGATATAGGATCATGTATTTTTTTAACATCCAGATACCTCAGACAAAATAGGCAAAAAATATCTATTGTGATGTATGCATCTAATGAACAATACCTTCTTGCTGACAAATGTAAGTTTCTAGCTGGATAAATCAAGTTTTTTTGAATATTTATGATAAATAAAACTTCTCAAATGGGACCTTCTGTCACACACACAAAAATTCCTTATTCTTTAAGCAGGTGCCTGAACTCACTGGTATCGATAACTCAGTATGTAAAAATAATTCTAATTTAAAATTACATTTGTGTTCTAGTTTTAACTGTAAACTGAGTGTATTTCTGAGTGATCCTCAAATTCTTAACCTTCTGTTCAGTAAAGATTTATTGAGTAGCCATAATATGCCAGAAATTACCTAGGCACTGAGGGAGAAAAAAAGATGAATAATAATATAAGGTCCTTGAGGTTCATCATGGTGAATTCCTCTTTAAAAAATACTTAACATCACTTTACTTTTCATTTCACTTTTGTATTAAAGAGTACCAGAATCAAAGTTAACATAACTCACTATTCAGAAAGATTAGAATACACTGTCATAATGACTACAGTGCAATGTTTAACTTTATCCTTTAATCAGCGAACTATATCCTCCTTATTGATAAATGTAAACATACTTACACATATATTGTACTTTTTGAAGTTCTTTAATCTGTATGTTAACTTAGTCTTTATAATACCTTATGAGGTAGGCAAAGCAGATATTATTGTCTGCATTTTATAGTTAAAAAAGAATTTAAAAACTGAAGCTTAGTGAAACAAGTAATTTGTCCCAAGTAACAGTTAGGGTGGACCCCACATTTAGTTCTCCTAATATCCTCCCAGGATATTTCTCAAAATGCTCTACAACCACTTATTCAAGCTTTTTAGATATATCAAGAACACTTGAATGCTTTAGGAGTCAAAAATAATTTTTTTAAGGCATTAAGCTATTTCTGAGCAAAATGATTATTTCTGATTATATTCCCAGAGAAAATTGACAGCCTCTGACTTTTCAAGGTGCCAAATGTTTTACATGAACCTGCTGGAAAGTCTTATGAATTAGAGGTTGAATCTTACTTTGAAAAGCATGCCAGAAAGAAAACAAAAGACTTTTGCAAGATTATGTTTTGTAAACAGATCTTTATTATTGATATTAAAACAATTAAAAGCTGTGCAAAGTGTTTTATAGAGGTGAAACAAAATTTATGGCACAGTTTCCTACCTCAACAGCTTAGAAATCTACACAGATATTATCTTTAAGGATTCGAAGGCCCCTGGTCACAGTTGTACGTGGATTTCTCTCCTTGTTTTTCTCTGTGTCATCCTACCTTCTCCAGGGAGCTTCTCTAAGAAATAATGCAGCAAAAAGGATTTGCACTAGTCAGGTCTCAAATTCAATTCCCAGAAGCTTCCCTTCCTGGAACCTAGGGCCATCTAAGCAAAATATCGCTTTGTTACCATGTTTTTGATTGTTCATTTTTGTATCAAATTATTCCATAACATGCTATAAAGTCTGCAAGCCATAGATGCAAAGGTGGTTGGAGCAGGTTGATTAAATATAGCAGTTTAGATGTAGGTACCAAAACAATATCTGAAATATGAGTATATGTCTGGCTGTTAGCAATATACCTTTTAAAATTTGAATGGCTATTTTTTGCCCTGCTTCTAAAACCCTGGCTAACCTTTAGTATACTTCAGTGAGCTGCTGTGATTAGGCTGCTGGCCTTTGCCCACGTGGTCCATTCCATAGGAAGGTCTGTGGAAACAAGGTTCACAGCCAGTCGGGCTGCTCTTGGTCTGTTTTGGCCCCCTAAAGGAAGTTTTATTCTGGCCTGACAAAGAATCCATTTTTCTGAGGGCATGGGGATGATAGCTCTCCTCCTTTTCTCCAAAATCTTCCTAAAGTGATGGAAAAATGGTCGTCTTCCTCTGATTGGGAACCCTCTTTTTCTTTTTTGCTGAGCTTTAGACATAAGTTCTATCCATACCCTGTGTTTCTGTGTCCACCCATCTGAATAAAGAGAGAAAGAGTAAGGAAGACAAAGGGAGAGGAAGGAGGAGAGAAAGAGGAAAAGAATCGACTATAACACCACTCTGGAATGTAAAAATTAGATTTTAATTAGACTAATAGAAAGGGTAAGCAAGACAAAGATATTCCATTCTTTCAGGGAGTGTATGAATACTACAGTGCCTACATCTCAGCTTCCTTAGAACATAACTCTAAGGATACTAGTTTTATTACGGAATTCCAGACTTTGACCAATGCATAAAAAATTGAAGTTTGGATGGTAATGTCTTTTCTGTATCATGCAAATCATACCGCATGAGGGTGGTAATCTATGGACCTCTGAATAAAGCTTCTACTCTATCATGTAGCACTGTAAAATATAGGCTAGTATGGAAATTAATATCCATCTAAGAGGTACGACCCTGTTCATTAGTGAGACTCTATCAAAGATGCCATTATTCTGTTTTCTCTCACCGAGACTCCCTAGGCCTCATATCTGTTTGCTTTAAAGCTAGTTTATAAATATAGATTCCTTTCAGGAGAGAGCAAGAGAGATTCTCCTTCTTTAGTTCATGAGCTCCATCTGGAACTGCTCTTTGTACAGGCAGGATTTCAGCTGTTAGGCGATTTCTTCTTATATCTGTGGCCATTCTAGGCTCCTTGCAGTTAAAGCAGTAGCACCTGATGGCCACTTGTCACTCAGCTACTTCATCAAAATGCCATGTATATGGCTGTCTCTTGCTAAATCCCAGATTTATTTTATTCCTTCCACTCTTCCCCTTTCTCTCTGCATTAATTATGATTTTCTATGCATTTTACAGATGTTTGTGTAACATTTTTTATTATATTTTTCCTAATAAGAATTTAGATCAAATGTTTGTTTCTTTCTTAACCTGACACCTTTTGCCTGTAAAGAGGGAACTCTCTTAAATGATTAGAAGAAAAGATTAAATCAATAACATTAACACTAGCTAATTCTGAGCAAAGAACTAAAATCTCTTCAAGTCCTTAAATGTAAACTTCTTAGATTTCATTTTTCTTTAACCCTTCACTCTAAAGCTCGTGTTAGAATAACAGGATAGTAGGCAAAGAGCTCAAGACCACTAAATTTTACTCTATATACTGTAGACTTTAAGTTCTTTTAAAATTTAAAAAAATAGAGAAAGAAGACAAAAAATAGTGTTGACATTTATTTGATAAGAAGAGAAAAGTTCTGGAACCCAGGAATTTTAATAATCAGAGCCAGCTTTATGGGCATGTAACCTCTGCCGTCACACAGGAATCCGCACTCAAAAAGATCCCCACACTTGGTTCAATGCTCTACTATCACAATCTTAAAATTCTTAATTTTGAGCAAGGAGCCCCACTTTTTTATTTTGCATTGTGCCAAACAATTTATGTCACCAGCCCTGGTAATAATTTCCCATTGTGTACTACAGATAGAAAAACAATGTGTCCCTGTTTACTCTGATAGTCATGTTTTTAAAATTTATTTTATATTTTTAAGAAATTATATTTTAGAATTTGCAATACAAATCATTGTCTTCCCAAACTAGTATAAAATATATGTTGTATAAAATTGAGACAGATTTCTGCTGATAAAAAAGAAAGGTAAATGAATAAATGAAAACAAAATAGTGAAGTGATACCTGTATTCTCATGTTTATTGCAACATTATTCACAGAACTCAAGATATGGAAATAAGCTCAGTGTCCATTAACCAATGAATAGATAAAGAAGATGTGATATATGTTAAAATATATTATATATCATATATACTATGATATATGTGTGTATGTGTATGTAGAGTTCAGCCACAGAAAGAAAAATGAGAAAATCCTGTCATTTGCAACAACATGGATGGATCTTGAGGGCATTATGCTAACTGAAATAAGTCAGAGAAAGACAAATACTATATGCTCTGACTTATTTTTGGAATCTAAAAAAGCCAAAGTCATAAAAACAGAGTAGAATGGTAGTTACAAGGGGCTGGGGGACTGAGAGAATACAGTAGGCACTGTTTAAGTGTACAGACTTGCAACAGTTACAAACATAAGTCCTGGAGATCTAAGGCGCAGTATAATGATCATAGTCAACAATACTACATTATAAACTTCAAAGTTAATAAGAAACTAGATCTTAATTATTATTACCATAAAAAAGAAATGATAATTATGTGTGTGACATGATAGAGGTGTTAGTTAACACTATGGTGATAATCATTTTGCAATATATAAATGTATTAAATCAACATATGCACATTTTAAACATACACAGTGTTATGTCTCAATCATTAACTCAATTTTGAAAAAAAAAATTAAAAAAGAAGGTAAAGTCTTAAGATGTATTGAGTATAGTTTGCTATTTATTTCAGAAGCCTTTGGGATTGATATCAAACAATAAAAGTCATATATATTTTATCCTTCAGACTTGGTTCCACCATATGAAGTGAAATGAATACTTTTATAAATTGCTAAGAACAATATACAAAACAACAATTGTCAAAATGCTAAAACACTAAAATGTCCATACCTTTGACCCAGTTGTTTACTACACCCTTCAAACATAATCCAAAATGTGGAAAAATCTTATGCACAAAAATATTTATCACAGTAGTATCTTAATTAGTGAATAATTAGAAAGCACACATTTCAAAGTAGGAAAATAAGTATGTTATATTATATACTGTATGTATAGTAATATAATTTTCTGTCCCTTTCTTTTCAGTTAATATTATAACACAAACATTTCCAACATAATTCAAAGATCGTAAAATATATTGTGTGACTGCATTGTATTTTCCTAATTGTCTCCACCATGGACATATGTGATTTTTATATTTGGAAATAAAACCTTTTTAAAAGTGAACTATTCTGTAAATGGCTTTCTATTCAAATAAAAACTAGCTTTGCTCTAAGATGTAGGAATGATGAACACTTTTTTGCAGTTACCCACAGACATTTTGGTTCCATATAAGGACCATCCAAATATTTTTTAGAAATATTAGGAGGATTAAATCACTTCATTTTATTCTTTGTTAAGGAATCAGAATGTTACAGAGTCAATTCCATGACTAAAGTTGTTTCTAGGTTGACGAAAGCTGAATGATCTTTTTCTGTACATATAGCCTCTCATATACCCTAAATCACATTTGAGAATCATGTCAAAAAATGTGGTGATGCAACCCAGTTGGTTACCAGCCAAGAATGAGTCTTTGTGGTGTTTTTTATCCTCATTTGTTTTCTTCCAGGCTCAGCCTGCATCTAACTAAAATTTTATATGTAAATTTTATACTGGGATGTGAAGAGAGCCCAAGGAATAAAGTCTGACTTACACATATTTCCACTGATGAAAATTTGTGAACTCCAACCTGTGGTCCTTGCTCTGGCAAGGCACATGTGAACTTCAGTGGGAATTCTGCCAAGAGCAAGGTGGTGAAGCAGGGCTCTGTGGTGTCAAATCACATTAGTTCTGTCTGCCTTTGCCTAGTTGAGTTTTACACAGGATGGCACTTTTTTACTGTTTAACCACTTGTAGTGCAATATATTTTATCCTTATAGACAGATAGATATGCAAAATGTGGTACAATTGCCTTTTATAAAGGTGGTAAATTTAATTTACAGTATATATATAATATGCATGTTTATAGAAAACATATTGATCAAACCAGCTTCCTTTGGCACACTTACAATGCAGAGAGAATGCAACATTTTTTAGCATTAAAGTATGTTGTCTCACTCAAACAAAATGAAAGAAAAACATTAAACGGTATTCTGAGTTTAAAGCCAGTCCTTAAAATATCTTTAGTAACTTACATCTATATTTTCACAGAGGAGTTTATGCCCAGGATGTGGCCTCCCAAACAGTAGCCAGTTGAATCAGTGAAAGAGAAGTGGATGGTTGAGCAATTTGTTTTAGTGAACAATCCAGTTCATTCTGTCAAAAATTTTCACTCTAAAAGTTTCATACTTTTGCAGATTAGGTTCCTCATAAGCAGACCTGAGACAGATGTACATGCATGTGGTTTATTGGGAACTGCTCTCCAATGCAATACCTGTAAGAGAGAGAGTAAAGGAAATGAAGAAGTGAGATGTAATTAGATTGAAGCAGAGGCCCCAGTTAGCCCACTAGTCCACTGAATCTGGGATGGCCCAGTATAGATGTCCCAAACTGAGTAAAGAAGGAAAGGCCTCTGCAGCCCTGCATTGACCAAGTATTGGATGGGAGCTGCCCCCAAGAAGAGGATATTACCTAGGGGCAAGGTGGTTACCTTTGGTAGAACACAGCCCTGGACTGAACTCAGGTATGAGTCATGAGGAGGCAACACTCCTGACAATTGTGGAATGAGCGTCTTGGTCCTGAAGTGAGCATCTGGGCAGCACACCCCTGCATCCACTACGGTAAGCCTTTCACCACTCAGTTTCACCTGTTTCAGATAGTAAGTTCAGCACATATTGGTGTAGCTCCTCCAGGATTCTAGTTAATTTTTCTTTCCTGAAAAAAAACTGACAAGAGGAAGTTTAGCAAGATGAACTACAGCCGCTGCTACAGCTAGTCTCATGGCCACAATTCATACTAATCTCCCTCTTCTGTTGCCCATTCTAGATTCCTTCACCCAGTGTTCATCTCTTCTGATTGCTGGTTTATCAGAGGGGGTGAGCAAGAGAGAGTCCCAGATCAGATCCTTATCTTTTTGTCTATTTTTGGGTTTTGGCAGGAAAAATTATGAGTAGAATTTATTGCAATTTTTGCTATAAATTCTTTCCTTCTCATCATTGTCATTGTGAATCTATTTTTAGCACGTGGATGCTGATGTAATTTTAATTTTTTCCAGTTTTATTGGGATATAATTGATAAATATCACTGTATGAGTTTCAAAGCATACACTTTGACTTACATATACTGTGGAATGATTACCACAGTAAATGAATATCCATCATCTCATACAGATACAATTTTTTTCATGGAAAATTTTTTTTCTTTGTGATGAGAACTCAAGGTTTACCCTCTTAAGTTTCATATACATGATATAGCAGTGGCAACGACAATCATTGTGTTGTGCATTACATTCCTAGTACTTATAGGCCTGAAATTTTGTACCTTTTTATCACCTTCTTCCAGTTCTCCCTTACCCCACCCTCACTTCTGGCAACCACACATCTGATCTCTTTCTCTATGAGTTTAGTTACATTTATTTTGTTTGCTTGTTTGTTTGTTTGTTTCAATTCCACATATAAAATGAAATCATATAGCATTTGTCTTTATCTAATTTATTTCACTTGGTACAATGTCCTCAAAGTCCATCCATATTGTTGCAAATAGCAGGATTTTCTCATTTTTCATGGCTGAATGATATTCCATTGCATATATATATATGTATATATGTATATGTATATGTATGTATGTATGTATGTATATATATATATATATCACATCTTCTTTATCCAATCATCTGTCGATGGACTCATAGGTTATCTCCATTCTTGGCTATTGTTAATGGTGCTGCTATGAACAGGGGATGCAGATATATTTTTGAGTTATTGTTTTTGTTTCATTTGGCAGATCCTCATCTTTGAGCTCTGATCACTATTCCCTTTTCAGGATATGTCTGATGCACTTGTCCATTTACCATAAGCACTGGAATAACAAAAGGAATGCTAAATATATTTTTCCTGTCCTCATTGTGTAATAGCAAGCAGCCCTACCTCCTCCTAATGTTCAGGGTCAATGACTCCTGCCACGATAGTGACTCTTTTCTTTACCTGCTGTTCTCAGAGAGTGTCAATCATAGCTTAAAGTTTAATGGGACTCCTACTGTGGACCATTGTGGAAGTATTCCCCTTTGTGAACCAGGACCTCAAGATTTGCAGAGTTGTAGGTACAAATTCCTAAGTGACTGTTAGTCACTGGGATTTTAACCATTGCTGGAGGTGACAGTTAAAAAAAAAATGATGGCTCCTACTTTCGCCTTCAGTTTCCAGGCCTGTAGATTCTACCTTTTGGGTACATAGCATCATAAAATAGTCATTGATTAGTTTATATATTGTATCATGGAAGATGGTGACCCATCCTCTCAGAGTATCATCTCCAAGCTGATGCCTTATTTATCTTAGACAAAACTGTTTTACTGCTTCGTAGACCAGCAGGTTTTGTGTGGTGTGCTATGTGGTAGCACTAGTGAATCCCATGGTTATATGCCCACTACACATAACTATGATCCAGTGCAGTGTGAAGTGGAATCCTGTGTCAGAATATTAACTATTCTGTAGGCCTTCAGATAATGGCACTAATTGTAAATGGATCCTTTCCTAGCCATGCCACCGATGAAGTTAGAACACTGGTCGACATTTGCAGTGCAGCCTGATAAAACATTGAAGCAGAAAACCTAGTTAATCCATCTGCAGACTGTTAACCTACAGAAGTTGTGTGATAATAAATGTGTGCTATTTTAGGCCACTATGTATGTGGTAAATTGTAATGCAGTTTAGAAAACCGATACAGACCCTGTGGATGAAAAGAAAAAAAAAAAGGCAAATCTGGAGCATTGTTTATTATAGTCAAGACGAATTGTTGCTCTTCTAGGGTAGAAGGGATCTATTCTAATAAACTTGCTAACAAGTAGCCAGTTGATCTCCTCAAGAAATGGTGCTATGTTGTAGGCTTTGTATTGGTTTCTGTTGCTTGCAGATTTAACATTGGCATAGTAGATACTACATCAGCCTCAGTGAACGGGATCCCATGCTGCTGGGCCCATGCATTTTTCCCATCCCTAGCCCCATGGTTACTCTATTTATTTTTCCATTGTGCCAGCACTTGGGGTGCCAATGGAAGGGGCTAGCTGATGTCCACTAGCTTATTATTCCACCTATTTGGCCATTTAGTACATCTTCCATGGTAGATGGTCTCTGGTGAGTATTTGACATGCAGGTCTTCACACTCTGTGACCATACTCACAATTTCTTATAAATTCCTCTTTTCTGAAACTTCTTGAGTCCACCAATATTTCTCTTTCCAGGACCTTAACCAAATATTCAAGCATTTTACTGCTGCTCATGAGTCCATGTATATAATAACCTTGAGCCGCTTCTCTTTCCACACAATGTCAATGAACAGGTATAGCATTTAAAGCTATGCCCGCTGGGAGGATTTCCCTTTATTTTGGGCTTTCAGGGCACCCCTGAGTAGGGCTCTAGAGCAGCAACAGTCTACTTTTAGCATGCAATTACACACAGAGCTATGAACCAAACATGTCCTCCTTCTTCTTGATCAGCTAATCAAAACACTCATTCCCATGTAGCTAGCCTTCCATGTGAGCTAAGAGAAAGGCACTTGATATAACAGTGGTGGAATCATGAAAATATGGTCCACCTGCTCAAGGAGCTTGATGATGTCTTCTGGTCCTGCCAGTTTCTGACTAGAAGTGTAGTACTTTCATATCATGATGGATTGTTTCAGGGCTTAAACCATGATGGGCACTTCTGGCCACTTGGTTATATCTTCTAGGGTCAGTTGCAGGGCCAATAAAAAACACCAGGAACAATTTTTCAACTTGTGTGAAGTTTTATGCTGTAGAGCATGTGGCCTTTCTTCAGAACTCATAGGTTTAATGTTATGATTCTCCTATTGTGTGTGATTTGCCATAAATTCTACATAGCATGTCTTCTCTCACCACTTATAATCCTAATAACAGAAGGTCTGCCAGGTCATATGGCCTAAGCAGAAGGGCTGGTTGTGCTACAGCCTGGACCTACTGTAGAGCATTTTTCTGCTCAGGGCCCTATTCACACCTAGACATCTTCTGTGTAACTTGGTAAGTGGGTTGGAACAGAATTCATAACTGTGACATATTCAATATCCAGAACCCACAGGGACCTACCAGGGATTGCAAGATATGTGAGATATAATAAATTTTCATTTGCTTTGAAGAAAATGTTATGACATCCCCAGATTCCTAAAATTTTTTCTGGACCCCTAAAATTTTTTTCTGACATGGAGAAATCCTAAATTTTAACAGAGTGTTTATCTCCCATCTTCTAGAGCACAAGTATCTTTTTCAAGGTTTTCAATATACTTGCCTCTTCTTGTTTATCTGCTTTAACTTAATGTCATTGATGTAGCAGACTAATGTGAGGCTCTACATCAAGTTCTGATAGTCCAGGTCCTTTTGGACTATATAACCGCATAGCACTAGAGAGATGGCCTGGCTCTGGGAAAAGATTGCAAATGAACATTGTTGTCCACTCCACATGAAAACCAATTGATTTAGTGCATCTTCCTGATAGAGATTTTTTTAAAACAGAAAAAGCATGCTTACCAGATTAAAAGCTACATACCATGCACTTCAGGCAAGGTAAACTGATCTAGCAAAGATATCACATGTGGTACAGCACTGCAATTGCTTCTACTTAGTTGAGCTTGCAGTAGTCCAATATCATCTTCCAGGATCAGTCTGGTATTCGAAAGGGACAGAATGCTAAAGTAAATAAGGATAAGGTGGGGACCACCATCCCTTGTCCTTTAGGTCTCTAATGCTGGCACTAATTTTTGCTATTCACCCTGGTATATTGATTTGCTTTATTATCTAGGAGGAAAGGCAGTTTCAGAGGCTTCCACCTGTCTGTCCTGTAACGATGGGTTTAATTCTACAGACCAAGGAACAAATGTGGGGGGTTCTATAAAATACCAAAAATTTCCATTCCAAATATAATTTCTGTGGCTTGGAATGTGACAATTGAGTTGATTCATGGGCACAGCAGACCTATTTTGAATTAATATCTGATCCAGAATTTTATTTCCTGGCCCTAGACATCCTCACACTAAGGGAGTTATAAAAAATGCTTTGCATCTAGGTTAACAGCCATCAAAATATCAGGGTATTCCCCTTCCTCAGTGAGCAGCTACCCAAGAATATGAGCCTGAAGTCCACTTGGGAAAGGACAAAGATTATTGCATGTATGTTTGATGGTGCTCAAGGTCGTCTCTCAGGACTTTTGGGTCTGAAAACTGGCTCACGTTTAGAAACTGAACAAGGGATCATGACTTTATTAGGAGAGTTGCTCTCAGCATTATGATCATATATCCCTGAATTTCTTTGATTTTATAGATTGAGTAGTGACTTCGTAAACTAATCATCTATCTTGCCCTTAGTGATTCAGGTTCTGTTAACTGTTTCCCATAATTCTTTGCAGGTAAGGTCTTCCTAACTGCTACTCCAGATATGTCACTCATTACGATAATTGTACATATTTTGCTTCTGGTGATAAAATACCACCACCTGGTCTCTATTTTTCTGTATCTTATCATCCCTATTATTATCAAGGAAACTATTTCTATAACAGCATCTCCTACCATGAGCTCTGGCTTACAGTGGACAGTCACTGAGCATTTCAATAACACTCTTGTCCCCCTCAACATCTCATTCCCTTTTTTGGTTACCAGTTTCATCTAGGCCCTTCCACTAAACACATTTAGGTGGCGGGTTTTAGTCTACAACCACTGTAGAATTGCAACTTCTCCGGTTCTTTTGATCCCTTCTTCTACTATTCATGGCACCTTCTACCTCACTTGGTGTGGGCAATCACTCACTTTCAACTTCAAAGTATCATCATAGCAACACATTAGCACCTTCTCTTGGAGTCTTTGATAGAGTATTATACCCTTATCACAGAATAGTGTTCCCATGTCTATGAACTCTCTCCTCTCTAACTTATTGCTCTGCCACCTTAATTCAGCACCTTCAGAATCCAATTTTCATACATGTTTTCCTGGGTCTCGTGGGTACATATTGGTTAGATCTTGTAGGTCTCCATGCCCAATACTTCTCCAGCTGAAATTTGCTGTGGCTTAATCCTTGTTATTTTTCTGGTAACCAAGAGGGAGTCGATTTTGAGGGAAGGGGTACACGTTATTTTATAGGTCAGAGGTCTCAGCATTTCTTCAAGTAAGGGATAAGTATTAGCATTTCACATGAAGGAGTGAGCCACTTGTGTAGGCTTGGAGAAATCTGGAGATTCAAGTTTTGAAGCACATTGATCCAGGGTTCCACCTCTTTCCAATCAGGGCCTAAACCTTGGCAGGGACAACTTAGAGTTAAAAATGTAAGTTTCTCTGGAGATAATCTATTTTCATTATTAAGTTCTGAGTAAGATCCTCAACTTTTTCACTATCTAGCTGTAGGAGATGGGAATCTCTTTCTGTTCTGCCAAGGGGGCCCTCTGGCTTTTATTCGTCACCTTAATTTGGTGATTAATCACCCTCAGCCTTTTATGTCTTCTCCAATGCATGGATAGCTTGCAGCAACAGCTAATTCTATAGCCCTTTAATTACTATTTACCCCTAAACTCTCAAACACCTGAGATATTACACCTTGCACTGCATTCTCTTTTGATGATATCTTTTTTGATGATATTCAAGATCAGTGAGCTTTAACAATTGCACCACTGTCAAATCCCAAGGCTATTGATATCCTACTCACCACCAGTGATAGAGTCCTAATTACCAGCCAGCCAGCCAATAATTTAACTACAGAATCTCACTTTAGAGCCTACCTCCTAGGACCATCCCCAGTATTAACTACGATAGGTTATTTCCTGTAAAACAGACACTGAGCTTGAGCTTGATGTATAAGTTGTTTATTAGGGGAATGCTCTCAGATATGATATGTGTAAAAAAGTGAAACAACCAAGACTTGCCATAGAGAAACATGGAATTGCAATGCAGTCACAACAGAGACCTCAGCCAGTCTCATGGGAAGCTCTGAAACCGAGATATCTCCAAGTGAGGCACATTAATCATTGGATACAGGCTGGACCCAGGAAAAGGTTGTAACTTTGGGAAAGATAGCCCCTTTTGCCTAGGGCAGTTTCGAGGGAAGCACTCAACAGTAAACCAATGGCAAGGAATGAGGGCCTCCATCTCAGTGGGAATCCGGTAGTGCACCACCATACCCACAACACACATCAACACAAGATAAAGGAGGCAAAGGAATATTAGGCAATCAGATCTTGGTTAACTGTTCTAATGTTAGAGAATGTAAACTCAGAAAAATACAGAGCAGAAATAATTCTAAACTCTTCTCACATCCAATTTCAGAAAGGGGTATAAGACCCACCATCAAAGACAGAAAACACACATTTGAACTCATTCTTGCCCATGCTTGGTGCAGCATCCTGGACTTTTTAGTCATCTCTGCTGGGCCAAACAGGAGGATTGATACCCCAAACAAGTGTCCACAAAAATGGCTTTTAACTTACAAGTAACTGGGTCAGCTATTTTGCATACATCTACATACGTTTTTTTACCACTTTCATGCACCTTATAACAAAAACTTCACTCAGCACTGCAAGCAGAATTTTAAGAACAAAGTATTTAAAATAAATGACGAAACTCTAAAATGTAAGGGCAATAGATACAAAAACACCTAGCAGAACTGTATATGAAATACACAGTTGTATTCCTCTGTAATAAACTCTTGCTAATCAGTTCTGAGCTTTATAAAACAATGAGTGGAATGGCAGTGCTGTCATTTGTATATTCTCCCACAGTTCTCTAATGGAAAGCTTTTTTTTTCCTCTGCCAAGTCATTCCTGACAATGTTAATGATTCACTATAAAGCAGTTTCTGGGCTATGATTTGTGACATCCAGACTGGTTAGATGGGAGGGCTCGGCAGGCTTCTGGGGAGTGTTTTGGATGCAGAAATGCCTTGAAGATAGCACTTTATTATATTTAGGACAAGTATGACATCCCACTTCAAGGAAGAGGCCTCTATACATATTGAGAAGGGATTTCTATGGTTTAAGTGGGTAGGAGAAAGTTGGTTTAAAAGAACACCTCTGTGTGTTTTCTGAGGTGACATAAAGATAGAAAGCAGAGAAATGGAGGCAGGAGGCAGAAGGATTATGGATAATGGAAGAATTTTGCCTCAGGGTATATGCCTGCTTTGCCTATTCCTGTATAACTAGAATATTTATAATTCAAATACTCATCTTTAATAATTAAAAACTGAGGAATATTAAAGACAAAAGCTAGAGAATATTATGTACACATGTGTAGGCATCATGCATTAAATCCCCACCCTTGCAAAATACAGCAAGAGGTAGATTTTAAAAAAGGTTAAAAAGTGAATATTTTAAAATGTCTTGAAAACATTTCTAATTCACTCCAGTTCTGCCAGGAGTGATACTCTTACTTCTGATTTCTACACACACCATCAGTCATGAGGAAAGGCACTAAAAATATCCAGTGTGGTGGTTTGACATCAGTACATCCACAATTAAGAAGTGGGTACAAATATTTTAGGTTTCTAAAAACATAACATTTTCCTCCAGATTTATGAAAATATTAGATTTGCACAGGAAAAGGGAAAAGTCATTTTTAATTGTTTTTACAGACTAGTTGCACTGTCTATGTAAACTACTAGTTACAATGGAATGTCATATCCTACCACCACCAGGAACTCTATCTGATCTTCTGCCTCTTCTCAGACAGCAAAGAAACAAAGAACAATGGCCCTTGCTGTGGACCAGGAAGAGTGTTTGAAAAGGGAAAGAGACCTCAACTGTGCCCCCTGGTATTATAAAGCTGTCAATTATAACCATGATTACAATAAAAACACTGAAATAAATAAATTGTGTGTGTGTGTGTGTGTGTGTGTGTGTGTGTGTGTTTAGGGAAGAAAAAAAAAAGGCCAGATACATTGAAAAAGAAAAAAGAGCAAGAATAACAAAAAAAATATGGTTTAATTTCAACCTAACAATTCTAAAGTTAATGAAAATTATACAAACTAATGGAGCCCAATTGTTTATATTACAGTAGCAGAAAAGCAGAATGCCTAGCAGCCAAAATATTCACAAATTAAGATAGTGGGTAAAATGGTGAGGTGTTATTGTTTTTGAAGAATGTGGCCTCCATGACAACAAGTTTATGAATGATAGTTTCAACTCATTTCTAGATCGGAGGTGTTAATATTTACACCTTTGCTAATTATGTCAAAGAAAAGGTTAATGAAAAATTAAATGTCCCTATCATTTTACCTTCCCATCACACCAAGTAATTCTTGGTTAGACATTAACTCAACCTGACAATAATGTGCTGGGATGGAGAAGTAAGTAAGAGGACCCACAGATCCTTCTATGCATGAAAAGAGTGGTGATGATCAATGGCTAAACTAAAAGTCACATTTAAGACTCCTTTTGTAAAATTACTCATTTTATAACAGGAACTATGGCTTGGCTTCTGCAATATTTGATGTACTAACAATCTTAGAGCATCTTTTGTCCACCTAAGATGTTGCCGATACTGTGCTATGAAAAATGGGGCCCTGGACCAATAGCACTATCATCAAACCCATTATTTGCCAAAAGATACTGTTTGTGGGATCCCAGCGGGGATTAAGAGATCAGGAGAAAACAATGATTTACTAAATTTTGGATTTGAGAGGAAAGTGGGGTAATTAAAAATCCTCTTCTTTAAATAGATTTTATAATTTGAAAATAATTCTCATTTCTCACTAATTACTACATATTGTCCTGCCTGAAGATGGAAAGTTCAAATGAAAATTTCTCAAATTTCAGATCCCTGTATCTCCAAGATTTTGAAACTTGGCAGTTATTGGTACCATCTAACACTTTTCTTGTGTTCGCTATGTTTGTAGGCTCACAGAGAGGGGCCCTCATCTACTTCCACTCTTGCTGTTTGTCTTACATCCTTATTAGCTTTCCACAAAGTGCAGTCATAATTAAATTCTAAAGCTAAGGATGAAGTCACCCGAATCATCATCCAAATCACTGCAAGTGATGGTGGTAGGAATGACAATGTTACCCGGGACTTCTTTAATTCTGGTTCAGCAGCACTTAACTCCCTGACCTCCTGCAGTCATCAGTGCCAAAGGCTGCTTCAACGCTGTGCAAAAGCATTTCTGTTTTATTTGTTCTAAATTTACTGGTTATTAATTTCACAGTGTGACCTCCTATTCTCCTATTAGTTAGCAGATTTCACTATAGACTTCAAAAAAAAAGCTAAAGGTTTCTTTCCATCAAGCTACTTTCTATTTCTCTTGTCTTTCCAGCCACCTTCCACAATATGTAAAATTTCCTATTTCTTTAACCATTCTTTTATCCCTTTCTGAGATTCAGAAATTCTATTTTTTTATTTTAATAAAGATTTGCATTTTCTCAATCTTCATCTCATTTTCTCACAAATCTCAACAGAAACTACTTTTTTTTTGTTGTTGCAAAGCTTGAATAGTGAATTGTTTTCATGTTGATGAGTAATTTAAAGTGTTTTCTTGGTAATTTTCTTCATTCACAGAAAGTGAGAGATATGAAATGGCCTCTCTTATGCCAAGAATAGAAAGACAGTGGCAGTGAAAATTCACATAGCCTAAAGGTCATTGTAATTCTCTCAGTCTTTCTCTTGAAGTCACAAACCTTCCACTCCTGGACTAGAACTTAGAACTTAGAGGGAAAGCAGTTCATTTATTGCTACCCCAATAGGTATTAGAATTTAGTAGGATTTGGGGGGTATTGGATCAGGAAATTTATATCTCAACTCAATCTTAAGTTTTCAGTATACTGATATATTAATCCATATACTAGACTTGCTTTGAGGAATTCCAGGCTCTGGAGATTTTGTGGCATCTGAGCTCTTTTTGAGCCGTTGTATCTGACAATCTTCCTAAAAGACCACCTCTGTTCCAGCTAAAAGCATTGAGGCAGCAACCCTCAATACTGTAAGCGTGATTTTAAAAAGCATACCACTCCAGGTGATTTTTCAAAAGCTCATCATCTTTACCTTCCCACACTCCATCCTCAAAAGCTACAGGGGGGTTATATGAGAGCTATTTCATTAGAATGGTGAAAACTAGAAATCAGATAAAAGATTGCTGTAAAGAATCGGTACCAGTGGTTCCAAATCAGAAATTCAAAAATTTAATATTGCAAATAAGAGAGTCAAGGCATTACAGTCTAAACAAAGCATTTTATCAAAATAGAGAAAATCTATTTTTAGAATATTATGAGAATTAAAACAGAATTGAGGAGGAAAGATTGAAGGCACTGAAACATCAGATGACAACTGAGGCATCAAGTTCCTACAGACTATGAGTGGACACCTGAGATTTCTTTCTGGAAGAGACTATCTTTGTTCCAATAACTCCTCTAAGATTTATTGGAATTCTGCACTCCAAAGCTTCATATATAATATTGATAGCAATGAATTTTATATTAAAATATTTCTTTCATATATTTTTATTTTACAAATTAAATGGGGACATGTCATGTACTTTACATACATACATGCCATTAATATTACAAAAAGCAGGCGAAATAATACAAGGTATCTGTACCCCCTACAAAGCATGTTCTTCAAAGTGTGGAGCAGCAAAGTCATCTTCTTGGAAAAAGAAGGTGCATGTAAATGGTTTTGAATTTCCAGTCATTTATATCTCTTCTTTCATGTTATTCTTACTATGCAACATATAGAGAGTTGGGTTATTATTTTACCCCAAATTTCTATAAAGTTGTATGGGAAAGAAGGTGTCCTGGAGGGGACCAAGGCAAGAAAATTTGAAGTGGCATGCCTAAAGTAAGGAATACAGATGGCACCAGGTTCTCCAAAATAGGATGCCTAATTCTTCCTCACTTTTTTGCACTAGGTGATTCCTTATCTTGAAGACTTTATTCCAAGTAGCATAATTTTATATTAAGTAAATAAGAATGACACAAATATGCCATCTTCTTTCCAAAATATACCACAAAGACTACTTAATAAATATCGTTCTAAGCAGTTCCTTCACATTCTCAGGATTTCTGTTGGAAACAAATAAAAATTAATAGAGACACTGATAAGATGCTGTCACATTAGGGTTATTCTCAAATTGACTGATAGACTATAAATAATAAGCAACTATTATGAATGCATCATTAAATTGGGGACAGTGGGGTTCTGTAGGGATAGAGTTGAGGCCAGTGCTAAATGAAATGTTCAAATTAATGCCCTGATGGAAAAAGTAAATAGCCGTGAGCATACCAAAATAGAACTGCAAGCACAATGGAAGATCTAAGGTGGAAAATTTTAATGGAGTGAGATTTAATTTAGATAAATCTGTAATAACTTGCTCATGGGAAAGTAATTCCTATCTGAGTAATAACAAGCAAAATTCTAAAAGAACAAGAAAGTAAAAAAAAGAATTGAGTGTAATGGTTAATATTTTCTCAGTATTAAAAATGAACAAATCATTAGGGAAATGTTTTAAGTTAAAACTATGTCTACCATTTTTAAATAAACTATATATTTTAGCTCCAAACTATTGTTGTCTTTCCTTCCCCAGTTTGATAAAATAAATTACTGCTCAAGTGTCACTGTCTATGACCTCAAATCATCTGATCAATAGTTCCACCTTTATTTGATGCCTGCTGTTTAGAAACAAATGATCCCAAAGGTTGATAAGATCAACTCTTTCAAAAGTCCAAAAAAAGCCAATGCACTTAAATCTCTCCACTTCAAAAAATAAAAGAAAGCAGTAAACTGGTTCCAAGAAAGAAGAGACTGGTTTCAACTCCGGTAGCATCAATCACAAATAAATGGCAGATGCAAGATTATAAACTTGGAAGCAGTTGGTATTACTTTATTGTTGTTGTTTAATATTCTAATATACACAGTTCACATAAGATGATCAATAATTGTTAGGTGGTCAAATCAAAATTAAGAAAATCTGATCTGATTATTTGGCAATTTTGACAAGAAATGAAAATGAAACTTTAGCAGCATGCCATGAAGACATGCGCCAACAAACCCATTTCATTCCTTCTTGTACATAGAGCCACTTACTGGTTATTATGCCAGCATGGCCTCAGTTTCTGTTCAGGGTTCTACACAAACATGAACATGAGCTAACATGAACAGGAGCTAAAACTGGCAGTAAACTTATACATTAAGTTAGCATATTCTTAAGAATGATGCACTTGCCAAATCTCAGGTAATTTTGCTGTCTGTATACCATGTTGTTGTTGTTTTTTAAGATTTTCCTTTGAATGCATTAAATAAAAATCTATTAAGCATTGCAATCGTATGACTGAGTATAAAATTCCTCACGATAGAGAAGAGTCATGTCTCTCAGCCAAGGCTGCAGTGAGCAATTCTGAAGCATGCAGGAGAGGGATCAGGCAGTGCAGGACAGAGAGCTTTAATCAGTAAAAAATCCACAGAGTGAGCTGTCATGGGACAAGGTATAACAATTTCTAGCTGCAGTTGTTTAAAGTTTAAACTTTTCACTTTTGGTACAAAATTTAGACAATGAAAAATTCAAAATATTTACATTTCTACATAATGCATAATAAATAGTTATGTTTATCTAGTGTTCAAAGCTCTAAAAAGTGTTTGAGTTGACACATATCATTTAAATTTTTAAGTAAAAAACTAGATACTGACAATTTAATAACTGTCCATAGTACTCTTCAGTGAAAGCCCTGTTTCTGAAACCAGAGAACAAAATTTACTGTCATCTAATTTCTCAGAACTTTTCTTGGCAACAAATGACTTTAGTTTTAAGAAGCTGAATATGGTATAGTAGCGACATTGTTTTGATGACGTTGGCTTATTGTACTGAAACTGGACTCTTAGACAATTTTCATTTATCCAGTTCAGTCCAAATTCTAGATACTTCAAGTGTCATTGATAATTATTCCTGAATAATAACTTTTCTATCCAGAGTTCTAAATTTATTAAATCCATTATAATTTTGTGCAGATGCCTCCAAGTTGGCAAAAAGCTCTCTTGCAGAAAAATGCTTATACAATAGGTTTTTAAAAATTACCATCTCTAAATTCTTTTGCAATGTCAGAAATGCACTCTGCTGCAGAAATATGAACATTTATTTTAAGGTAAATATTTTTGCATGACTACTTGCTTGTTTTTGAGGTCACTTAGTACATCTTTAGGTAATAATCATTAGGTGCCAATTTTATTGCAGGCACCATTCAAGAGGGTGCTTTGAAGATGACACGCCAAGTTGAAGCAGCCACATCATATCCTGTATTGTATCTTTACCCCATATACAATAGATTCCACATGCAGAAGGAAGCAGAAACCTTTAAAGAAACAAAAGTGACAGGATACAAGTACCCATGGATTGCAAACTCCTTAAATTTAAACTTTTCCCACTCATTCATAGGTTCAGTTATTCAAAATGGTTTGTATTGTGGTGCTCACGTATGATTGCATTTACACTATTACATTTACACTAAGTTCCCTCTACTGCTTCAAAGAACAGTATGACATGAGAGCCTTTGTTGATACTTGAAGCTAATTCCAAAAAGAAAGAGAATGTTATAATAAGGTCATCAAATGATATTTGTCAGTAACTCTACCACAATATGAGAAATACAGTTTCAAGGTATGTTCCAATGAAAGCCACATTAGGAAGTAGTGGCATAGAGTGTGGATAGGAGATCATATAATTTATATCTACTGTGTAGAGATGCAAAATAAAAACACATAGAAGATACACTTGTATGGTCTGGTAAATTTTCTCAAAGTGGTGTGGACTCTTTCACACTCAAGATGACACTGCACAGATAGATACATCTCTGTAGCCCAGTCTCTGAATGTAATAGTCACAAAAAAAATAGTACCGATCCAGCATATAAATATGATAATGGACACTCTCTGAAAGGCATGCATTCTTGAATCCTGAGAAATCTGGTTGACAGTTTTAAAAATGATTACGTAGATACCAAGTGATTGATGTTAAATTCAGAAACACATATAAAAAAAATTCAAGAAACGTGAATCAGAACTATTACTTCACACCACTACAATTAGCAAGATGCATATTTCTAAATAATTCTCAAATAAATAAAAAAGAACTGCTTCTTGCAAACCTGGATCATGTATGTTACACCATAGTGACTGATGACAGGCCTTGAGGTTGGTAAGTAGTGCTTCCCCACAGTAGTATTTGTACCCTCAAGAAAACTATCTCTGCAGTGTCATTCACTGTGATGGGTGATCTTTGTTTCATGATACATCTATCTTAACTTTCTGAGTGTGACTTCATAGTCCGATTTCTTTACTTTCATTTCTTGTTGGATTATGGGCAGCCCAGACACATCTGACGAAGTCATAAAGTCAGCAGTAAGAATGTAATGCATCATAGATATTTTTTTACTTATTACAGACATTTGAAGATTTGTTAACATAATTATGTCAGAGTCAGGCCATCAACAAATGTTCATTTATTTTCTTCATTTTTTCCCCTCCTTTAGTCAATATTTCTGTCTCTTTCTCTCTGTCTCTCTCTTTCTTTCTCTCTTTCTCTCTATCTGTCTCCCATTAGCCATCATCTTGTTTCTGCATCACCACATTGCAGCAGGCAATCTAATCTCTTGATGATGGCAATGAACGTGATTAGTTTCAGTGGTGGAATTTGAGCTAAGGTCATATATGTCTGGGCTCTACTTTCCCTAGGTGCAAAATGGAGAGCTCACTGTCTGATCCACTGTTTTGCAAAGGGAAGTTGCAAGAATCAATAACAGTTTTCCTTCTACACATTTGCTACAGTTTTGTGACCTTTAAATGTTTCATGTATGATTCCCCAGAACCCACATTAATGACTGTGAAGCTATAGAGTACAATTCAAGCATGAGTCCACATCTTATAATGCCTGATGCATATGCAATTTGGGAAGCTATATGTAAGGTAAAATTCTCATTGCTAACTTAGTTCCAAAAGTGAATATATCTGTAGGATAAGAAAGAAATGACAAATTACAATGACTGAAGACAGGCAAGGACCACAATTATCATAAAACCCAGCAAATAATGTAATAGTTCTATTCATTACCTAAAATATCTTTTGATTGCATACTTCTTAATATGACAGTAATGTTATAATAAATTAGAAAGAAAATTTATTATTTAATATAGCATAGTTATCAAATATTGTTTTTATTAATAATTTAGAAAAGGTTCAGTCCATTTTGCTCTGTCTATGGCAGTTTTGATGTATCATATCATCTGGAACCACCAGACTCTATCAGGAAAGGCATGTTGGATAAGCCAAAACAAAATTTCGTACATTAGGATGTGTAGATAGGTGACTTCACATGGTTGTGGTCATTGTTCAAAGTCCTGTTATAGGCTTGTGTCTAAAAACACAAGAATTCTTAAATTCTATTTTATGATTCATGTCAAAAAATGATATGCCTTGTGTGTAATTATATAAGCTGCTTAATCACAAGTATGTTCCATTTTGACTGGATTTCAATGAGAGTTGAATCCTCCACTTACAGTTTACACGTCTGGAGATTGGATATCCCACAAACTAGTTCTGGCTCTTTACATTTAAAATCTTTCTTTTTTTCCTACACAACCTACATCTTCCAGCAACATATAAGTTAATATTGCAATTCAACCATTGGCTCTGCATCTTTTGTCAGACTCCAGATGGTGGAGTGAAAGTATCAGTGCGTAGGGTAGTCATTATTAACCCTGGAGGGCTAGGAAAAACTTAACTATATGTGAAAGTGACTATGGAACACATAAATAACCTGCTAAACCCAAACCAAATGTATAGTCACTGAACTTTCCTTTAGCCAGATCTCCCAAAATGCCAATCCACTAGTGCCTGACATAAAAAAAGGTATGACTGACGGGGAAATCAGAATAAAAACAGAAAGCAGTCATAACTGATAATAGTTAAAATGGTTTAATTTGGCAAAATGTCTGAAAGCATATGACCATGGGAACACATTATTTGAGCATCTCCCATGGAAAAGGTCAGTAGCAGTGTGGGACCTGGAATTGTAGATCTTTATTAACTTCATGCTGAATCTGCCTCTAGTACAGATTTGGGGTCAGACACACTAAGGGTTCAATCTCTTCCTAGTTTTATGACATTCACTAAATCCCTAAACCAGTCTAAGTCTCAGTGTCCTCATTTAGAAAATGGATATGCTAAAACTTGCCTAAAGAATTGTTGTGATGTTTAAATGAAAATTTACATATGTAAATTCTATATCCTAGGCACTTAATAGTTGGTAACTATGTTTATTAGTAGATTAAGTGCTCAAAATGTGTCACCTCATATAAGATAACCAAACACTCTGCACTACTACCTAAAATAAACCTTTGGTTTCCAAAACCTACCATTCTATATCTGTTCATTTACTTTATTCTTCTATCCAGGAATACACTTACTCTTCACTTTTTTTCTAATTCAAGGCCTATGTATGTATCCTTCCAGACTCTGTTGAGATGTCACCCATTCTTTCTAAAAATTTTTCAGATTTTTCAGCATTTGTTGCAGAGTCCATTTTCTGAAAGTCTATTGCAGCACTATTCAATAAAAATAAAAGGCAAGCCACACCGGTCATTTAAATTTTCTATAGCCAGGTTTAAAAAAAAAATTAAATCCATGTGAAATTAATTTTAATATTTTTATTTAAACCAATATATCCAAAATGCTCCTTCAATGTGTAATCAGTATTTTTAAATCATTAATGAGATATTTTACATTCTCTTTGTCATACTATGTCTTCAAAATTCAGTGTACTTTTTATACTTATAGCATTTTGAATTCACAATAACCACATTTCAAGTATCCAGTAACTACATGTATCTAGTGGCTCCCATATTGGATAGCACATGTTTATAGCATGAATAGTTTGTCCCATACTATTTAATATGTAATTATAGAGTGCCATTATGTTTGCTGGTGTTTCCTATGTGTCAGTCCTTTCCTGGCTCATCTCTAGGCTCTTTGAAAAAGGAAACTCCTCTTAGAGTCTTCTATCTCTGGGATGCAATGTTCAAACACAGTGGTATATTCAGTAACAATTTGCTGAACAGTTTGGATGTATTTAGAAATCCAAGAAGGAAAAATGCAACAGACAATGTAATTTCCTTCCACTTGTGCTGCTTTCATCACCCTCTAAGTGTTGTTTATCTCAGGATGCAAATTCTCAGAGTATAAGGAATAATGCGATTTGCAGATTGGTATTAATAAATCTGCTCCGGCATTAGTATGAATAATACAAGAGGCAAAAACAAGAGGAAGTATTTCTCATGGTAATACTTTACTTATGGATTAAGCAATCAGATTAAGGTGCTTCTAGGTGTAAATGGAGAGCAATTTAATCTCACCACCACACCTAAAAGTGGGGCTTCAGTATTTTACATGTTTACTTACCAATGATGAAAAATACTCGTTCACTTGTGGAAGTAAAGGTTGCTTTTAAGACAATCAGGGAAATCAACTCAATGGCATACCACATCTGGTGAGCTGCACAATACTCAGGTCTTTCCACAAATCTTTGAAAGCATGACATGGTAAAAAATTTGTCACATCTTTGGCCTAGTAATTTTTTAAAATTCAGATAAGAATCTAGTGATACAGTACAAATGCAAAAGACTTTCAGACCATATAAGCCCACATTGCAATAATACTATAGATTCATGTGGAAGCTGGATTTCCAAAGTCTTTGCTCCTTACAGACATGTAAGAAAACAGTTTATAGTGTGGAAAATTTCCAAGTTATGATGAAAGGAGCAGAGATTTTTGAAAGGTATTTCCCATCCTGTGAATCACTAAATACCCAGGAAAAAGGTATTTGGTCATTGTATAGTTATATTGACTTTTTTAAGAAGCTTCAAACTGTCCTCAAATCAGATTGACAACAGTTCATACTTTCCATATTATATTACATTCTTTGACTGAAAATGTGTTTTGTCTTATTTCTTTTTCTGTACACAATAAAGGTAAAGCAAAGTAAAACATTCCAAAAAACTTATGGATGTCCGCTCTCATGTTGAAATGCAGCCTCCCAAACACATCCCACAAAATGTGTTCACAGGCACTACTAAAGGCTATTTAAATTACTTGTCAATGTTGGAACATTTTATTTTATTTTTTAATTTTTCAGCTTTCCTCTTAAAATCTTCACAAAGGGCATGACTGAATTCTACATTCTTCATCAAAACCTCCTGAACAGTATACTTCCTTCTCTGAATTTTCTTAGTAACTTCTGTGTGGACACAAACTTGGTATTTATCATAATTTTGAATGTATTATGGTTCTTTTTCCACAGGCCTGTATCCAAAATCTACAATACACTTATAAACTTCTTAAAGTTTTAAGTCATGTTTTAGTCATCTCTTGTAGCTCTCAGCAGAGCCATAGATAGAATGAACATTCATTAAATGTGTTAGAAATCATAATGATTTTGATCATGATTTACAGGAATGTCATTCAGCAGATTAATGGCATGTTATAGGAATGTCAGCCATTATGAATCCACAGTAACATTTTTTATATTTCTATCTATTCCAGTTCCACTTCTTGGCTGTCTTTTTAAAATAAAAGTGCTAGTGTTTCACCAGCATTTTCATTCCAAAAACTCTAGTTGAATTTATTTTTTAAAAAATTAAAATAAAATCCTAAAAACTCTAATTAGATTCTAGCATCCAAAAAAAAAAGCCTTTTCTTCCTTACAATTATATTTTAAATGTTTTATAGTATCTAATCAAGTTAAGATTTCAGTTTACAAATACATATCTACTGTGAGTTTTTTTCCAAATTTAATAATATCCTAAAACCTAAATTTATTTATTGGACTCCTTTAAAATGTGGTTGCTACTCAACAATTTTGGAGGAAAGTGTATTACATCAGACATAACATTTAAACTAAACCCAGAAGTTAAAACTGTCTATAAATAAGAAAAACAGAAAGACTTCAGATAAGAAGCATGAAAGCAGGAGAAGTTAACGTGCAGCAGCACCAAGCCATGTGGCCTCAGGAACACTCCGCCCCGTGGTTTCAGCTGTAAGAAGATAAAGCGTGTGAAATGTAGAGGAGGACATGCAAGTGTATAGCTTACTGATGCCAGACTACCGAAGTGGCTCAAGAGTAAGAGGCCATTGATGAGAAGAAGGTTTGGATTAACTATGGCCTTGAAGTTACCCCTGGAAAGTGAGTAGCACTCAGTTGTGAGAGGTGCATTAACCTCTTCAGACCACTAGGGTTCAAAGTGTTCCATAAGGGGTAATTTATTAAATGGCTCCTAATTGCTTGGTAATGTACCTTCCAAAAGTCACTTCTCTATGCTATGATTAGGCCTGGGATTTGCCAAGTGCTGTCATTCTCTGCGTAATACTCCACAATGGAACTCTGGGATGTGGGAAGCTGACCATTGGAGAGCTATATATCTAATCAGGGTTCAGAGTCCTACCAACAAAGCCAGGCAAACTTCATTTAATTCTCTAGTGTGTAAACACAGAGATGCAAAACTGATCCTCCTTGTAGTAAAATACTGAATACATATATATTTTAATAGAATGTGGATAATTGGTTTGTTGTTTGGAAAAGATAGACACATTTTTAAGATTTGTGAATTTGTCCACTTCATTAAATTCTTTCTTAAAAGTATAAAAATAACCATGCTTTTTTTTCACCTTCTAAAAACAATTTTTTTTTGGCCTCTTTGTTTCATAACAGCATGACTTTCTTATTGGGTTCCAACACAGAACACCGTTCTATCAGTCATCCACTTGTTATTGGCTTTGTTAATTAGCAAGGCCAGCAGAGGGAGTGCAAGAGCATTGTTACAAAAACAAATTAAAAAATTTTTTTAAATGGTAGTAACAATTAGAAGTAGAAAATCTGACATTCAATTACAGAGGATTATAGTACAGCAGAATCTAAACATGGAAGCAGGCTTGGTAATATCATATCGACAATAGTCTTGAACCAAACAGAAAGGATTTCTAGTCACTGCTGTAGTCTTACAATATTCATGAACTCATTGAATTCAGCTGCGCCTCACTTTTGCAGTCTTGAAAACGGCTATCACAAATTTTATTATGATATAAAAGACTTTGTCCTTTTTAGAAAAGAATGATTACTTAAAGATTGAGAATTATTGTCACAAGAAAGAAGTTGATGTCATTTCTGTCTTTCAGGGTTCTAGGTAATTTCTTAGATTCGACCACTAGTGGAAAACAAGTAGGTCCCCTTACAGCCTCAGAACAGGGGTTTGATTAGATCATGGAGTTAGACACATACCTTTCTAACATGAGCAAATAAAAATGATCAGGCTTAAACGTAGCATAAGGTAGCCTTTTTATCTGGGAAAAAATGATATATTCTAACCCTATACTTTGTTTTACAATTCCTATTTTCAGAGCATTTAAAGAAGTTACACATTTTCCAAACATATTTTCAGATTATTTATTACAACCCAGTCCTGTTAAATCCATCACTCAGTGGTTTGTGGTTATTTAGAACCTTTATTTCACCCTTAGAGGGAATGTGTTACAGTTGTGTTTTCCAGAAGTCTTCAACAGCGAGATAATATGTGTGGCTCTCATAACCACCTTTCCCCAAAGGGCGTTTTTGAAAAACTGATAACCAAAATAAGCTAGGCCTTATACCATACGGAACTAAATAAAACCTGTCTTTGTTTTAGAAGTTTGGGATAATCTTGAGGAGAGTGCAACTTGCTTAGAAGTTTAGCAGAAAATAGTTTGAAAAGTAAATATTTAGTTCTGCTTTCTCCAGTAGATGTCACTTTCTGTACATAGGATATCAAGATTTATAAGATGCACAGTATTCCTTCCAATGATAGCAAAAAATAACTTTTAGTTCTAACCATATGTAACAACTTTTAAACTTTCATAGGTATTTTCTAATGTTAGGAAACTTAAGGAATAGTAAAAACAAAATAATGCTATTAATTAACCATTGTCCACATTGCTATGTAGCCTTTGCAATGGCCATCAAGCATGACATAATATTGCTAGTGCCTTTTCAACAGCTTCAGAAAGCTAAGTATTATTCCACATCACAGCATAAAATTAATTTGCCAAAAACAAACATGGTTCCTCAGTAAATAAGCAGTCATTAATAATATACTGCATATTTACCAAGAACCTAATTAAATATGATTTCACTTTACCTATTATAATTTCAAGAATTTTTTTCCCTGAGTCTTCTATATCATTTCAATATTCACATCAGCTTCATATGTCTGAGAAAAGAAAAATCTGGTTCATTAAAGTGTTTCACTATACAGCAAGTGATATCAACACTAGATTGAGAAAAAGAATAATAAACTTTAAATAACATTTTTATGACATCCACATGTACAAGAATGAATATCAAATGATAGAAGAATATTAATAGTTAGAATTAGATTAATTCTCCTAAAATACTTTCCAAAATGCTCTTTGCATTTCTAAACATAAGCCTCATTATGCTGTTCTATTTGTATTCCAACACAGTTAAATTTTACATTTGAGTTGTTTTAATAGATGACTTTGAAATGACAGAGGAGAGTTCATTTTTGTCTCGTATTGACCCAATCAAGATTTTACTTGTGGCTACTGTAACTTGAAATAATAGGAAAGGCTACAAAGGCTTTTTAAAATGTTGATGTCTGGGTCACATCTGATTCAGTCATTGTATTGACAAATGTGATTTGATGATTACCAAATTAAGCTCAAGAGAAAATTAGTTAAATAACGACTTTTATTTTTAGTTGCTCCAAACAAAAGATATGAAGTTTGGTAGCAAATAATGATAGGGTGCTAGAACAAAAATTTCCTAAGAAGGCAAAACGGGCATGTGGTTTTTACAAAACAAAGGGCTCTATCTGATCATCAAAATAAACAACTGATGGTCTCTTTGGGTTTTAAGTATTTTGTGCAGAGAGTAAAACCAAAGAACCCAATTTTTATGTGAAGTGGAGATTTCTTGACATGTTAACTGGGAAGTTGTGTTACCATTCTTGTGTATACTTGGTTCACACAAGGAGATTATAGGGCTTTGGGTAATAAAGGGATTTACGGGCTTTTTCACCTCTAGGCTACTGATTTAACTCCATTTCAGATTGAAGAGACCCCAAGTCCTGAATGTACCCAAGACATGTAGTTTACTTTTAATTCAGCTTGAATTAGAATCCCACTTCATAAAAAGCCGATGGCATTTTTTCAACTCTTCAGAGCAAGTATGATTGCCAAAGGAAAACAAAGACTGAAGTGGAAGAATAGAAACAAACACATAGTAAGAACTGAGGTGAATTCCTGAGGAAATAGACCCCACTGGTATCTCCTCTGAGCGCTTTCGAGAAGACAGTATCAGTTCTTCACCATTTCTAGGCTTATGCTAGTGTCGATCTACAAATAATTATTAACCTAGAATTTTGAAAGGAAATGATGTCATGGTAGTTATCTTGAAAATGAAGACAACTGGTTGATATCGTGCAGCAGAATTACTTTGTTTTTATTAGAGCTCCAGGAAGAGCCATGCAAAGCACACACACAACTGCTAGTCATCAGTAGTCCTTTCCCGTGTAAAACTGGAGTCGATGTTTTATATAGGCTGTTCACACAGCTAGTTCCACTCGGGCCAGAAGGCTCTGGAAGAGTTGGAATTCCTTAGCAACCTATTTATGTCTTTTTCTGTTTTTATACTTCTCTTTTCCCCATGATACTTACTATCCTATTTATGTACTAGTTTGGAACAGAAAACTCAGGATGTTTTGAGAAACAGTCAATTGCTTAATTCCACAGCCCTAATATTTTAAATACAGTAATTTCATTACCATTCTTTGTACCATGTCTTATAATTCCCTTAAATAATTTTATCAAATATTAAATGAATTCAAAATAATATTTATAGCATACATGTAAAATATAAAGTAAGTAAATAAGGTGACATGTATATTCCATACCCAACTTAAGAAATGAAATATACCAGTGCCTTTGGAACCTGGAGCCCCTCCCCAACCCCTTCCTTTTCCCTCTCTTTCTCCATAGATACCATTGTCCTGAATTTTGTGTTAACCAGCCCCTTGCTTTTTTCTCTTTCTCAATGTAAATGCTTCAGAGAAATTCTGAATATTCACAATCTATTTAGAAAAATACAATAAAACATTTGAGAAAATTGATGCATATAAGCAATTTTGACTAGTTAAAAATTATTCAATCAAAATGGTCTGTATTATCAATATCCAATTACAAAAAATCAAAATTTTATGGAGTATAAGAATACCTTTACCTGCATACATCACTTAAATCCTCTATAGTGCTCTGCACATTAATTGCACTTTTAAAAATACTGCTTTCAAAAAATTATTTGAAAAAAACTTTGGATTTTAGAAAAGATTTTAAAGTAAATGTGTTACATATTCCTTTCCAGATACTTAAAAGATTTTTTTAACCTATAAGCTTTATATGATCCCTTACACAAAGATAGGATAAGGGTCTAGATGACAGATAATTAAACTTCTGAGTATATTATTAGGGAAAAGATTTCTCAAATTACCTAAACACCGCACCAGCCCTGTCTCAAGATCTGAAGATGAGCAAATCCAAAATGGATAGTGGAGAAAATGTCCCCAGGATCCTCTGTGAGGATGGACTGGAGAATAATAGAGAGAATGAGACCAGAGGCTCCGTGAGGCATCCTGCCCTCTCATCTTCTATCTCTTTTTTTTTCCTGCATTCCAAGGTGGACTGTAGACTCAGTCCACCACAAGCACATAGCAGAATCTAATTGTCATTACTCAGCAGCAAAGTAACTCCAGGTATATACCTGTTTCTTGTTTCTTCTCCAAACATTTCCCCTGGGTACGTGGGGCACGTTCCATCTTCAAATCTTATATCAATACCTGACCCTGGAGTCACTTTTTTACAATTCAAGATAGGACATCCATTTAGCATTTAGAAGATTCTAAGTCAAAATTTACCAATAAGGTATAGTTTATGGCAATTTAAAATAAAACATTAGATAACTTAGTTTTGTATTAGAATGTCCTACATTTACATATATTATCAGCATTTGTGTTTTTAACTTTAAAGTTATTAAGAAGTATTCCAGGCCTGAACCCTAAAATATTAAAAATGAGACATTTAAGGCATTAGTTTTTAGAATTTTGATTAAGACCCTTGATACAGTGATTACCCAAGTGTGACAAGTATGACAACAGATTTAGGAATAACATTACCACCTCGGTAAAAAATAAACACGAATATTAGTGATGATTAATTTCTTTAACATTTTTATAATCTTGAAGGCAAAAAAGGGTGTTGAAACTATTAGCAGGTTGAAGGTTTGTGTAACATTTGTCACAATACCACTTACATATCATCTATTTAATACATTTCAGACGTATTTTAGAATTTTTATCCTTAGTTTATCTTACTAACACATTCATTCCTTTCTTTTTTTCCCCCACAGCCACCTTACAGACCAAGTCCTCAAAGCCTCTTTTTGCTTGGACTGTTTTCTATGTCTTCAAAATTTGCCCTTCAAGTCATTTTAGTCTGGTGTTACCAGACTAAGCTTTGTAAACTGAAGTTTTTTTTCTCTTTTGCTGTTCTTTTGATGAGTTTTGATTTTCCATGGAAATCATTCTAAACTCCTTGCTATGTATTTAAGTAAGCCTTCTACCTAATTTTCCAGCTTTCTCCCCTACTACTACAAAATCTATACAATTTCTGTAATACATAATCAATTCACTTACCATAAAATCCCTTTCACCTGTGATGCTTTACCTTGCCCTTGACCCATCCTGTATTTTTGCCTGAGGTCCTACTGTTTCCCCTAACCAAAATATTGATTCTATGTGCAATGCTTCACTTAATCCCAAATCGTCAGAGCTTTCAAAGCACTTTGGTCATGCTCATAATGCAACACTAATCATGTACTATCTTATATTTTAATTTAAAGGGGTATAGGTCTTATCAACTCTCTTGCTCCCTGGATGAGGTTTATGGGTGACACTGCCTTAAATGTAGATTTCCACACAATCGGCACAATATTTGTTGCATTGAGTTGAATGTTTGAATACATATGGCAAAAAGAGAGAACCACTATCTCCTTTCCAGGTCTTGAAAGAAAATCACTTGAGTGTAATAATTGTATGGATAATTTGTTATCAATTTACTACTATTCACTTTTTCAAAGAATATTTATTCTGAGTATTTCAAAGTCCCAGGACTAGTGCTGGATTGAGAATTAAAATACGGTTAAGATCCAGCCTCTGGCTTCTAAAAGCTCAAGACCTAACAAGGAAGATGGGTACCAAAATACAATTAACTATAATACAATGTTGTAAGTATCCCAGAAAAGAATAGAAACAAAATACCCTGAAAGCACAAAGCAATTAATTCTTGAGGAAAGGAAGTGATAATAAGGTGTGGACCACCTTAGGATCTCTGAAATAGACATTAAAAGAGAAGTAGCTAAGAAACTGAGCCCAAAATAGGCATCTAGGTACTATATTGCTCAACTTCAGAGGCATCATTTAGTTAAACTACAATGCAACAGTGTCCCCCTGGAATTGTGCAGCAAGGTGCTCAGAAAAAGAGCATGTCTGGTTGGGAGGTGTGGATGCCATGTTACAGAGTTGTCTTGATATCATATATAAGTTCAGTTAAAATTTTACTAAGATTTTACCTTCCTTTTTGTCTTTTCTAGGCCTCCCTTCTTTAAGGTTTTAGAAATATTTTTACAACCACTAAAAGGAGAAGCCAAGAACATGATAATTCTTGCCACCTCAACATTGATTGGAATAGTTATGAAATAAAATAGGTTGCAAATCAGAATTAGCTAGCCATAAGAAATATTAGCAATGATTATTTTTTAAAATCGGTGTTTTCAAAATTGTTAAGTCATTTATCTTTCCTCAACTTAAATTTTTCTAAGATCAATATGCAAACAAGAAAAAAAGTGATGGTCTTTGCCCCAAGTTCCATCAGCTAGTCTTCCCTCTTCCATCAAAACCTGCTGGTTTCTCATGGCCCTAGGGATCCAGAGGCAGTGTTTGAAAACTGCTGCTTCTAGCCCAACTTCTTCTTTTATAATTGAAGAAACAGACATCCAAAGAATTTGAAGTACCTTGTGTAACTTCACAGCAGCAGCTAGTGGCAGAATAAGAAACAAGAATCCCTTAACTGCCACTCCACTGCTCCTTCAAGATAAAATTAATTCTATTTACATAGTAAAATGAGCATGAAGTCAAAGGGTCTCCCAAAGTGACATTTAGGATATAGAGAGACTGTTTCTTTTTTGTGATAAGACAAGACTTCATTGGAATTCAGTAAATCACCGTTAAGTAATTCAGAATCAATGCTAAGTCTTTTATTTTATTCTATCTTTTCTCCATTTTGATATTGAATTACTAGAAATGACAGCTCCCAGGACCTCTAACTTCTTGAACCTAGACAAAGGAGATAGTTAAAGAAATTCATCTCAGTGATGGCACTGGCTAGTCAGGCACTTTCCTGCTGTAGAAATCAAGGTTTGATGTATTATCTCTGCCAGTTTAAAAAGAAAAAAAAATTCTCTTATATCATAGATTGTAGAGAAAGAGAACAAAATGTCTAGATTCCTCTGCTTGTCCAACATGTTATGTTTTAATTTAGAGATTAAGCAAATTTAAAAATTTATATATACACACACATATATGAGGAAGGACTTAATCAAAATAATCAGATATATAGGTGTTTTAAATTACCCTCCTTGTCAAGAAAACTTCAGTAACTATGACTAAATGGAACTAAAATCATGTTAAAACTATATAAAAGGAACTACAAGAGAAGAAAAATGGTGTTTGCTTATATAGACCCTTGCTACTGGCAATCATTAAATCAAATATGTAGCTAAACAATTAAAAAAAATTTGGATAACTTTAACAGCCTCATACTATGTCATGATAAAACATTCACTGAAAGAAATAATAGAAATACTTGCTTATTATGATCAAATGAGTTAATAACTTCAAGAGTCAATAAATTTTTAGCTATAGAAACAAAATAACAAGATATCATTTACAATTATAATACTCAGCTTGAGCTGAATCAATACCAACAAATTGTAATTTCATACTTCCCATAAAGATCTTTAAAATTACCAGGCCCATTGCTTTTGGAAGTTATGCATATTCTTGACTATTAATAGTACAGAAGTCACCTTAAGCTTCTTTTTTAACAAAGCAGGGAACTGGAGACCATACAAAATTCTCTCTTTCTAATTATACTTCTTCTGAATTTCACCTCCTAAATCTAAATCTAAATCTGCCTTAAAACATGGCCTGGAAAGAATATATATATATATATATACATTCCTTCTCTAAACAAATCACAATCCCCCAGCCTCTTCCAAAATTAGTGCTATTGTGTGCCATGATTTTCACATGATGTCACCAACTTCATCAATCACCCTAGAAAGCAGACAGAACATAATAAAGGGTCTGGCAGAGGCAAGCATCTTGGAGAAATACGTCATAACTTACAGATAGTAGTAACCCAAATAGGAACTTCTGAGAAAAATTAATGGAAACCATTTCTGCTTTAACACAGGCCCTAACCAAGTCTTTAATTTGTACACCCTACCATTCCAGATATCTCTCCATGCAAATGAATCTGTGTGAGCTCACACAATCCCGGAAACCATGGGTACAAACAAATCAGAAACAAATTAATGACTAGTTACTTGCTGAGCAAAATAAAAACATTTTTATTTAAATTACAAAGCTGCCTATATTTTACAACTCAAATAATTCCAAAGTATTCTTACAAATTATTCTTATACTTTAAAATCATCTGCTTCCTTCTAAAAATAAAAACATTAAAACTCTATCATCTCCACTGGAAGTGACTTTGTCATGAAGGCATTTAATAACCTTTATTTTAGAAAGCAACTCTATACTAATCAGTGTATATTGAATTCTGTTTAGCAGAACAAGCAAGACTACTTCAGGCATAGCCTGAAACTCAGTCTCTGAAAAGGAAACTGTGTCTTGGTGGGAGGAAATATGATGTCCAACCACTTTCTACCTGGCTGGTCTCCAAGGCCATGATGAATTGGAAAAATATAGCATACAAAAGGAATATTTATCTGTCTTCCTCCCTCATCAGATACACAGTATTTTTTCTCCCATGTCACAAAACTTATAACCACAGTTTACAAGTATATGCACAATCAAATTGCTATTGATTTAGCAATGCATTTCTTTGATGTCCCTTGCCTTAACCTCATTTGTAAAGCTGTTTTGCATTATTTCAAACTGTCAATGATTTGTGACTCATGAATATTCAAATCTAATTTGCACTTACCTTTTTGGTATGCATGCTTACTTGCAATATGTCTCTACATTTGCCCTTTTGTTTTGTATTTATTTGTGAATTGTTTTATTGAAATAATGGTCCTTTAAAAGCATGGTAAGTCTATTTAAAAACAACAGGAATGGTTGATTGACTGACTTTTGATCTGAGTACACTACCTTTATATTTGCTACTTAGCAAGTTTAGTCATTCTGCAGCACTCTAGTATTAAAATAGCCGTTCTTTTGCTGGTTGATGTCAATTTCAGTGAGATGGGTTTAGTTTTGCTCAGCTATGTGTCTCTAGGAAAAAGTCAACAATTTTTAGATAAACTTGAGCCTTACCAAAAAAAGAAAAAAAAAAAAAGAAAGGATTATGTCTGGTAGAAAAACAAAAAGTTCATGAAGAATTGAGCCCTTCATGTCAGCATGGATCAACTTTTCTACTTACATTGTGGAATGCAAGTAATGAAACCTAATGCTCTCAAGCACTAAAAAACCCTTTTAGATGTCTTTCAGATGATGATAGCTAAAAGAGACACCCAGGATTTTGTGGATTGCAGGCATGTCACTAGTGATTGAAGGTCCAAAACAACAGAGCAGGGAGCCACCTGCCTACAGAGCAGGCTGAGCTTCTTCTTGCAAAACCTGTTCAGGTACAAATAGAAAGTGTCATATGAAAATTAAAAAAATAGAGTGAAGAACATCTCTTTTGTAATTTACTTCTGGACTCCACTGAGATTTCTAAGAACACCCAAACAATTAGTCTTACTTTGCCAAAAAAAAAAAAAAAGAAAAACATTTTCCAATATTTATGTTTTTACGCCAGCAGCTAAAATACAAAGAGTTATTAGCATTTACAATGCATTAGCTGTGTGTTCCCTCAATTTGCATTATGCAATTTCTGAACTATTTTTTTAATCTATAAAGAAATCATTGATCACCTGTTGTCTTCCATCATACAATAAAGTTAGCCCCGCATCCACGACGTGATTCTGTACAAGGATGGACTCAGGTCTTGGTGCAGTCTATATAGTCAACAACATATTTTTCTTTTCACAAATTTCTCATTATCCCTCAATTGTACATATTCTCTTGGTCATATGACCTCTTTACAAAAACTGCTAAATGGTTAACTAATCTCTTTTGTAGTATCATATTTTTATCACTTAGAAAACTAACTTTTTAATTATTGGGGAAATTTGGTTTTGCTTCCATGATAGCTTATTGTTTACATGTGTTTAAACAAATAGCCTGTGTCTAAAAGAGTTCATAATGTTTTCTCAGCTTTGTCATTTTCTTTATGATGGTGATATCATTATTATTTCCTCTATTTTGAAAACCAAACATCACAGACTCACTGGACCCCACAATATTCTATCCAAAGCTATCTACAAGGGAAACCCCTCAAGGATGTTATTGTCTACCTAACTAAATGATTTAGTGTATTCTAATCTCTGACCCATGAATCAGAGGGTCCTGCTCTAAGAGACAGAAAACTCTTAGGAACAAGTGTTCTAGCATTATACTACTTGATTCTACTACTTACTATATAAATTATAGCAAATTACCTAAATTTTGAAAGCCTTAATCTCCTCATTTGGAAACAGGAGTAAGAATAACACCTACCTTAGATTATGAGAGTTAAATGAGAGTATTCAAAGGCAATTCTTCACTGACTGGCAGCTAGTCATTTCTCAATATGGAACAGATATTTCTAAAGCTCAATGTTTGCCAGCAGTTGTACCTAGTTTCTTGTCATTCGTATTTTAAACTGAGAACAGGTTATCTTCTCAGAATGTATTCCATGCCTTCTCCACTTTATATCAGTAACACAGTTAGTGTTTGCTCCTAACCCCAAGACTGGGTCTTCCCTCTAACCAGTGATTGTTTCAGAACTCCTGGTTAAGCTTGGTTAAGCCCTCCACAAAGACATACAAGTGAGAAGTAAGAGTAAGTTTGCTGGGATGTTCTCAGATGGCATTTTGCACATGTCTTCTAACAATATCCAAAGAAAGAGAAACAGTCTCTTTTCCTCTGTGTTGTTGTGGGAAGATAGAGGCTCAGAATTGCTGAGACCATCTGGCTACCAGCCTAAGGATAAAGGCGATGCACATAAAAGGGTAGAGCCAAGAGAACTGAAGGAAAAGAGAGATGAAGTCTGCCCTGCCTCATGCCAATGGCATAGCTTTATTCCCTTATTGCTTAAGCCAGTCAGAATTGGGTTTTCTGTTACTTGAAGCCAAAAACATTCTAACTGATTCAAAGAGGCAGCCAAAAGCAATGCATTTTACATATTAACTCATAGCAGGACACTCATTCTCAGAGCAAAGCAGTATGGTGCCCAAGTTCACACCAGCATATAAATAAGTAATCTCTCCTGCCTTTTCTAAGTCCGTGTCCCTGCCACACCTCCACAATGTGTCTAGCTTTCTGAAAACAGAAGAAAAAAATTGGAATGAATCCTCCAAGATTTCTTCAGTCTTCTAAATAATTAGCAGAACCCACAAAGTGCTCTTTTTCCCTTTTGTGAGAATAGAATTCAAGGCAAGGGTACTGCCTTTAGTTTGCTGCCGTAACCTCATCTCAGATCCATAAATTGCAAATTTTAGTGCTCAAAAATGTGTTCTGAATTTTCCATTCTGTGCCTTCTAAAAAATCACACCCAGAAGAGAATGGCACCAAATGTATCTAATCCAATGACATGAGTGAAAATTATTTTATGATTTGTTATATGGTTTTATGTTCCTATTTCTACCTGATTAATTTAACCTGGTATATGTAACCTAAAAATAAATTGATGCTTTTAAGTTTCATTTTGCATCTAGATCAGAGGGATAAATCCAGTTTTGGGGGCTCTAAGAAACCTAGAATTGCATGACCAAAAGGAGTAACGCCCAACTAAAAATCCAACAATGAACTTTTTATGGTATAAAATCAGTTTGGTCTTTCTGTACCTTCCATTTCCACCTCATCTTCCCCAAGCTATTCATAATTTAATCTTATCAGGAGCTCTTGGGATTATAGGTCCCGTAGCCCTTTGAATAGGCAGTGAAACAAGAGACTAGGTAATTCTCTATTACCCTAGATTATACAGAACTACAGGTCTGGAGACATCTTTAGATATTATCTAAAAACCCAGGCACAGATAATTCCAGAAACTTGCTGAGGGTCACAGTGCTGGAAGCAAGTCCTTTGACTCTCAGCCCAGCCATACACCATTATGCTTCTCATATAAAGTGGCTTTTAAAAGATGTATGAATGAATTCACTACTCATTTTAATCTGTGGAGAGGCCCTTTGTTGCTTAATTTATCTCCACGAGAACTTAAGTACATCATATCTCAGTTTTATGGTTATTTAAAAATACTGCTTTTCGTATTTTAAGATATAAAGAGTGAAGCCACTGGCCTATCTTGCTGTAGATTTTCTTATGGCATGTAAGAAAATGTCCTTTCTTGTGTTTCTGAAAACTAGAATAGAAGTAATGAAGATATATGCTTTTAAGTGTGGTTTCCTTATTGGTCTTCTTATGCTAGGATTTGATGAACTGACATTGGTGGCCTTTGTGACTGTGTGGTCTTGTCACTAGTCGTATAGAGTGAGTGCATTTACAGCTCCTGAATGAGAAGATCCTTTTGTCCATCCAACAAATCAATCCTAGAAACAAACAACAGAGACACCTTGGCTAATTATAAACATAAGATTTTTATAGATTTTTAAAAATCTAGGTTAGAAATGCATCAGCAAATTAATTCCAGGTTCTTACCTTAATTTGTTATAGTATTTAATTAAAAATTATTTCTTAATCTTTCCATTTTCCAACTCTAAAATGAGAATAATTATATTGGTGATATATTCCAAACACTGCTGCAAAAACTAATGACTATGAAACACATACTTTCAAAGATTCATATTTTTTTAATCTTACATATGTATGTGAATTTCGCAAAGTGAGAATAATTATATTGGTGAGATATTCCAAGTATCACTGTAAGAACTAACCATGAAACAAATACTTTCATAGATTTATATTTTGTTGATCTTACATACATGTGAATTTCATAAATCAGTGTGACATAATAATCATACACACACATGCAGAGTAAAAAGAAATCTGATATTTAGAAATCAAATGATTTAAAGTAAAAATTCTGATCTCATACTGAGTAGATATCTCTGATTTTAAAGTTTTTGTTTAATTCACAGTTGAAATAGGATCCTTAAAGAGAATCATTAAGTTTCTTCATTTAATATTTTCAGACCAGCTGCAAATCAATCATATGTGAAAGAACATCAAGAATCCCTGAGATTAGTGATCAATAGGAAAGCAACAGAAGGAGATTGTATCCAAGTAACTTTTTCATGATGCCATCTCTCCTCTCCTGATAGTAATTAGAGCCACCTAAGCATCCAATTTAGGAAATGTGAAAAAACACAGCAGAATCCTATTAGCCATAAATTATTAGCAATAAAAAAGTGAATATGCATACAGATATAACAGACATTAAAATATAGCATTAAAAGATAAATACACCTCATGATGCAATAAGTTTGAAAACGTAAATGATATAGATAACTTTTTATAAAATTGTAACTTACCAAAACTGACTTAAAAAGAAGTGGTACATCTGAATTGTCATGTAATAACTATTAATGAAAATTTAATTAGTAATTAAGTCATTCTTTAAAAGAAAGTGATACTATTTTAGAGTAAATCCTTCCAAACTTTTAGGAAATAGAGGATTTCAATCATATATCAATTTGTCTAGAGAATAAAAATGGAGAAACCTCCTTCAATTCTAATTCATTAAAGAAAAACAATATAACCTTATTACCAAGAATAGGCAAAGATGATTAAAAAAAAAACTATGAAAAAAAGAAAGAAAAGAAAAAGGGAAATGACTGGACATTCTCAGGTATCAATAGAATTTAAAAATACTAAAAATACTAAGTAAAATATTTTTAACTTAAACTTAGCTGTGTACAGTAAAGAATATCATGATTGACTTGAATGTTGTACAGAAACACAAAAGTATTATTAGAAAGAGTAATATTAGAACTACAAATGAAATTTCCTACAGTAATAGAATAAAATAAAAAATGATCATCTTATTACATATATAAACACCACTTAACAAAATTTAACACTCATTTATTTTTAAAAAATCTCCTGATGAGGTAAACTTTCTTAATCTGATGAAGATTATTACCAATTAACTACAGTAAACAGCATCATTAATGGAGAAATGCTATAAAACATTCAATTAAATTAGAAATGAGATAATGATACCCACTATTTATAAATGTTTCTTTTCAACACTGTCCTGAAGTTATGGTGCTAGAAAAGGCAAAAAGACCAAAAGAAGAAAAGAAAAATCAAGGAGAAGGAAGGGGAGGAAGAGGAACAGAGAGCAGAGGTGAGGGAATAGGATAAGGGAGGAGGGAGGAAAAGAAAGAGAAGGAGAAGGAAAGAAGGAAAAAGAAAGTCATAGGATTAGAAAGAGAGAAATAAAACTGCCATTTTCTTAAGACTATACTATTATCTACACTGAAGGCCCAAAGAATTTATAGACAAATTGATATATGAGAAAGATGGGCTAAAGATCACTGGGGAAATAATAGAATTGGGATGTGGGTTATCTATACAGAGAAAATGAAAATGGATTCTTCACTCTTACACACAAAAATCAATTCCCTGTTGGTTAAAGAATTAAGTACAAAAACAAACAAACAAAACAACAATCAAATTTATTAAAGAATTTTACAAAAAAATAAATCTTTATAACTCTAGGATATAAAAGAATCTTTTATACAATACAAAAAACATATGCCATAAAAGAAAATATTGGTAAGTTAAACTACAACAATTTTTAACACTTCTATTTATCAAAACACCTTTTAAATAAAGACAAAAGTATCAAATGTTAGAGAGGGTGTGAATAATAGGATATCTTATATACAACTAGCAAGAGTATAAATCAGTACAATCACTGAAAAAATAACAATCACTGGAAAAATAATTCACATTATCTTGGAAAATTGAACATTTGCATACCAAAAATCTAACAATTCACTAGGTTTATACTCTAAATCTAGAAGATTTTTTTGCACATAAACATCAAGAGACACATACCATAATGCTTATAGCAGAACTCTTTATAATAGCAACAATAAAAATCATGACAACCTAAGAAAAAAGATAAATTGTGTTATATTTCACAACAAAATATTAAGTATAAATAAAAAGGAATAAACTATAGCTACATACAAAAAGTTCATTTTAAAAATGCAATTTTGAATGAAAAAAAATCCAGAAAGACTACATTAATTATACAATTTTTATTAAAAATAAAGCAAAATAAAATATATACATAATATATATAGTATATAGAGCTAGGTTAAGAAGATATGTATTAATATATAGTCTATATTATTGTTATATATAATTTATAGTTTCTATAAGATATATATAGTTCAGGAATACATACACACAAAAAGCTATTTTAAAAAATTCAGGATGGTAATTACCTCAGGAAGAAGCAGCAGAAAGATGAAAAGGAACACGGGTATATACAATGTTCTTTTTCTTAAGTTGGGTAGCTAATTCACAAATGTATCTTTTATTATTATACCTTGTAACAGCCAAATATGTTACAAATATGATTGTGTATTTAACAAATATTTTACTAAACATAAGAGCAAAATGGTAATAAGTGGTCATTTTTAAAAGCAGAGCTACGTTATGACTCAGAGAATAGGGAATAACAGATAGGAAAAAAAATATTAAAAATCTCATGCCAGAAATCCTTGATTTCAGTAAAGGAGGAAGTGATTTCTGAGCGAAAAGAAAGGAAACAAAGGAGAGTAAAAGGAAGGAAAGAGAAAGAGCCAGGCGGTAAGAGATAGTGAGTTATTGTCAAAGGAAGGAGTCGCCACAGAAAATGGAAAGAAGAGTAACCTAAGCTTCTGGAGGCCAGCTGAGTTTCAGAGCATCGATATGAATTGCATGTATTTAAAATTTCTCCCCTCAAGAGTTGTCTATTCAAATATATGGTGATGGAAAAACTAGACTTTGGGTGGTGAACATGAAAGAGGTTATACAGATGTTGTATTATAATATTATATACCTGAAATTTATGTAATGTTATTAAGCAATATTACCCCAATAAATTTAATTTTTTTAAGTTGATTATTCAGCCAGATGAACAGAGGATGATTAAGGGTTAAAATGAAATAGTCATGGAGGTCATGACAAAAAATTCAAAAGGAAGAGAGGCTTTGGATGTTGACTTAAATACATTCATATCTTTCAATCTATGTCCATTCTAAAAAAAATAATACTCAGTTTTGAAACATCTTTATGTACAAAAAAGCTCATTACCAAATTACATATAAAAATAAAAAATAAGTTGGTGATTAATAAAAATGTAATGGAAAAGTGAATTATAATAATTTAATTTATGATATCTAGCTTGATGGTCATAAAGAATTTGAATGCTTAACTAGGACACAAATTTTATGCAAAGTACAATTACAGCTACATTTTATACATAGAAAAAATTCAAAACATTACACTAAAATTTTGACAGCAATCAGGTTGGATACTTTGTCTATGGGTGATTTTTTTTTCTTTTATCTACTTTTCATATTGTCAAATTGTCTTTAGTGAGTATATATTACTATTAATACAGAAAAAATTAAGATACATTTTTTAATGCTTTAAACTGGTTGAAAAATAAAGTAAATCAAAATGTGACTAATGAATTGGCAGAAAATGATCAAGAAATCAGAAGTCACAATTAAAGCCATAATGAAGACAGAATAGTTTGTTTTCATAGAATATAAGGATGCGGTAAGTTAAAAAAAAAAAAAAGGAAAAGAAAAAAACAATATCTACATTCTACATTTGAGATTTTCAAAGAAATTTTAGGTTCCAAGGAAAGTTGTAATTGTAAATGGCTAAAATAAGGATATAGCATACACACTTGCACACATACACACACAAAATTAATATGACTAGGGATGGATTTTGATGTGTAGTGTTCAAAAAAAAGAGTGAACCAAGTGAGGATGATCCAGATCAGTGGACAAGAGTAACTTGCATGACATTAAGCCAATTATATAACTTTTTAATTTGGATTTCAAAAAAGAGACGCAAATAATTATTAGCATTGCCATGGTAAATTGTACTTGGGCATCATATTTATCAATTACAATTGAGATACAAATGACCAATTTTGTGATGAATATGTAGAAATAACCTATTTAAGTGGTGCCATATTTATTAGTCTATACAATTGTATATAAATGTATCTTGGGTTTGAAATAAATGGCCCTACTCACTTCTCCATGTATAGGTCCCAACTCATTTTTCAAAGTATATGTTTATATCTCAAATAAGCCTGGTCCAACCCATTATATAAATAAGGCCTAACTGGTAAAGTACGTTAAAGCAATCTTCTTTGAAGGTAACCTTTTCCAAGGAGTCTGTGTAAAATATCATCTTTTAAATGTATCCCTCTTTTCCTTTCACATACTCTAGTCACCAAAAGAAACATTTAAAATTTTCAGTTTTCACATATACCTCAGCCAAACAGTTATATAACACGTAATATATGTGGGTTTTTTGTTGTTGTTGTTTTATTGCTAATATTATGTTAGTAAGAGCTATATATTAATAAACTGATGTCATCAACAATTAAGAATGATCTAGAGTGTGATTGAACTGGGTTGGACTTCTCTTTGCTAAGACTCAGTTCTGACCCAGGAAAGCCTCTTCTCTTCTCGACATGTCCCACCCTACTCAACCCATTAAGGCTCCCGTAGTAGGCAAAGCATAGTTCCATCTTTTTTATATCTAAACCAGTTGATTTTCACTGTGTGAAACCATTGAAACAGAGAATATATTTAATTATTCTTTATAAGTTATCACCCATAAGAATTCCTGAGAGTATTAAAAGCTCAATAATATTTGTTGGAATGATTAAATGAAAGTAAGAATTAATGATGGTATGATTTTCATTATGTCATTTGTATTATAAAGTTGCAGAGCATCTGTGGGCTGAAATTTGATGTTCTGGTTCTATAAGAGTTCTTAGTATTGTAGTATATTATAAAGTTCATACTTAATCTACACTGCTAATCCAAAAATCAGCTTTTATTTGAAAATTAATTCTGATATACACTGTATGTCTTAAACAATTATGATTTCTCCCGGTAAAACTTCCAATTACATATTCATGAATTTGTTTTTAACCTGTCAAGCATACATTGCCCTTCCTGTAACATACCTATTCTATTCTTAGTGAAATCACTGGATTCAAAATCATAACAACATGCTTTATTTTAGCAATAATTTAGCAGAGACAAATCCAGTGCTACACAGAAAGATGCTTATTATCTCCCACACCTCTACCTCTAACTCATCTAAACTTTTCCCCAACATCTATAACAAAAAGCTCTCTCTTCTCCTTCATCTGTTTTGCTCAACAAGCAGCTGTGGAAAGAGCAGTGAACTGAAAGCTGCTAGTCCAAGGACTTGGTCTCAGGGTTGTTACTATCTTGAGTTAATTAGACTTTGAATTCATTCCTTAACCACTTGGGCCTCCATTTCCTCATGCATAAGAGATTACAGCAGATAACAGTTGTAAAAAAATAATTAAAGTTCTGTTTATTAAGCCTTTCCTGTGTGTAAGAGACTGTGTTTTGTGCTTTCTATACATTATCTCATTTAATTTTAATCCTCCAAACAAGTTCTTAAGGTGTATCGGTCAGGGTCCAGCGGGAACCAGATGGTACATATCAAATGGGGTAATTTGAGGAGTGCTTCGTAAAAGAACTATATTAAAAAGGTGTGAGCAGGGTGTTAAAAAACCACAAGGGACAGTGCAGTGCCCCAAGGCTAGTAACAGAGAGGAAAGTAGTTTCCTGAACCCAGAGAGAGGGCTCTGTGAAGAGGGCTGCCTGGGATGAGGCTGGGGTGCCGTCAGTCCACAGAAAGCCTGGGATCAATACTCGGCCCTCACTCTACCCATTCTGGGCAAATTCAACAGGAAGCAAGGGCCAGGGTGGCATTATGAAACCATCCAAACCAGCTTCCAGGACCACAGAGGAGGTTGGGAATAAGTGAAGAGTGGATCTGGAGGGGACAACAGAAGAAATCCAGTAAAACTAAGTATAGTTATTCCGATTTCATACATGAGATTACTAAGGTTCAAAGAGGTTAAGTGGCTTACTTAAGATTACACAATTAGCACAGGACAGAACCAGGATTCAGCCCCTTCCTGTCAGAGTATGTACGGAGCCTGGGCTCCTGACGGCTCCTCAGCACAGAGTCCCTTTTTGTCCTTCCAGGGTTAGAAAGAGCCTCAGAAGTGAATTAATTTAACCCTCTCCCTTAGAGATGCCTGAAAAAGATGTCTTTCCATTTAGAGCATGTGCTTTAGTCACCTTTGAAAAGCTAGTGGTCTGTGCAGTCTTTCTTCTGTTTCTATACTTATGGTTTATATTCTGACATGTAATTTTGATTTATAACCCTGAGTGAGACACTGGTAGGGACAAAGTTGTTAGACAGCGACAGGGAGAGAATAACATTTTTTTTATTTATATATATTTTTTTCCTAAAATACTCTCTAAATTAAGCACAATTAAAAAAGAATTTTTTTTTTTTTCAAAGAGTAACCTAGTGTGTGGTGTGGAGAGTGGAGAAGGTAGTAAACTGATGATTGGATTTTTTCTATTCCACATGTTACAATTAGAATACAGTCAAGACTATGCTAAATGTGTTCCAGTAGACTGTGAGAGAAGTGAGCAGAATGCAAGATATTTAAATGAAGTGAAACTAAAAATTAGTATTAAATCTATTCTTCAGTATCCCTGCGAGGGCCTTTAAGATAAGAAAAGGAAATTCTCAGAGTGAGTAGTCAGAGGTTGTTAATTACTCCTTGTGTGAGAATTAAATTTGCTCAAGAGGGAAGACTATAATAATTATCTAAGGTCAAGGGGCCCATCCCCAATCTGTCTGCTCCTCTGTCAAATAGAGATAGAAGTCCTACTCAGGGCTTTTAATAATGGTGAACTCTTCTCGTACAAGTACTTCCTGACCTACAAATAGGCTGTGGTCCCAGAAAGTCTGTAATTTCAGTTGTTGGGAATATGAAACAAATCTGCTATAAACTGTGACTCAGAGCTGGACCAGCCCTCAATGCCCATTTAAATCCAGAATCTAATTCAGTTAGACTTGCAAAAGTACTTCCTGGTTTGACGCAAAAAGGGACAATACTGGGAACTTGGCCTGGCCCCATCCCAGGTCAGGTCCTGCACCTGGCTTGTTCTAAGTGCCTCTCAGAGGTCACCACTCTAGCTAAGGCCCAAGGCGGGAACGGAACTTTGAGTTTCTGGCAGGCCACCAAGGTGACCTGGCCAGCCATCTCTGTTACTAACAGGACCTGAGGAGGCTGTGTGGATGCACAGTGAGTGTTTGGTCCAGATTTATCTCACCTTGAACTGAAATGCCTCTTTTGTTTTGTTTTAATTTTGTTTCATTTTTATACCAGAATAGATGATTTAGCCTTTATTGCAACTTTTGAGGTAGAATAGTTACATTTTGTTCTGTTTGACAAACTTCCCAATTTTAGCAGAATGCTGCCCCAAGAGTAAAGAGGTGCTATGAGTTAAGAAAAGGGGCATTTTAATTACCTTTTCAAAGACCATCGACATGGCCCAAGAAAATAAATACTCTCAGGAGAAAATTTCAATTTGGTGCTTGGTGTTAACTAGCTATTTAATCATAAGAAAACTCCAAAAGCTTAGGTATAGGACAGCTTTTCCAAGAAAAATGATTTTCCTATGGTCAAACCCTAGCTGATCAGGTTTTTAGATTGCTTGATACTCAAAAACTTCTTCGTGTCTTGATAATGAGTGAAAATGGGGTTAGGGTAAAATAAGGGGGAAGAAATTCCAGTGGCAGGTGGTGAACCAGTGCTAAGAGAGCCTTTCTTCAAACAAGCTTTTTGTGTGTGTGTAAAAGCCAGCTTCTACTTTGAGAGATTGGGAGGTGAAAGGGGCTCATATTTAGGCCCTCTAAAGATAAAGAATGATGAACTACCCCCAAATTTGCTTCTTAATGAACTTTGATTTAGTAATCTGCCCAGTAATTTCCCCAGACTCTGGAACTGAAAATAAGAGTAAAGTGGCATCTAATAAACCTATCTTTCAGGATAACTGGGTATTGTCGGGGGAGGTGAAGAAGGAGTAAAGTAAAAGAAGAGGAAGGAAAAATAAAGAGAGAGAGAAAAGGAAAGGAGATAGGAAGGGGGAGGGAAAGAGAGGGAGGGAAAGAGAAAACTCTGCCAGTTAACTTCATATCCATACGAATCCACCCACTCTGAGCTTCTGTTGTTGCTTTGTTTATGCAAAGTTAGCCAGGCTGAGACAGAGTGAGTGAGCTGAGAGATCCACGCCGAAGAAGGCAAAAATAATTTTTTAAATGTAAATGGGTCTCTCTCTCTCTCTCTCTCTCTCTCTCTCTCTCTCTCTCTCTCTCTCACACACACACACACACACACACACACACACACACACACACTCGCACTCGCACTCGCACTCACACTCACACTCCTTTGGGTTGGGGCGATCCTAGCCACAGACTTTGAAATGAAAACACCCTGAGGAGGGGAGGGTGGGAGGCCCAGCAGCGGCGGGGAGCGTTGCCGGTGACCGAAGGAGCTCTGGAGAATATCAGGTTCGGATTAGTGACAACTCAGAAGTCACGCCGGCGGTTGGGGGAGGGAAGTTTGCCAAGGTCTCTGAACTCGACGGAAGAGAGAGCAGCTTCCCCTGGCGCCGGGCGGAGCTGGGCGTATCCAGAGAGACCTCTGTCCCGGCCTGAGAGAGCCCCACTGCGCTGACACCCCGCCCAGAGATGGAGTTTGTCAGCGATCATAAAATGGGAATTGATTATTCCAGCCACCATTGATTAGGGAAGAATGCTTACTGCAGCAGCGGGGGAAAGGTTAAGAGGAAATTGACCTTCTTCCCAGGTGACATAAAGTCATTAGGTAAATGAGATATTCACACAGGAGTTTTAAAAGGTCATGCTCAATTTTTATTTGTAGCCAGAAGAGTCAACCTGAATCTTTGGCTAAGGGCAGGGCCCCCGCTCTTCTGGACAAATGGACCGGCAGGAAAAGAACTCTCTCTTTGAGCTAGGCAGGGGTAAGGGTGGGGAGTGAGTTACAGTCTTGGGAGAATTGCATCGGAATTGGCGGCGATCTTGGGACACCGAGCTTTGTTACCTCCTGCCTGACCCGTGTGTGCGTTTCTGTGTAAATGTGTGCACCTGTGTGTCACTCAAGGGAGTCTGCGCTTCGCACCCGCGTCTCCTCGGTTCCAGTGGCCCACCAGCAAAGGGGTGTCCCGCAAAGGCGGACAACTAAAACCCTTTACCTTTCTAGAGCCGGGCCACGTCTCACACAGAGTGAAAGTGCTTTGTTTTGTTTTGTTTTTAAAGGAGAGAGTGAGAGATGTATTTATGCACATATTTATCCCTCTAATTATAGGAATTAATCCTCTTACTTATGACTAAAAGGTAACGTCGAAAGACGTCCCTTTGATGTGGAAAAGCATCATTTGTGACTCACATTCAGACTGATTAAGGAATAATTGTTGTTAAACGCTTTACAAGAGGAGAGTGTTTAATTGAGGGCCATTCGTAATTTTACGGCTTAGCACAAAATTAAACGTAATTAAAAACTCAGAAATTCCAACTGATTTTCCAATTATTTTTATTGTCTGAGCTAATTGTTACACGAGGGTATCACTTCTCCCCAAAGGCATAAAAAAGAAAGAAAGAAAAAAAAAAACAGAAAGAAAGAAAAGAAAAAGAAAAAAGGCTACCATACCTTTCCCAAATATTCTCCAAGAAGATTTAGAGCTTTCTCCAGGTACAGGCCAGGTAAGGGACCTTCCTCACTCCCACCTCCCTCGCCTCACGCCCCTCCCTCCCCTACTGTAATTAAGCGTTTCAGCCATTCTCCCCTTTCTCCGAGTTCCTGCAACACCTTGGGATGTGAGAAAGTGATGGCAGTTCTCTTCTGCAGATCATTACAGCAAAACTGGAAGTATCTGTAGAAGGCTGATGAATTTCTTGAAGTAACACTTGTCATACATGGCGGGAGATTAAAAAAACCTAAGTAAACATAGCTCTCTAGGGGCGATCCCTCGATGCCTCTGCCTTAGAGTGTGTGGCAGGAGGGAAGTAACAAGCAAATGCGAACAGGGAGATGTTTTATAAATGTGCACACGGAGACACACAGATGCACACAGGAAACTTTCTTTTTCTTTCCTTTTTTCTTTTTCTTTTTAGGCAAGGGTGGCTGTGAACATGCTTCTCGGTTGGATTCTGGATTTCTTTCTTTTTTTCTTTTCTTTTTTTTTTTTTTTTTTGATGATGGGATTGACGGATAAAGCCAATCTATCTTTGCATGTGTAGCTTCTCTTAATGTGCAAATAGACTTATTTAAATATATTACAAGGTTTATAAAAAGTGCTTCGGTGTTATGAAGATGAAAACACATCCTTACAGCTAGTCCAGAAGTGGCCCTGTCTTTCCTGTAAGACTTAGAGGGAATACTGGTGGAGGGAAGCATAAAATAAGACAGAATGTGAATTTAGAAAATTTCGGTGAGTCTAGTCTGAGAGCAAGAAACGATGGAATGTTTGTTTCAATAAGTGTCTTTAAATTTCTCTGTGATTTTTAGGATAGAGACTATCCTAAAATTTAGGATTCGGTGGGTTCAAGCTTTCTATCTGACTTTCCCGTCATAAAATAAATGACTGCCTTTGATCAGATATGCCAGGTGAAAATGGGTAGAATTAAAACTGTCAGTTCTACTTCCGACTTGTGTCTTTCGATTGAGTTCTAAAAGCTTTTAAAGGTAAAACGTGCTGATCATTTATATGTATTATTGCTTTTTCTTGTATCACGGCTTTTAAGGGAAAAGAAAGAAAAAGTATTTATACATCCAAATTCTTTTTCCCTGGAAGATTTCAGTCTTCCAAGTAATCTGATGATGGACCCTGACACGTGTGAGAATGTCTGCCCAATGCAGCCCGGCTTACACAAGTGTGGCCAAGGAGGTCCAGTGAAGCCCGGTTTTTCTGTTTTCTATTTAAATGGTTTATTTGGAGCCAAGATGTGGATATTTAAACCTGAAGCTTACCAAATGCTACAATATTATTTTAGAGAAAAGGTTGGAGTAGGCAGAGTTGAGAAGAAAGGAGAAAGGCTCCCTTTGAAAGTTACAAATGGTGAAAAAGACATGTAATCCGATGTGGAAAATCGAGTAAAAGGGGCAGCACACACTCTAGTTTAGGCAAAGATTGCTGAATCCTTTGAAGAAACTGACACGGATTTTCCAGAGATGGGAGGAAAGAGAGAGATGGGTTGGAGGTGGGGAAATCCTCGGATGGGCATTTTATGTAAATGAGTAAATTCGAAATGTAGTACAAATCCTGTATAGTAAAACTGACAGTTCTGACAGTATTGACAACATAAATATATGTTTGAACACTGCACTTTCAGACACTTAACCGATGAAGCAATAAAAAAATTCGACTACAATATTTCAAATAATCGACATTGATGTTTTGATACATCATTTTTATACTCTAAATCGATCTATCACTCTGGGACTGGTCAATTTTAAGTAAAAATGGGCTGCAATTATTTGCACCTTGGCTAATGATGACCTAATAACAGTCCTCAATGAATTACACCCGAACTGTGCTTTCTTCCTTCAGCATGGGATACCGGGGTGCGGTTCTTGAGGAGCAGAACAGATGATTGTGTCATCCTCCGCCCTTCTTTATATTCTAGGATTTCAGAATTAGGAAGGGGTCTTTGTCTGGTGATCACAGACACTGCAAGCTGAAGTGCCCTCACTTCAAGTGGCCACTGATTGGCTCTGTATTGGGGATATGATCCTCACTTTTACTTTTCAAGGTCAAAACTAAATTTTAAAATTTGCAAACATAAAGTTGCATGAGTCTAACCCTTCCCCAGGCCCAATATCTCTTCCTCTGTTTCAAGTACTAGATGGAAGAGATTTGCTCAAAGGGAGGTTTGGAGAGTTCTCTAAGGCTCAGTGGGGGGGGGGGGGTTTAAGAGTATATCTAAAGCATCCAGTCGGAGTTGAATCTCTTCGTCCCATTCCCTCTGGATGTTCCCCACATACCCTTGAAAGTTGAAGGGCAAGTGTTCTTTTGTTGTCTTTTGTTTGTCTGTTTGTTTTGTTTTAAGACACGGATAAGAAAGAATTCAAATCTCTGCAAGAAAGAAGGGCCGATGCTTGTGAGTACTGCATCCTCACGCGTGCGTTCCTCAGTCCCTGACTCTTGGCTTTCTCCTCTTGGCCCTGTGGGGTTTCCAGTGAGCTTCCTTACTCCCACTTTTCTCCGCTCCTCTCCAAATTCGGGGTGGTAATGGTGGTTGGCAGAGAGGCCGGGGGGAGGCAGTTCATTTACAAACAGAGAAAGAAATCCTGGACAGGCCCGGGATACAAACTCGGCAGTCCATTGTGATGTGCGGATCCGGCTGGCAGGACCCGCCGGAGGTGCGGAGGACAGAGGGAGGGAGACTGGCGCCCCTACTCCAGCTTTCTCCCCAAGGCCGGGCACAGCGCAGTACTGTTCCCATCCTCGTGACTCCCCGACCCTCCTCAAACTCGCACTGAGACTCGGCCTCCCGACTTAAAAACTTAGCTGGGCTCCACTAGCCGACATTCCAGCGTCTGATTTCTTTTCTCCCAACTTCACAAATACAGTTTTAAGCCCCTCCAAACCGCCGCCAGCTGAGACGCTGAGACTTAAGCAACACTTTCAGCAACCATAAGAGGCTAATCAAAGGCAAAGGATGTGTGTGACCAAAGCTGAACGAAGGTGGGAGCCCTAGAAGAGCTCCGTCGCCTGAGCATCATCACCTCGTTCCGCGGCTCTCAGCTTCTGACTGGGTCTTTCCAGGCCGTCGGTGCTGGCGGTGCAGGAGGAAGCTAGAGAAGGGGCGGCAGAAGGAGAGAAAAGGGGCCGGAATCAAGCTAGCGGAAGAGACAAGAGAAAAGGGAGAAAGAAAGAGATGAAGGAAAGGAAGAAGGTAGAGCGCAAAGGAGCCAGGGACTTTGAGAGCTAGCGCACATCGCGTTTGGAGCCCCGCCAGATAGCGCTAGAGGGCTATTTATTGAACTACTTGCCTTCTGCGAGATGGTGAAGCAGCTAAATGGAAGAAATAAGAAATAAGAGTAAAGGGAAAGAACATACAATGATTTCACTCTTATTTTTAAAAAGATAAATTCTGGGATGCTCTATTATTATTAACTGTGAGTGGGGAATATGTGGTAGAAAGCCTAAGTGGGGAAAAGACGAAAAAACCAAAAACAAATAAACAAAGGTCCCCTTCCCTCTGTTGATCCAAACTAGGAAGAGAGTGAGCAAAGTTAGCAGGTAAGTAAGCAAGTGGAATTATTCTCAGTCCAACTTTCTGAGCTGCCGATTACTTTGCCGGGAAGGTCAAAAACAGTTCACAAGGATGAGCTGAGGTTTATAGAGAAGAGATGTTTTTAAAGTAATAGATGGCTGCAAGGCAGTGGGGAGAGAGTCAAACACGTTATTGGAAACGCCAAATAAAATATATATCAAAAATTCCAACTGTCAGCCAGCAGGCCTGGAGCAGAAGAGAGCCCCTCTGCCTTTTTCCCAGAGATGCTGGGCTCCGGGCTGTTTCTGCAGGGCTGCAATCAAATTCCTTGAATAACAATTATAAATGCTCTGGGAAGCTTGGAGAAAAGAGCTAGACTACAAAAATTCACTGTTGCACTTAGAACCCAAAAGACAGTGAAGCAAATGAAGAGATAACACCTAGTGACAAAAGGAGAGAGAGAGAGAGAGAGAGAGAGAGAGAGAGAGAGAGAGAGAAAATATTTTGATCCTTACTTGCTCAAGTCAGCAATGCAAGAAAGAAAACTTTCAAGTAACTCTTTAAAGTATTGATTTGGTTTTATTCTAAAACTCCTGGCATCTCACACATCTAGCTTCTCATTTTAAATTGCACTTTCCTTTTATCTGATATATTTTTTCAAATCAAAGTAATAATTAATATCTTTCTTCCAAACCACAAACAGAAACTCCACAAATAAAATTAATCACAGAGTCCCCTAAAAATCTGCTTAATCCAAATTACTTCAATAAGGTTGGATTTATTTGGTCCTCTAGCAAGGCATCAATTGTTCTGTTTTAAGCAACAAAAAAGATTTAAACCCAGCGATTTTAATACATAGATAAACACTCCGGATCTTACAGTTCTGAGGAATTTGGAGTTATCTCTGCTGAGGACTTATACTTTTCGGGGGGGGGGGACAGGTGAAAAACATAAAGGCTTCTTATGGAAGGTGGGTAAATTCATCTAAAATAGAGTCTAGGTTCATAATGTTCATTTCAAATTAAATACTAATAAAGCCAATGCCCTTTAAATTAAGCAACTATAGCAAGATTCAATTATTCTTTTAAAATCTTGAATGTTACTTATAATAGCATTCTATATTGATACAAAAAAGAAAAGGAAAAATAGAAAAGAAACAGTTTTGAGAAGTCTTGGAGATGCTTCAATAAGAAAGAGGTGATTAAAAACAGACTTAAATCTGAGAGGCCTGATTCCTCCTCCTATTTACCCCCACCCAATCAGGTCCCCTTCCTTTCACCTCTTTTTTTTTTTTTTTTAATGCAGTGCCCCTGCCCCCACTCCAGAGTTAAGTAGCCAATTTGAGATTCTGAAGAAATAGGTTTCAGCATCCATATTTGTTCTGGGGCACTTGTAAAATGCGATTTGTAGAGGGTCTTTAGCCTTCTGATTGTCTTTGAATTGTTTTTACTGAAACAGATCTTTTGCAGTTAATGAGTCCCCACGCAGCTGGACAGCTCCTCTCGGACACTGAGAACTCTAACCCCCAAATGACCCCAATTTGACACCGCAAGATGAAATTTTACCGCCTGTTAAAACCATTTCCAGCCTGGGCAAAAGGAGCTGACTGTTGACGGAGGTGTGTACCACCTCCTGCGAACCCCATCTTGTGCCTGTCTCTGGAGCCTGCCCCACCTACTTTCCTTCACCCCAAATGTTGGAGAACAAATGAGCATCACAGCGTGGGTGAGGGTGCCAAGGCTGAAAAGGGAGCATCAGTTATGTACAATCAGGTTAGAAATCAGAAAGTGTGCATACCCCACAACTTTATAACTGGCTTCTATTGGACTGCAAAATTGAGGGTGGGGAGAAACCAGGAAGTTCTTAAATGTTTTTCAGCTCTATTAATAAAACATCAGCAAGTTGGTTATTATAAGTAATAGGCCTTTGAAATCACCGGACTGACCAAGAATTGACACTCTGAATTATCTCTAACTTGGTCTTGTGTATAATCCACTGCAGTGCCATGCTATTTTAAACTAAGTTTCATAAATGTCATGCAACTAGGTAAATGAAATCTCTTTAAATCACAAGAAATTCAGGGTTCTTCTCCCTGAAGTCAATTGGTGAATTTTTAAATGCCACAGATTTTCCTCCAGTAGGGTGTTACTTTTAACACTCTCACACTTAACCAAAGTCTTTGGACTTAAAGATGATTCGCTTTTTGGGTTTGTTTCTTTAATAGTATCTTAAAATGTCCTATCCCTCTCTCCTTACATCAAACCAGATTGTCCCTGTTGTTTGCTTTAATATATTCAATAAAATGGAAAAGAAGTTACAGAATATGAGAGAAAAAGAAAGAGAAAGAGAGGGAGAAGGAGTTCAGGTTAAAATGCCTTCTGCATTGCCCAAAGAATGAAAACACATGAAAGTAGATTTTAAACATTTTTCTTTTTTAAAATCCAAGATTATCACGGAGTGATCAACCTATTATTAGCTTAATAACTGAAAATATAGATATCATCTATCGGTCTGAATTGTTTTTACACGGATGCACTGCTTCGAAAGAAATAGCCTTTAAAAAAATACGAGTGCAATTTTCAAAATAGAAGATGTAGAGATGCTAACTCCACAGTATCACTATGAAAAAAAGCAATGGTAAAGAAGCAGGCGATAGCAATGTCGAATCTTTAAACTGTGATGCAGAGGTTTGGTTAAAAGTTGATCTTTACAGAAGGAGCGTTTATCAAGGAAATAGGGTTTCTTTTTAAAAAGAGAAGTAATTGGCTCTTACTATACATTTAAAACAATAATCCCATTGGCGAAAATAAACGCGCAATATTGAGAAAAGCAACAATTAGACAAATAAAAACTGAAAAACAGTATAAACTTCTCAGCTAGCGGTGCTACACGGGGAACTTGGGTCCACCAATAATATCAAGACCTCTGCAAAGTCTAAAACGCTCCACAGTAAGACCCGATTGAGTTTTTTAACCCGGCTCCCATCCTTTATGCCCGGCTAAACTGAATTCACTAAACTGCCGCTTGAAATAAAATTCTGGAAGCTCTTCTTTTTTATGTTACTCACCTTAAAGTGTGTGCGTGTGTGTGTGTGTGTGTGTGTGTGTGTGTGTGTGTGTTTGTGTGTGTGTCGACCATCAACCCAGCAACAAATAAGAAGGATGCTTTTCATCTTGGAGTCCTTCTAGGGAAGAAAAAAAAATGAGGAGGAGGGAGAAGGACACTTCTCCTCATCCTGCAGGTTTCATACCCGTCGGCTCTTTCAGGCTTCAAGCCGGCTCTAAGAGTGGCTGAAAACCTGGGCTAGATTTTCCACCCTGTAGCTCCGCGCACCCGACTGTCCCTGCTCAGGCCACCCTGGCAAATAATTCACAGTCCGCAGCCCTGCTCCCTGGCATCGCAGTACCCTCGCTTCTGCCAGGCCCTCCGCACTATCTTTATATGGGAAAGCCGATTTCCCGCAGACATCATTGTTATGATGGCTCATTTAATCAAACTGTTTAATTGCTCTGGTAATCACTATCATCATCACAGGTGCTCAATCATTCATCATTTTTGGAGGGCTTTATTGACCTCCGGAGCTCATCTCCCAGCCCTATTAAAACGGAGCCAAATTTCTCCAACTCCACTTGGAGTCTCTGCAGGCTGCGATCTAAGCCTGGTTGAGTGTAGCCCCCAAAAAGCTTACAGTGAAGCTGAGAAGACAGAAAGGGAGCTTTCCCCCAAAGTCCCCCCCATCCGCCCTTCTCTCATTCAGATTCTCATATTATCTGTCTGTCTGTCTGTCTGTCTCTCTCTCTCTCACACACACACACACACTCACACACACACTCACACACACACGAGTACTTTATTTCGCTGTGTCCCCATCCCCTGGGAAGTCGGGCCGAAACCACGCGCGGAGTACATGCTACTTTCTACCCTCCGGAATGGGTTCAAAGTTGGAGAGGGAGGCGGCTGTCGAGGAACAGTCTGTTTTCGATCTCTGGGCTGGGGGCCATAAATGCAGTAGAGAGCGAGGAGTTGGAAAAGGGCTCACTCCGAGCGCAGGGCCTGGCGGCTGGACAGCCGGGAGCCGAGGGGCCGCGGAGTCGGCGACGCAGTGCGCGCTCGGGGACCGTAGCTCCGCCCCCAGCTCGGGCTCGGAATGATTGACGCGCGGCCGCCGGGGAACCCGCGACGCGGAGGTGAGGCTGGATGCAGCTCCCGCCAGAGATTGGGCGATTCACCGGCCAGAACGACTTTCCACACGAACTGAATGGGATAGTCACCTTACCTCCCCCGCACTCTACTCCTTCTCTTTTTGGAAAAGTTCCTTCCGAGTCAGCCCTATCTTCCAGATGCCGCGAAAGTGCCCGGTGTCATTAACCCAGCCAGTGGCCGGCGTTACCGCGCCCGGGCCTCTGTGCCCCGGGCGACCACAACAAAGCTGGGCAGGGAATGCAGGGCCCATCTTCCTCGCTTGGAATCCTCTCCCCTCTCTTTCTCCCTGTCTTTCCCTCCTGTGTTTCCCAGCTCTGAGATCCACTTCGGAGGCGCACACCGGTGGTGCGCGCGGGTGCGCGCGCGCGCGCGCACACACACCTTTAGAGAAATCAGACCTCAAATACCCAAACGGCTCCCCACTCATTTCCTCCCACCCGATTCCGCCGCGGCCCTCAAAGACTCTCCGAGATGGCCCTTGTCCGCGCCGCTCGAAGGGAGTGCTCTCTGAGATAAGCTGGTTTCTTCTTGTCCTGGAAAAAAAATGAATGCTGACAAGGGTCCGGGATCCGCACAGGGAATAAAGTACCACTTAAAAGAAAAAGAACAAGAAAGACAACTCAAACCCGGCGGTGGTACCGTCTGCAGAGCCTGCTGCCCCTGAATATTAGCAGAAAGCCTTCAGGGCGCGGTAATCCGCTGGCGGAGGAGTAGGGGCCCGCGGAATTAAAAGGAACAAAAGCAAACGCGCCATGCCAAACATCTCCGACGCGACCCCATCAGGCAGGAGCTCGGAGTGATGGGGAAATAAACTAGAGTAAGTTTCTTTAAGACAATTGAAAAGATCTGAGGCTGTACCGTACTTTCCCTGTGGTTTTCTGCAGTTTTCCTCTCTGCGCTCTCCCTGTCTTCTTCATTCTCATTCTCTCTCTCTCTCTCTCTCTCTCTCTCTCTCTCTCTCTCTCTCTCTCTCTCTCTCTCTCTCTCTCTCTCTCTCTCTCTCTCCCCTCTTTCCTCGACCGCGCGCGCCCCCGCGCGCACACACACACACACACACGCACGCACACACACACTCCTTTTCCTCCTCCCCTCTTCCCACCCCTCATCGTCCCCGTGGAGGAGAAGGCTTGCTGATTTGCTCGGGTTTGCTCGGCTCCTGCCTCCCCTCCCCGTTCTGCCCCCCCGCCTCCGCCGCCCCCCCAGCCGGGGCCGTCCGATCGCACTCGCTGCATATCAGAGGCTCGGCGCGGCGCGCTCCTCCTCGCTCCCGCTCCCCACTCCCGGGATGTGTCTCCGCCGTGCGACGGGCTATGGCCACCACGACTTCCGGGTTCCGTCATTTCGTTCTCCCGCCGCCGACCCGCGCCGCCAAACTGAGGCTCTTCTATAAGCCAGGCAGCAGCCAACCTGCCAACACCTACTGACACTCACTCATCTCCCAGAGAGAGAAAGAGCGCGAGAGAGCGAGCGCGAGAGAGCGAGCGCGAGTGAGAGCGAGCGAGCGAGAAAGAGAGAGAGGGAGAGACAAAATACCTACCAGGAAAGGGGGGGAGGAAGTCCAATTTTTGCAAACTATTCTTTTTTTCTTTCTTTCTTGATTCCCGCTCCCCCCCTCCCGCTTTCTTTGAACGATACTTTAAAGAGAGAGGATCATATTAGAGATACCGCGGGGGCAAAGCTAAAAGAGGGGGGAGGGGGGAGGAAAAAATTCAAGAAACAGAAACCCCTCGCAGAGTTTTACTGGAAGAAAAAAAAACGGGTCTGAAAGATTCCTCCTCTTCATCATCATCAACCATCATTCATTCACTACCTTGACATTCCGGGCTTTGATTGACAGCTGGAGTGGCAAAAAGCCATGAAACACGACAGTTCGGTTACATGTGGGCTGCTGACGGGCCGCTCGTAACCTTCAGTTCGGGGGCTTGACAATTTTTTTTCTTCTTTTTCTTCTTTTTCTTTCTTTTTTTTTTTTTTCTTCCAACTGAGGGGAAGAGAAGAGAAAGAGGGGGAAAGGAGGACCGAAGAGGAGGAGGAGGGGAGGGGGGAGGAGGAGGAGGTGGAGGAGGAGGAGGAAGATCAGGAGGAGGAGAAAGAAGAGGAAAAAAGAGAAAAAGAAGAAATATCACGGAAAAAAAAAACTCTTCGTTGTCCTGCCTGGGCTTTTTTTTTTTTTTTCTTCCCTAAAAATAATATATTGGAGAATCGGGAGAAGTCTCCTTGGTTTGGACAAAAAAAAAAAAAAAAAAGGAATCTTCAGCCTAGATCACTTTCTGATCCGGACTGGGATATTAAATATACGACACATCCAGGAGTTTATTGGAGCGCAGACTGATGGCGCAAAGGGTAGGTTTAAATCTCCAGCACTTACCTAGATATAAATCCTCTCCTAAGAGGGGCCTGTCCCGATGCTTCCTCTCCCTTCCACGCTGCTGCTGTTGCTCGCTGCTTGATGATGGCGGCCAGTATTTAAAAAAAAAATAGCAGCAAAATTATTCATCGGCTTCTTTTCCCCCCCGTGCCTCTGCGTGTGTGCGAGTGTGTGTGCGTGCGTGTGTGCGTGTCTGGACGCGCGTGTTCCAGCGCGGTGCGGGCGGGCGGGCGGCGAGTGCGTGTGAGTGCTGTGTGTGTGTGTGTGTGTGTGTGTGCGCGTGCGAGTGCAATTGTTACACGCTTTCGCCTCGCTCCAGCTTTTACCCCAGCAGCGCGATTCCCCCGGTTCTCCTGATGCCGCCGCTGCCGCTGCTGCGCCGCTGCCGCCGCTGCTCCCGCGGCTCGGGGCGGGCACCGGCTGCGTAGGAGCCGCCGCCGCCGCCGGGGCCGCCGCTGGGGCCGCGCTGCCGCAGCCGCTGCGCCGCCGCCTAGACTAGCCTGGGCTGCTTGTTTTGTCTCTGAAATTGACAAGGACGCAGGGAATCCGCTGCTAAATAATGTTTCTGGTAACTTTCACGTTATTCCCCCCACCCCCACCCTCCGCTCCCTGCCCCCGGGGAGGCACTGGCCCCAGTCTTCCCCGGTTCTCGGCGTTCTCGTCCTGATTTTTTGGCGTTTTTCTTCTCTTTATTTTGTTTCATTTCGCCTTTTGATTTATTGGATCCTCTGGAGGAGGCGAAGGGGGGCTAGGGGTGGGATCCGGGGCTTCCTCCTCACACTAACTCCACTTCTCCCTCGGTCGCTTCGCTACGGTTATGCTGCCTCCGGCCCGAGCGGCACCTCCCCGCGCCTCCTCGGTCCCCGGCCTCACCGCCCCCTCTCCCTGCTCTAAACGCTATTCTTGGTTCAGACTTTTTCATTTTAAAATTTAAAAACATTTCCCTCGACTTTCAATTCCGTTGTTTCGGCTGGTTTGTTTTCTGTGTGTGTGTTCAACTCGTGCTCAGTACTTTCCTCCTTTCTGACTTTGTTTTTATCTCTCCCTCTCACCCCACCCCACTCCTGCTTCCCTCCTCCTTCTTTCATCTTCCCTTCGTCTTTCTCCCTCTCTCATCTCTATTCCCTTCCCACTTCTCCCCTTGCTCTCTTCTCCCTGCTTCTTTTTTGATTCCCCCTCGGCTTTCCTCGCTCTCCCTCACCTCTTGCGCCCCCCTCCCCTTTGCCGGGTTCTGACAGTACGATGAGCTGCCCCATTACGGCGGGATGGACGGAGTAGGGGTGCCTGCTTCCATGTACGGAGACCCTCACGCACCGCGGCCGATCCCTCCGGTTCACCACCTGAACCACGGGCCGCCGCTCCACGCCACGCAGCACTACGGCGCGCACGCCCCGCACCCCAATGTCATGCCGGCTAGCATGGGATCCGCTGTCAACGACGCCTTGAAGCGCGACAAGGACGCGATCTATGGGTAAACCAACACCCTCCCACCCCCATCCCGACCCAGCATACTGTATGTGAGTGTATGTTTGTCTCTGTGGGGTTGAGGGGTTGGACGGCTAAGCGGGGAGTTACTTCTGCTTGGGGGGTGGGGACGCTTGCCTTAGGAAAGGACAGTGGAGGGGGCCTTCTCTTCTGCCCCTAGAGTTTAAGTCCGTGGAAGGTATGGCTTCCTCCACCGCCACGGTCCCGTCAGTCCGGATCCCGTAGTTGGGAGTGACAGAATCCTCAGAATCTTGCCAGGGCCTAATCCCCAAGGACGCGATTCCTGGCCAAAGGACGCAGAGCTGGTCCTTCCAGGCCCCCTAACAGAGGCCTTGACGAAGGAGAAACTTTCCTGCCGACGAGGAGCAACTTTCTCTCTCTCTCTCTCTCTCTCTCTCTCTCTCTCTCTCTCTCTCTCTCTCTCTCGTTTCCAACCGAGAGTCTGGAGTCACTAAATGCAGCTTGAGCTGGGATCAGGGCTGCTTCTGTCGGCCAGGAAGTCCTAATCACCCACTTCTTAATTCTCTGTAAATAAAGGGGGCAGACCTTGAAGTGCAGCCGGGTGGAAGGGACTGCTGCTTGCACAGAACCGCTCTTGAGGGGAGTAAGGAAACTGGCTGGAAATAATTTTATATTCTGAGAGAATTCGGGGAGGAATGGGGCTGCACCGTCCAAACGTGTACCACTCAGGGCTCTACCAGTTGAGGGTAGGTAGGGAAGGCTGTGGGATGCCGAGGGGAGGGGACAGTCTGTCAGCAGCAACTGAGCTTGAAGCCAGAGGCCGCAGGCATCCCGAAGTGTAGTTAAACCGCCCAGAGAAACACAAAGGGCAGACGCACACGCACACTTCCAAGTTTTAACATTCGATTTATTTTTTGCCTGCGGGAGAAATGTGTCTTTGGAAGGAAGCTCTTCCGCGTTTAAGACCCCTATTATTTTGGTCTCCGTGCCCCAGCTTTACTAGAAGTAGAGCAAGCAAGTTTATATGGCCAGGGGCTGGAGAGGTTAGAAGAGCATGCTCCGATTTAGGAAATAGCACCTTGGCTGTGTATGTAGGTGAAGCCTTTGGCCTGCTCTGAAATGGCTATTAAAATGCAGAGTTAAGGTAGTTTTTGATTCCACAGTGTTCCTTTCTTGGGAGGTCAGGGCTGGGTCTCAGTGGTTGGTTCGGCTGTCTCTGTAGTGTGGGGAGTGGGTCTGAATCCACTCCAGGCTCCAGACTGACCGAGCTTCTTGGATATTTCATTACATTCCAACCGAAACTCTTTTTATTTGGCTGGTTAAAGTGGCCAGGGGCTTCTCCCAGCAGATCTGAGGGACTCCTGAGCTGAGGGAAAGGGCCAGGTTGTTTTTCCTTTCTGTTTCTGGCCCAGGCTCGACTGGATGAGGAAGGGTTGTAAAGTGTGTTGCGTGCCTGTTGTATTAAAGAAGGAATCCGAACCCTCCAAACTTGTTGATTACAGTTCTTGCTCCTTCCCCTCTGCACCCCGTCTCCGTATGTGTGTCTCTGCGTGGCGCTGCCCGTTAGGCACCCGTTGTTTCCTCTGTTAGCTCTGGTCTTTGAGAAGTGCGAGCTGGCGACCTGCACTCCCCGGGAACCCGGAGTGGCCGGCGGAGACGTCTGCTCCTCCGACTCCTTCAACGAGGACATCGCAGTTTTCGCCAAGCAGGTCCAACCTTCTTGACCCACTCACCCTTCTGTAGCCCTCACCCCCCTCCCCTTCCCTCCGAGCTTTACATGAAAGAGGAGGAAAAGGCCGGGACACCCGATCTGTTCCTCCGGCCCAGTCCGCGTTCAACGCCTCCTCCCCATCCCTGAGCCTGAAGGCGAATTGGAAGCGGAGATAAATATGGGTGTTTGTTTTTTCCCCCAGTCAGCAATACAGGGCTCGACCCTCGAATTAAAGTTGACCTGCTCCTAATCTGGGGCTTGGCCTTTTCTCCCGCCTGCAGCTACTTGAGCAAGAATTGGGGATAGGGGCTATGAGGGACCCGAGAGTGCCCGGGAGGGAAGGAAGCTGGGCCTCTCCGGGCGGTCCGCGCCGGGCGCGGTGGTGAGCTAGGCTGAGAGCTACGGCCCCTTGGACGGCAGAATAAGGGGATATTCGGGGCCCAGAGCACGGCCTTGTATTCCCCGCCACAGTTCAGCGGCTCCAGGGATCCCGTAATGGGGCCAGGACCAGAAGCCCCTGAATCTTTTCAGCTGACCCCATTAATTTAAGGCACTAGCTTGTTTCATGTATTTTACCAAAGCCCCTCTCATCTTCTCTGCCACCGCCCCTCCACCATCCCCACTCACACACTACAGATTAGTCGGTGACAGGGTTTTTCTTCTTTTAAATGGAGTGTTAATTCATGCTGACTTTTCCTGCTTCTTATAGGTTCGCGCCGAAAAGCCACTTTTTTCCTCAAACCCAGAGTTGGACAATTTGGTAAGGCTCACTGCTTCTTGCCTTTCCCCAGCCTGGGCCCCCTCCCTTGCCCAGGAGCACCCACTTTCTCCCGGAGCTCCGGAGAGTTTGAGCAGAGCCTTCCTTTGAAGCTCCAGAGCTACAGGGAGGATGGGACCAGCTTAGAGCCCCAGCAAAAGCGGTGGGAGTGAGGGGCGGGATGGACGTCTGAGAGAACAGAGCCCAGAGAGGCAGCCAGCGGGGACGCAGCGCCGAGCGCTGGAGCAGGGGACGTGTCCTAGGTCTTGGCCCTGGGAGTGAGGCTGCGAGAAGTGAGTTATTTCCTCTGTTTGCCAGGGCAGGCAGTGGAGCCCGGGGCAGCTATCCCAAAGGAAGTTAGGCGCGGCGGAGGGCGGGCCGGGGAGGTGGGGGGGGGGGTTAAGGGGGCAGGCTAGCGCAGGCCACTTTTAGGTACGATTCTTTTGCTAATTTGCCCGATTTCAATATTAAAAGTACTTAAATCCGCTTTCAAAGGCTCTGCCTCACCATTCATCTTGAGTATTTCCTTCTTTAGTAAGGACGGATTTCTCTGGGTGTGCAGTTCTAAAAAGCTTTCTCTCCAGAGAAGCGACTTTTTTTTTTATTTGACTTGAGGTCGAAGGAGGGGGCGGTTAAAGAGGGCCCAGACGGAGAAAAAGGGCTTGTCCCTAGGAAAGCCGTCCTTACAAGTAGCTTACTGAACGTGAGGGGCAAAGATATTAAATGCTTCGGCTCAGGTTGAGTCAAGATTCCTACCCCGTGACCAATGAGGCAGAGCTGATCAGTAATCACTTGGGTTTTCTGACAGTTTCTTCAAGTGTGGGTTTTGTCTGGCCACTTGCCTGTTTCTTCTCCCTATTCCAATTCCCTCACCACCCATCCCCACCTCCAAGTCACAGAGTCTTAACTCCACACTAAACTTTTCTTTCAGATGATACAAGCAATACAAGTACTAAGGTTTCATCTTTTGGAGTTAGAAAAGGTAAGCAGGAAATGACACTCCCCACTTTGACTTAGACTTCCCTCTCCCAGCTGAGTTGGGATGTTTTTACCAAACTTCCAGTGTAAGGGGTTGAACACCTGGAGATTCTGAGCAGCATGTTACCAGGTCCTTCCTTCAAGTTGATCCCTGATCCTGGGGCTCAGAGGATGGGTGAATTAGGACAGCCTGTCTTTTAAAGTAGCTCCCCTCCCCCCTTTTTTTCCCCAGGCATTCGGGATTATTTTGAAATGTAGCAAGCCATTTGTGTTACTGGACATTCAGCCTGCTTGCGTCTCTATTAGCTCAACTCACCCTCCGCTCAGAGTGTGCATTAGGTGCAAAGAGAGAGGCTCATCCTGGCTGGGGCGTCTTTACATTGCTCTGCAGCTCAATCACTTACCCTTGGAAACATGCAAACCTCCTAGCTTATTGAATCGCAAATTTTAATGCTGTTCCTAGTTCAGCATTCTAACATTTCGATGTTATCATCAAATCGGATTTTCCTCTCTGGACTCCCAGTCTGAACCCAGTTATTTCCAGTCCTGTTTCTTCTCTTTTCTGTGACTTGTTGCTCAGGGAAGTCTCTGGAGAACAATATCTGCCGCAACAATTGCTCTATTGTTTCCTCACCTTCAACTATTGCACTCATTAATTAGACTTAGTTTGGAAGACATTGCACTGCTGCTCTTTCCAAATGTAACCCTGCAACCTGATATTTTTCCCTTTAAAAATGAAACAAAACAATAACAACAACAACAACAACAATAACAACAACACAGCTGAACCCTCCACCATGACCCTCCTTCTAGGTCCATGAACTGTGCGATAACTTCTGCCACCGGTACATTAGCTGTTTGAAGGGAAAAATGCCCATCGACCTTGTCATTGATGAAAGAGACGGCAGCTCCAAGTCAGATCACGAAGAACTTTCAGGCTCCTCCACAAATCTCGCTGACCATGTAAGTCTGAGAGCCTCTGGCTTTTTTTTTTTTTTTTTCTCTTTTTTTAAAAGACCATTGGGCAAAGCATTGTTTTAAACCTAGCTCCATTCACTTAGCTTTCTTTTTAAATGATTTGGTCTCTGGGGGTCTTTTTCTTCCTTTCTCACTACCTCTGCCATACTTTCTCTCCGTTTCCCTTTCTTGGAACCCTGTTCTTATTTATGTTGAGAACTAAAATAACCTGGGAGTTGATAGAGTGATTTGTGCTTTTAATGTGTAAAGTTTTCTGGATTTAGTGACTTGAGTGTTAGCAAATTGTCTGTTTGATATGGTGACTGCTGCCTTTTCTACTTTCTCAACTCTGCAATCAGTGTAACAGGAAGAGAGGCAAGACAGCTAGCTGGACAGGATGGGGGAGAAAAAACTGAAGGAAAAGAGAATTGAGGAGGGGGGCTGATTTCGCAGTCTTTCACAGAGATGACAATCCTGAGAATTATTGGAACTTTTGCATTTCATTAGAAATAAAAGGAATGAACACTTTACAATTGATTCTTAGAGCTTTTGCTCTGTAGAAACTTATTGTCAGAATATGGACTTATTGCCAACTGCCTGAAGCATCTTCATAATAAAAGACAGTAACCTTGATGAAACTATTATTAACAATATATTGCAGAGAGCTGAAGGGAGTTGTGATTGAGTAACCATAGGTTAGTGGTTGAATTTTAACACTTTGACAGTTGGTGAATGAGAATGGAAAGTATAGTAAGGAGTGACTGTGGATGTCAGGCCAGGAAAGGAGATTTCTCTCTATTCTCTCTGTTTTTAATCCTATTTTGGAACTGATCTAGTGAGTCTGATGCTTAAAAAAAAAAAAAAGCATATGTAGTGAGACTGAAAATTTGAAAAAAGAAGCAAAGAGAAAAAGGATTGCAGCTGGTAGGAAAGCAAGACTGGGGAGGTTAAAGAGTGGGTGTGAACAGCAGTTTATTTATAGGAACTCAATCCTGGGGGTGGGGGACAGGGTGTCTATAGATTGCATTCAATTGAACTCACAACCGAAATTATATAGGCAATAGTTTAATAACTTGGTGGCTGAAATATTAATTTAACACTATATGGGGTTAAACAGGCCTTGAGACTTGAAGGCAGTTTGTATTACCACCCTCTCCCCATTCCTGGGTGTTAAGAAGAATGAGTTCAGATGCCTTGAGAATAAACCTTCTGTGAGGTTCTTCTCCCCCACCCTTCCCCCCCACCAAAAGTTTTGAAAATATGAAGTCGTATATTTTAATTATTTGTCTTTGTGCTGCATAGAAAGCCAGTCTAAGAACAAATGTTTAAAAAGGAAAAGGAAAAAAAATCTCAGTCCTGGTTGTCTAGTTCCAAGAGAATGAACACTATGGCTTTGAAAGCTCCTGTCCCTATCTTTGCTTTTGGCTTTGCCCATCATAATGGGGGAATACTTTGGAAGTTCTTTTGTATATTCAGTGTATTAACTGAAATCAAAAGAGTACAGCAGCATCTCTGGAAAAGTTTATTTGCTGATATGTAGCTATGTGATCTGAGTTCTGTGGTTGTGGTCCACGAGGCATGACACCACACTAGAAATGTTTGTTATTGTTGTTGTTGTTGTTATTTATTTGTTTATTTTCACTGCTTTCTGTTTCTAAATTCATATGCATTTTATAATTTTGGGGGAATGAGAAAGAATCTAGTTACATGGTTTGTAGAATGAGAGGGTCACGGTTGCCTGCAGCCAAAAAGCTTTTCTTATGACAATTGCAGGGGTCTTGACTCCTTGGTTTTCTAGACCAGTTTCTTGGCAACTGTTTCTCAAGTGGATGTATGGAACTAGAACAGAACATGCTGATGTTTACATAGATGAGATGAGATAAACTCGACTGTTGAGCATATTGGCTGAAAGACAATGCCTATTTATGGAACTATTATAATATTCAAATTACATTGGAGAAGGAAGTTGTACCTAAGAGGATAATGCTTTAATAACTTAACAATCACAATCTTTGGATAAAAGAGTTAGCTATAACATTTGTTGCTTTTCTTTCCGGCCCCCAATCAAGTAGATATGACAACTGATTTATTTTGAACTTATAAGGGCTTGCCACCTCGTTGAGCATCAGAATTTAAAGATTTTTATTTCCTAGAGATCTGAGCTATAACATTTTTACTTAGCCCCCTGCTATTTGTTTTGAAAGGAAGCAATAATTTGTTCCACCAGCATATCGTGTGGGAAATGGCATGGTTTACCACAGACTTGAATTTTATGCGGGAGGTGAGAGAAAAACCTTGGTGAGTTTTCACCATTTCCAATACTTTTGTACCAGAAGTATATTGATTATATACATTTCCTAGCCTCCCACTACAAAGCAAATTCTCTTAGGCTTCAGCCTCTTCTGCAAGCTCTCCCTCCCTCAACCCCCCAGCCACAAAAAGGTGAAAAGACCATAAAACCACTACCTAAAAAGTGGTACGTGGGAGTGGGACGTTTTCAGCATGTAAATGTGTCCAATTTGAATCTCCAGGTTTATTTTTTCATTTGCTTTGATATGCATATTTAATACATTGCCCCAGGCTGGATCTCATTTGGTACACGCTGGTGCAGGGGTGATGATGAGCCACTTCAGAAGGACCAAGACAGCGTGTTGTTTTCTCTGTTTTCTCTGTTGGCCCACTATTCTGATCTACTGTGCTTCCTCATGGTTTTATTTGCACATGAAATGCTGAGAGCATTTCAACTTATCGGCTATGAATAATGACAGCTAAAAAAGAAGTGTAGTTTAATTTGTTGTGTGCCATGGTTTCTCTTGTGGAGGTGACAGTTTGTGACAGCTGTTTGACACCCCCAAAACACATATACCTCTGTCCTTATTAAGTAGTAGCAAGCTACGTGTGTGTATATGTGTGTCTGTGTTTAGGAAGGAGCAGGCAAGGAGAGAGAGGGAAAAGAATAAGTATGTAATTCTGTCTAGTGGAAAAGAAATAGAGAAGCATCAAAAGCAAATTATTAGGTACCACAATAGCTTGAAAATTTCTTATTAAACATTTTTAAAATAGAAATGAGTATGTTATTGATATAAATATCTTGAAAGCAAGTTTTTTTGTGACAGACTTTTAAGAAAGAGTTTTATATACTATTACTTAGTAAAGTAGACTGTTGTCATGCTGATTTCACATTCCACAATTTCATGTAAATAATATGACGTAACGCAGATGCATTAAAAGAAGACAACCATAATGTCTTACCTTCCATGTTACATTCAGTAAAGATGTGAAATTTATTTATTGTTGACATTTACATGATGGGCGTAATAATAAAAGGAAGCTTGGAATTAAATGGAAAATACAATTTACAACATTGGCTATTATTTAATTTTGTTTAACAAATTCATAATGAATGCTTATATTTTTAATATTATAGTATATTTTATGTTATATTCATAACAGTAATTGTTATAAGTAGGAAACAGCTATTGCAGTATTTTTTGGAATATTGGGGAGACTACCATGATAGTGAAAGAAATACAGTTCTGTTTTCCAGCTGCAGTTCATGTTAAGTTTCCTAGACATTCAAATTTATCATGTTTAAAATAAACATGTCAAGAAACCAATTTTTTTAAAAAAAATTTTAACTTGAAAACTGTTGTAGAATAGTCATGCTTTTCCTAGTCTGTAGTAATTCTGAATAATAGTTGATATCCACATTATCTACTTTACATAATTTTAGGTTGAGTCTTTAGTGCAGATAAAGGAAATGTATCTTTATATTTACATATAAAGGAGATAGAATAGATCTACTTTAGATCAAGTAGACAAAGTAATATATTTATTTGAAATACATTCTCTATTCTAAGTTCTATTTGCCTGAAGTGTATACAGTTATATTGTTATTCCTAATTGATGTTCATAAGAAGCTACATTTTATTTTTTAAATAAAGTATAGGGAAGAAAACAACTGTATTTATTAACAGTTAATGACAAATGCCTTTAAATTGACAATATGCCTAATAGAAGAAAAATTGTTTTGATTTTTATGTTGAAATCTGTAATTTAAATGAAGATACACTATTGCTTTCTTTTGCATCTCTGAATATGTCAAATTTATTTATGTCACTACAGTGTTAAGAAATGGGTTAAGTCAGAGAGGAGAATCCCCAGAACCTTGTTTCTGACAGAATATGGGCAAATGTGTATAGAAATTCTGTTATTGCTTGAAAAATTAGAGAGGAGTAGACAGCAAGGAGGGTGATAGGTTTAAGTGATTGGTCTATAGAGGGAAATAATGGGATTTGATAATAATAATACTAATGATTAATTTTATCAGATAGTTTCTTACATTCTCCTTAAGATTAGATCTTACAATGTGTTATACAAGCCTCTGGGTATCTGTTCTAGAAAAGTTCTACACTCAGCTCTGTTTACTGACTCAGGGAAACATGACTGAGGGCATGAGTTTACTGTTGTTATTGTTGTTGCATGGTTTCTGGTGGTTGATCTCTTTTCTGACAATTTTCCATCAAAAATAACAATATTATTTAAATCATTTAGGTTGTGCCGTTGAAATACATTTTTAGTGTTACTATGATGAAATGAAATCAACAAAGATGCACTTGACAACCACAGACATTTACTATAGGTTAAGAATTTGATATTTTAAAATTCATTTATTTTGTATTTTTTAGACTAAATATTCTGTGGAATATCCTAACACAATTCAGAACTATAGGAGACATAATATGACATTATACCATCAATACAAGACATTTCTGTCTTTTCTAAAAGTTACTCCATTAAATGGAGGAGTCATTTATAAAAAGTACTTGCTCAGATATTAATTCCCAAAGCTTAAAAGACGGGTGAAAGCGGAGGATGAGGGAAAGACCCTGGCTTTATTTACATTTTTAAAGATTGAATCCTTGTTCTGAAAGCACACACACTTCTCCTGAGTTCTTATGTCAACTTAAGAATAACTAAGTTGAAATTCCAACATTTTTTCAAACCAAACAATTGATATTTTAAACATTTGTAGGCTTGAACACCTCATAATATGAGTTTTCATCTTATTTAAAAAAGTAATTTTTACATAGTGTCAATTAGGAGTTAAAACATCATAAAATCATAGGAAATATGTTAACAGCATTAATTATGTTTACTGATAGAAACATATCTTGACTTTGTTGTTTAAACATATCGTCATATTAGTTTTGCATGCTCCATTTGCTGATTAGAATGCCTTTGTATATGTTTACTATTACTTTCTACCACGAGCACATATTCTGAATTACTTTATTGTATTTTCCAAATTTATTTATAATTTTCGACTCAGCATTACATATCACGTTTTTATTGTGTAGGTTCTATAAAGTCAAATGTTATTTTAAAGTATTTTAAAGGCTAGAAATAAGAAGTGAAAGTGACCTAAGGGATTATCTTGTCTAATTTCTTAATTTTAAAGTGATAAATAAGTTCCAGGAAAATAAGTGCGTCACTTGCTTAAGTTAATGTGATCAGTTAGAGGAGACACCCCAGAGTGTTAATTCCAATCTAATGCTTTCTCTCTCCCATACCACATCCATTGAATCACCTTTTCACTGGGGGGTCTGAGATGAGTTTCAGATTATTTTAGGTAGAATTTGTGCGTAGTGGCATTTTTTTCTTCTTGAAACCTAATACATTTTACATTCCCACTCAGTTTTGAATTTATTTAGAAATTCTCATACATTTATTTACTCCATTGTCTATTTGGGTGCAAGAACCTTGAGCCGTGTGGAATCATTCAAATCGAAATATCACTAATTCACCAGAAGTTATTAAAGGGTATCCTACAGGCAGGTCCCCCATGGAAATGCCGTAATGGTGTAAAAAGTTTCAATTTCTATGATATCTGTATCCTCAACACAAGAGGCACCCATATGATTTGCTTCCTATGCTCAGAGACTCTTATCCTCTAGATGCTCTTTCTTAGATTTAGCAAAATTCAACGATGGTGATAAATCATTTTTTTTTTAACTTTCAAGGGAGAAAACACTGGCAGAATCGTGTTTTCTAGGGAAAACTCTGTGTAAATGAGAAACAGGAAAGCAGCAGAGTGATCTCCTGTGGCCCTACTTCTACAAGCGCTCCCCATCTTGTCTCCTGCTTTTATATTAATTACAAGTTGCATTATCAGCTGTGAGTCTGTAGCCCAGCAAATAGAAAATACTGCCCCTGGAGACCTAGCTTCTTGTATCTATTTTCCATCTCCTTCTCTTGTGCTCCACTCAGTATTCACTGCTTTTCTCCTGCTAACACCGCTCTTTAACGCAATTACATAAGAGCAAGAAGAGTACCACATTTGACTCCCAATTATTAAAGCCACTGGGAATAGAATCATGTTCACTCCTTGCCTTTGGGTGTCTTCACAATACTTTTGGCTGAAGAACAGGACATGTATTGTGGAATGCATATACCTGAATACTTACCCACACACAGCATTTCTCTTTATTTTTCTACATATGTCATGTGTTTTACATGCTTTCATTTGCCACTTTGGTTTCAAGATTCACTAAACTTCTGCATATAATTTGGCAGAAAGCCAGGCCGTTATTCTTGTAGGATGTAAACTTGGAAACTGTCTAGGGAGAGAAAAGAAGAAGAAAGGAGTTGTGATATAAACAAACATTTCAATTTAAGAAAAAAAAAACAGTATAATGGGTAATGGATTATATTTTATCTGTCCTTGTAAGTTATAATTTTTTTTTACACACAAGGTAGCAATTTTTTATTGACCAGATTATCAATACTTATCTTTGAATATGATCACATCACCATGGTGTAGCTGAATATGGACAACTTTCGGGTAACTATTCAGTTTTGAAACCTCAGAGAGATTTATCTGTTTTTTCTGCTTTCAAGTTAGAGGAATATTCTGGTACTCCTTAGTTTATGTCCTTCTTTTAAACTAGATCATAATACTTGAGACACTCTATGGAAATAAACATCTTATGACACCTTTTTAGGAGAGCGTTTTTGAGGATCGAAGGGAGAAAAGAGGAAAGAGATAGGGGTGTGGTGGGTTAGATAGTGAACTTTAGCCAATTTCAGGTCTGGGCTGAAAACCAAAGACCCAACTTGTTTGGAGGAACTTACTGGCTCCTCTTAAAGCAATATTTGCTTATGTGGCTTATTTTTTCCCTTTTACTTTAGAAAACACCTCAGTTAGAAAACCATCGAAAGAAACAAACTGAATTATAAATTAATAAGCTCTGACTTTAAAACTCAGCACAGGTTTGACTGATAGGGACAAACCAGTATTTTCAGTTGCTGGACGTCCTTCTGAGCGATCCCTTCAAGTCACTGTAGCGCCCAAACAGAAAGCCTCCCTCCAGTTTCATTTGAATGATTATATAATAGCTATTGGATGACATTTGCCTTAAAACATAGTTGAGGTGTTAGTGGTTAATTATTGTAATTTTCATGAGGGGTAAGGAGCTTTTATAGCAGCCGGCTTAATAAAAGCCTGCAGTGCATAAAATTAACATCACTTGCTGTGTACACTGAAAAGTTTAGCTTAGGTGAATGTGTTGTAGCTATTGTATTTTCTAAAAGAAGCCTCTAGCCACTGCTGTTGCAGGACTAACTCACACCATGCTATTGTTTCTCTTTCTCTCTGTCTTTTTCTCTCTCTTTCTCTTTTCATGTAATTCTTTATTTGAGTACCATCTGGTAAATAGCTGACACAAAGAGGCTGCAAAATTTGAAGAGCCCCTGTATGCTGTTTGTCTTAAGGTTGAAACTATTGGAGCGGTTTCTAACTTAGCTAAAAAGAGAGGTGGCAGGCACCACTTTGTCTTAATACAGGCAGCAGAGATCCTTGGTTTTCATTTTATTCTGCTCAACTTCATTCCCTAATCTACTGTCTAAAACATATTTTTATTTTAGAGATCTATACCTCTGCCGTATTTATAGTCACAAAATTTCTGCTTTGGGTTTTCACTTTGAATCAATTGCATACCGGATGGTAGTTCTAGTAGCATTATTTGATGTAGATGTTATTAATCTATACAGCTTTGGATAATTTCATCATCTATCAAAAATGCGAAATATTAATTTACAGCAGATCGGTAGAGGGAAAAAATGAGTTATTTTTTTTTCAGTGTCATTCCAAATAAAAATAGTCCCCTATTTTGTCTCACTTTGGTTTATTGATTTTATTTTGGTAAAATTTTATGTTCTATATATACATAATAGAATTGAGGAGACTTTTTTTCCCTCTGGTAAACTAGATATAATGACAACATGGAGAGACTGCTCTCAGATGGTCAAGATATTTGCATGTTGCCTATAGGCATGTTGGTTTGTCTGAATCTTTAGTTACCAATTCTCATAAAAAGAAATATACTGTACTTTGAGAGACTGATGTTTTCTAAAAATTTTTTCCCTCAAAGAATTTCTCCTCCAAAGAATTTGCTTGCAGTAGTTCTGTGGGCTTAGTTGAAATCATCTCATACAGGTGACAAGTGTACAGCTCTGGCCTTAAGGCTGGTCTGTTTCATGTGCTGTCCCTACCCTCCGTTTCTGCCAGAGGAAATTCCATCTCTTGCCTGCCTTCATGTGGTGCTGATAAAGTCCTTCCTGTACATTAGAATTCCTGTTTTCCTTTAAGCAGCAGCAGGGTATTGGGAATGATCAGGAAAGGGGAGGAGGAACAGGAGAAGAATACACTCAGCAAAGTAGCATGATCTGTAACTCTCAGTTTGCCTCTCATGTCCTGTGAAACAAATAATTCTTTCAGGAAAAAGCACTGCTTTAAAGCTTCTATGGAGTCCATATGAAAGTCCTGTCTGGTTTATTAGATGGCTACCAGTTTATTATTGTTTCGTTTTGTTGTTATTTGTGCAATTTAAAGCAAAATTGATCATTTATTAGGTATTGATGCAGTGATTAATATTACTGTGTCTGTTGGCTGTATAATAAGTCAATGACAATTTTGAGAGTTCACTCAGGCCGTTTTAGGGCAATGCACTTGAAAGGTGCAAAAAACTGTCTCATACATTCTTGACTCTGTGGGGTTTTTTTTAAAAAGAGTCACTGAGTTTTGCAGATGTTAATGTTCGGAAGTATTTAGTAACCAAGAGCAATGGGATTTACTTCATAGACGAGTGTGCCCAATTAAGATGGCAAAAGGAAAAATGACAGATTTTTAAGCAAGCTTTTCCCACTACCTTTAAAAATTAACTTTATTGAGGCATAATTTGTATGTAATAAAAATGCCCTCATTTTAAGTATCTATTTCAATTAGTTTTAACAAATGTATACACTGATGTAACCATCACCTCATCAATATTCTATAGCATCTTTTGTTTATTTGGGTACCTATTGCCGAAAAGACAAAATATTATAGCATGGCATCTATATATGCCTAGTTCCACAAATACTAATATGTACACATTTTTTGTCTCTCTCTGCACCTTTCTTCTTGGTTCCTCATTTATGGTCGAAATGGTAATTGTGGAAAAATCCCTTGGAATCCTGACATCAGAATCCTGCATCTTGGCGAGATCACGATGATGCAACCTCTACCCACTCAGCAGGCACCCCGGGGCCTTCCAGTGGGGGTCATGCTTCCCAGAGTGGAGACAACAGCAGTGAGCAAGGTAAAAGGTCAAGCATTTTCCTTGTGCAAAGTAGGCATGACTAAAATAACTTCAATATTTTATATCATCAGTACTTCTGCCTCCCTGTAAAGAGGAGAGAGGTAGGTTAGGGAGTATAATCAGCTGCTATTTAGAGAGATACTATTCCTTCTCCTTAACTTACATTGCTTAAAAAAATCAGAATAAGATGTCTAGTCTTTAAGTAGGCATCACACTAACAATTGATTAGTTCTGCCAGTTCTTTTACAAATTTGGTTATCTACACCTCTGTGTGTGTGAGAGAGAGTAAAGAGAATGATAGACCTCCGTTGCAGCTATGATGCTGCAGTTTGAATTATGCTATAAAACAAGATATTTTGTTTGTAGTACCCACTGTAAGAGTTCTCTGTAATCAAGCAGTGATTCTTCTAAAGCACATAAGATGCAAAAATCTGTTCTTTTTATCTCTGGTAGTACTGTACGAATTTTATATTAAATCTTATCTTGGGAAGGCCAATTTTGAAATTTTTAGAAGGTTATTTGTTTCCATTCAGTAGACATGGTGACTTTTGTCACAAGTCCTAAAAATTGGAATCATCAGAGGTTAAAGGGGATGTCAACTGCAGATGATAAGGAAGTCTAGTGTAATTTAGAATAAATTTTATCATTTAAAACTCACCTATTGCACTAGAGGAATTAAATATCATATTGCTAAAATGATAATTTAAAGGAAGATGCATTATTGAATGTGGGCCAGGAGAGTGTATAGATTTTACTTTTTAATATTTTACATTAGATGGTGTCTAATCTCCTAGGTCTATTTCATCTCTATTATGACTGTGTTTATGGCCACAATATTTAAGTATTAGACAGTATTCCAAGTAGAGGACAGTTTAACAGCTTGAGCTGTAGTCATATATGCCATTTAAAAGAAGGTGGTTGATGTAGAGTGAGTGTCTTCACTCCTCCAAGTTTCCGGCCATGGATTTTGGATTCCTGGTATTCTGGTAGAGTCTGGTAAAATGTCCCTTCTGGGATACCATGTGAATGGGTCCAAATTAGAATCTAGGTTTAAGTAAGTTGCAGCTGAATACTGTCAGATGGTAAATTGTAAAAGATCTTGTGAATCATATCTTTTGAGGCTTTCTCTACTGTTTTTATTAGACCAGTCAGATTGTATATAAGACAACTAAACTATACGGTATTTCAAAGATAACATGTACATAACTTCAATGAATCGGCAATGCAATGGCTTAATTGTAGTTCGATGTCATAGTGATGGACTGACTTTCAGTGTGGTTGAATCTGGCAAGCTTTCTATGACACCACCCTCCCTACCACCCCAAATTGCTTAGACATGAAGAGCGAAATGTATTTATTAATAAAAACAAAACACCCAAAAAACTGTAAAAAAGGGGGAAAGGAGAAACAGACTTAATAGTCTAATGAGGCTATCTTCCAAAGACTTGTTGTGTGTGAGGCTCGCTTTGACCTTTCACTTTGCTCAGGAGCCCAGCGCTTCATTTTTCACATTCTTGCAATTACGTTAACGCTTCAAGCATTTCTGACTCCAAGTCAGCTAGCAACACCAGGCATAACTCAACACTGTGAGTTTTTCTCCTCTCTGTAGATTCATTAACAGGTCACCAAGGTCCCAACTGAAATTTAAAACTGACTGGTTCTGTTGGGTTGGTTGAGTTATGGCAAGGGAGATAGCAGGAAAGGACCAGTGAGATGGGGAGGGGGAGAGAGAAACCCTGGGGTTTGGAGCACGGAATAGTTGCAGCAACAGGCAAGGCTTGGAGTTTTATCATTTTGGTTAGTTTTGTTCTGTTGTGTTGGTTTCTTCTTCTTTCTCCTCCTCCTCCTCCTCCTCCTCCTCCTCCTCCTCCTCCTCCTCCTCCTCCTCCTCCTCCTCCTCCTCCTCTTCTTCTTCTTCTTCTTCTTCTTCTTCTTCTTCTTCTTCTTCTTCTTCTTCTTTGTTTTTGTTTGTTTGTTTTTCATTCAAGAAAGAAAAAACTTCAGACAGATATATTGGGTAAAAACAATACATATAAACTTCTATGTTGTGGGTAGCTGCACCCACTTATCTGATGTCGAAGATTTGATCCTGGAGGGTTTTGTTCCTTTAATCACACCTCAGTGGGATTAAAGAATGGACATGGTAGCTTCTGTGTATGAGTACTAAGTAGAATTCAGTCATTTTACTGTAGTAAAATGTAAGAGACAAAAAAAAGTTGTGATTCCTATAAAATGGAAAATGTTTTGGCATAGACAGTTTCTGACCTGGCTTCCCATATTAGTGGTTCCCAAAACACATGTTTAAGTGTATTTTGTTTTTTTTTTTTCAGTGGATTCGAAATTTTGAAGGCCAGACTCAAGTGTGTTTTGTCATACTTGTGCCCATATTAGTCTTTAAACATGTTTTTAAGATATTTTGATATTTTGTCCCACAGAATTGTCCAGCGTAGCTTTCTGTGGGAAAGATTAATTATCTGCTCCAGGGCAAAGTCAACAAAGATATTGACTGAAATCACATATGCTTATCCTAGGTTAACTCTGAGGGTTGAAGTATAATGAAAAACCTAAGAGGAAAATTTATGTTCTTAGTATTAAACATATTATAATGTTTCATTGGAAATCAAGTTTGTAGTTTAGAAAAGAGTTTTCTTGCTTATTCAGAATTTATTAGCACAAGAGGCATATGGAAAACTGTAAAATGATTCAGTTTCAAAACAAATTATGATAAACAGAAAAAAATAGGGATGAATTGTACTAAATACAGTGTTTTCATACACATTTTAAATTAAACTTTAATAGCCATATGCTATAAAACAATACATCCATTTACGTTGCTTTATAATTTTTTTGAAGATTTTTGCTAAAATTATTCATACAAATTTTTACTTTGGAACATAAAAATACCTCATTTTATGACTTGATAGTGAAAGTGCTTCAGTTACATAGGTGAAAGGTCATCTTTTCCTCATTAGTGTTTGTGCAACACACGAAAAGGAGGGGAAAAATCAAATTGTTAAAATCTTGTAAGAAACAAACTTGATAAAATGTAAAACCTGACTCTACTGTATCTTTCAAATAACACATGCCTAGCTGTAAACTATATAAATATGAACCAGACTTTCATTCACTCTGGTTTCTTTTGCTAAAAGCAGCCAAAGGGAGGGAGTTTGTCTTGTTAGTCATATTAGAATGAAGAAAGAAATCTGGTTCTTCAGGGAAGAATTAGGGTGCGGACTAGGGACTCTAGGAAAGTAACTGGCCCTCTTTGTGTCTGGCTTCCCATCAGTAAAATGGGGCTTGATAAAAAGGCTTGGGATCCCTAATTCTGTACCTGCTGAGTCAAAAGCTGCTTTGTATTTCATTGTGTATTTTACCAGAGTAAAGACTAGGAAGCAGCCCCCTTGTTCACAGAGCACTTTGGGAGCCTTAGATGAAAGGCACAATATATGTACAAAGTATTATTATTATTGATGGGTTTGTGTAACTCCCATTAACGCTGATGGGAGTTACGCATGTGAATTGGCAAGAGAATAGACCCCTCAGTGTTTAGAGCACATGAAATTTACATTTTTTCCAGTGCTGTAATTGAGATGTTGACAAATTGAAGAATATTGATGAGCCTTTGTTTTAAGTATTTCGTGCCAAGTTTGTTTTATTTTTCCTGGTTTGAACAATGGTATGGGTTCAACAGCAATGAATAAAGAGGGTAGAGTAAAGATAACTTTGTATTTCAATATTTTGATGTGCCAATATGAAATGAATTGTCTTAGGCAAATGGAATATGCTGTTTTAATCATTAGCTATGCATGAAAGAAAAATTGATGTTGACATCTTTGCTGTAAAATCGTTGTAATGGGGCCTTCCTTACAATTCATTTTTGTAAAATTCATTTTGTACATTTTGCAGCAATTGAACAATCCCTGCACTGTGAATAGGCAGGATTCCCAGAAATACCGAGACAGTTGGCCCAGTAACTGCTGAGCTCACACTGCACACCACACGCACATTAACCATACTGTTGCCAGATCCAGTTTAACCTAGATACATTAGCCTTCCAGCATCTATATGTCTCTGATCTTTCAGGGCACAGGGCTGTGCAAGGCAGCCTAATTCTTCCCAACTCTACCACTTACCAAACCCCTCCACTGACCTCCCTATCTATCATCCAGGCAATAAGACTAGAATCCCATTGCTAAATATTTATTTTTCATACAATCTTTAGCAATCATGGTATTGAAACCTAAAAATACCCCCCTTTATATTTAAGTATATATAGGTAAGCAAGCATCTAAAATAGTCTTATGCTTTTGAGTTTATAATGCATGCTATCGTTATGAAATGGTATTCTTCCCCACCAGAATATTCTACTTATATATTTAAAAGATGGGGGGGAGGGGGGAATCTCAAACTCACAGTGGGTCCTGAATATGTTCTACTGGGATGTCTTATTCAGTCTAGGAAAACTCTGTCAATGGAATGTTTTCATAGTGGCGGCAATCTCTTTAAAATAACCCTAAATACAATATGACAGATGCCATCTGGCATAATCTTTTGCTAGTTGCTTTTAACTTTTATTTTTCCTAGAGCTAAGTTCATCCAAAACTGGTCACTTACTATTACGATAAATACAATGACATTATTTTCCTTCCTGTCCTTTTAATTGTATCAAAAATTCTCTGAGAATGCAATTGATAATTGAACATTGTCACAGAAGAGCTGTTACATATAGAATATTTATGTTACCTTTTCATTCTTTTTCTCCACCCCCAAAGTCAAAAAGTATACCTTCTTTAACCATCAGCATACATAAATAATATCTGTTGATTTTCTCAGGACTTTTTAGAATAGTAACCATTAGAAATAAAATGATGAAATGAAACTCTTCTAATAAATAAATGTTCTGGGAGCATGTAATGGTGCTCGTAAATGCTTAAAGGCTTTCTATAATTGCTGTTAATTTTGAGTAATTTCTTCCTTTATGTATCAACTTACTTGAAAAACCCAGAGTTGGGATTTCTAGATTTTTTTTTAACTTAGTCATGTAAAGGGATGTCTCTTGATGCCAGTTAGAGTTTAATTTAGAGTAGTAATTAAACTTGAATACTGCCTCATAAACAAAAGATAAACAATAAACCAGCCACGTTCCCTGCTGTTTCATAGCTTTCTTTCCCAGATGTTTTAGCCTGATAATTTTTACACAGTGAACTACCTAACATGGAGTTTTGTGGACAGAGGTCGAGAATGAGCTTTTTTCTTTCTTTCTTTTCTTATTGGTAATCTTTTTTTTTTCCCCTGCAAAAAGCAAAATGCAGGATTTTCCACTATTTAGATTTTTAAAAATTCTGATAAAATAAATACTCAATGCAGATGTGCTTTAAAGATAACTCTAGTTTTTTTCTCAGTTTATTTTTTGTCTTCAGAACTAATCTTGTCACGACTGTCTTTTACACTTAGTAAAGAGCAATACACTTTTATTTAAGTAAAATCTTGATCATAAGTCAGAGACAGAAAAGCTTGACAATGGATAATTTTTCTTCTCACCCCTTTTCTCTTCTTTCCTCCCCCATGCGTTCTCCCCCATGACGACCGTTAACTTTATGTCTGTACTCTTTCTTGAGCTCTAAGGGTTTCTCTGTCCAGCTCTGGACCCTTCCATATCAGCCATGATCTTTCTAATTGTCAGGTACTAGTGGGCCGTTCAATGCAGAAGCCATGTTATTTTCACTGGGTGGGGTAATTACTGAAAGCTGAGAATAGCTGCACTAAAGACAGAGGGATACTTTCATGATCCCATTAGCATAAGAGTGGGTAAATTATTCATGCCAAGTGAGGATTCTATGGGGAAAAGTATAGTTAATGCACATAGTTTTTAAATGTATCCCTTTCTGCTCTGAGACTAAATTCTTGTTGGAATCAGTTCTCAGACATTTACGGGAAAGCTCTGGTGGCGTGTTAGATGCAGTTCATCTCTCTCTGTTTGCAGCGCTCTCAATAGAGACCATCTGGCAAAGATCCAAAAGGTGATTAAACAAAATGATCAGCTCTTGTTGCTGTGTTACATGTCCAATACTCTGGATTAAAAAACATGACCCACGACAGTCAAGCTAACGTCATGCCGCTCCCCCTTCCCCCTCCCTTTTCCGTGTAAGAATTCAGATGGTCCACAAATGTGTGTGCCATCTTTGTGTCCTTATGGCCCATAATCATGAACAGGTTGTGCAAATGGCTCTTTCTGTAGCACTGTCTGTTCCAGCAGCATAGAAGCATTTCGTATTAATTGGGTCAGTCTAATATTCATATTGACATGGGGAAAAATTACTAAAATTTATTCTTATAGCAGACAATGAATATGTGTGCTTTCTGCCATGAGGGAAGTGAAATCTGACAACTGGCTTGTGCAACTGATTAATTTTTCTTGAAACCTAGAGAAAATCAAAGCATGAAAAACTGTCATTTTTCTGAAAACAGTGCACACCCTGTGTAACTAAACAAAATGGATTGGGTGGGGGTTGTTGGGGGAGCTTGTGGAAATGAGCTCTGGTTTTAATGCCATAATCACGGATGAATTTACAGTGCCATTCAGAGGTATCCTCCCTCCCCATAAACAAGCTGATAATCACAGGGAAGCTGGCTTCCAATTAGCTCTTCCTTCCCTCACATGGATCAGGGTGTTTATATGTCTTCCTTAAGCTTTGATATGTCACTTCTGAGTTGATACATCTCATGTCACAATCAAAAGTTTGGAAATAAAATGTTTTATTATGAGGAAATCCTGCTAATAAGCAAGGTAATTTTCAACCAATCATTTCACGATCGAGTTAAGGTAAAAATGCCAACATTTGTGACTGAGGGACAGATGTATCTTATCTTTGGGGGTTTGCACCAAATGCCAAGTAGAAATATAAATTGAACAAACCAGACAATGTGAGGAAGTGGTCGAAGAAATATTGAGACGAAATCTTGGAATGAATTATCTATGTATATTTATAACAATGCCATGCATTACTTACTTGTCACATTTGCATAAGCCTGAACTTTGATTTTATTAAGAAGCAATTTAATGTATGTTAGTTAAGGCATTCAAAATACAAGACTTAGGTTTTTCAGAGATTATACCTGACCATTTAATATTGTGGAAATGGACTATGACTGACATTATAGGCTGAATTTGAGTGCAAATGTCAAGAAAAGATAAAGAGTAAAGCAAAAGAAAAAAAATTCTTAAAAACCACTTTAAAACATCATTAGTCTTTGTCAGCATCCCCTTCTAAGGGAGGTGAAAGCAGTAGGTTAGAAATACAGCAGGGCATAGTACTCAGGGAGGGGAAGTGAAATTCCCCTTGAGTCAGTGCAGTGTGGCAGATGAAAGGGACTTACATAGCCTTGGGGGTCTTAAGGCTATTATAGGGCAACTCATGCTCTGTTATCATGCTGATTTTTCAATTGATTTTTGGCTGAACAGTACTTGTTGAAGCCCTCCAGAGCATCAAACACAGCCTTTTGGTGCTATACATTGTAATACACGTGTTCTTTTTTCCCTTCATTATCTTTACTTTGGAAGAATAGTCTTTAATGACGCCATGTTATTTTTTTTCCCTTTTCCCCTTTCTTTCTATTTCTACCTTCAAAGAGTTTCTTGAAATTCATATTGGTTTTTCTTTTTCTTTTTTTTTGAGGGGGGCATATCTAGTGAGAGAATAACTTTTTATTCATTTTCCTATGTCGACGTTTGTTTTATTAATTTGGCCTCTAAAAATATTTTTATGTCAGCAGATAATCATATAAACTATTTTTATCTACCAATTTTCTCTATCGGTAGTCCGGAATTACTCACTCATTTCCTAATGACCAGCAAGAAAACAACTATGGGATTTCACTAAAATCTAGTTCCTCATTAAAATGGACGTGAACTGTATCCTTTCTATATTCAGTGATAAAGTTACTCTGTTTACTGGGGGAAAAAAGAAGGAAGCAATGAAAGGAGACCTAGAAGTGCGTCCCTGCCTCTCTTCTGCCTAGGGAACCCTTTCGTCACCTCCTCCCTGAAGCCTTCTTGATTTGCCCAGATATAGGCCAATGTTTCCTTCTCTGCACCCTGGTGGCATTTTCTACCTCTATAATAGCATCTGTCACATTTTGTGTTGTAATTATTTGGCTTCTTTTCTCTCTTTCTGCTTTTCCAAAGCAGGGATACTCACTTATTCAACTATCTAGTAATAATAGGTCTATTTTTGAAACAGTAAACAAAATCCACAGATTTCATGTTTTTCTCTTTTTAAATTAAACAAATTGATCAAAACTTTGTGCTTATCAACTCTGTGATATGCATCTGAACATAAATGAAGTATTTTGGACATATCGACATATTCAATCAAATCCCTTAAGTCCTTAATAAATAATAAAGATTAAACTCTTATTGAAATTTTGTTGTATACAACACTGCCTCAAATTTAAGTCAATGGACCATCAACTCAAACTTAGAATTCTTTTGGTTATAGGTAGATTCTTAAATTTTAGATTCTTATTTAAGTAGTATTTTAAGGTACTACTTAAAATGAGATATCTTATTTGCCTTTCATGTGTCTTAAATTATGTACATATGTTCAGAATTTGGAGATGGGTTTTTCCTTTATTATGTTATCTACAAAAAAGTAAGTGTGTAGATATATGTCTTTTAATGTAATGGCAAACCTAGTAAGGAAAATTGCTTAATGTAGCAAATAGTTTCCCATGATGAACTCAGGGTCCATTTTGCATGTATCTCTTGTTTAGGATGAGATTGACTTTGGGGATGACACTGGTCTTCATACACAGGTAAAGAGTCTGGAAGTAATTCTTGAATTTTTAGGCCCCACATGCTTTTGTTGATTTCCTACATATGTCCTCCAGTTTTTTTCATAGTTTGCTTTTGAGTAGGTTTAATTATTTCGAGTGATGCCAGCAAAACTTTGTAGTGAGCTCTTTTTCATCTGCTTGGGGTTCTGTCTAGAATCTTGGGCTGTAAGTCAAGAAGACTCTGTACTTGGGTCAGGGTTGCCCTGAAAAGGGCACAGACTTAGGAGGCAGAAGGACATGGATTCAAATTTTAGTTTGACTCAATATCTGCCAGATTCATTTTCTCCACCTGCAATATGTGTTTGGGGGGAAATCAGCATAAGTGAGAGTCCATGTTTTAAGCCTGTATGCCTGGAATCAGCCACTGTTAGATACTTTATTTCTCTCTCACCATGTTATATGCTTACATGAACTCTATGGCCTTGAATGAGTCTCTTAATCTCTTCGGACTTTTGCTTACCTGTAAAACAGGACTGAATTAAATGATTTCTTAAATCTAAACTCTAGAAACCTAATGTTTACATTCATGGGTCTTATTTTTTATTTGTGCTTTTTATTATTTTAGCATAAGGAGAAGCCAAAAGATTTTTTTTTTCTTATATCAGAGGTGTAACTTGAGCATTTTTATTTCCTTGATTTTACAGGCTAGTTATAATAGATAGTGAATAACATTTTTTGTCTTATTGCTCTTGTTTACCAGGAGAGTTTTTTCTCTTCTTAGTTTGGCAAGACAATAACTAGGCTTTAGAGTTCATTTTCTGAGGATGGTAGAATGTCACAATTCAGATGTAGGATACCTACGGTGGTGTATTAATATCAAACAACTGTTCAATCAGATAAATATGAGGTACATTTTGTAAAAACAGAGCAACTTTTCCATTATCCATTATCTAATCAATTAGATCCTATCTGAGTTGGAATTTCTATACTTCACAAGTAAAATGATAATAATTACAGAGGCTGAAATTGTATATTTCAAATATATTCCTGAAACTGTATATTCCTGAAATATATTCCAAATAACTCTAAAAAGCCTAAATAGTTTTCAGGAGAATTTTACAGTTAAATATTTTTTACTGGGTTCTAATTATTTTTAGACTAATAAATCATAGAAGATATAGCTGATTGCCCTTCAGTCAAAAGAGTATTTGCTTCTTCAAAACACTTATTTCTTAGCCGTTGCTACCAGTTAGAGGTGTTGCTGTTGCCTCAAAACTAAGCATTCATTTTTTTTAAGTTTGAAGATTTACAAAAGTAGACTAGGAGTGTAAAATTTCATATTTCCTCTTCCAACTAACATTTGTAATAAATGCCATCCACTAAAATAAAACCTCCAAAATTTCTATGTACTAAATGTAGAGGATGAAGAAAGGTTGGTAAATCATAGATTATTGAAAGCCTGTCAGATTTACCTCGTGGGTATCCTTTTATGACAGATTGTTGCACATGGGAGCAGATATGTAGTCACACATGTCTGTCTGGAGGCGGGAAGCTCCCAGACTCTCAAGACCTCTTCTGAGTGAGTGCTGCTTAAATTCAATACACGAGATATTCATTGAGCAAGGTATTCTGGGAATAAAAATAAGAAAATTGCAAGGGTCCCTGCCTTTAATAATTTACCATCTCCCAAGAGGTGGGGATGGGGACACCATGGCAAATATATCAATAACTTGTATGCAAAGCAGTTATTCATTTTGGAGAGCATGGTTCAAGGAAGGCTTTTCATGTGGAGGCAGTGTGGTATAGAGAAAGTAGCAACTTTGGAGACAGGTAGCTGTGAACAGTCATTTCACCCTGACACTTCTAAGCAATAATCTTTCCAAATGTTTGTTTCTTCACCTGTAAAATGGGAGAGTAACTATCTCATAGGACAGTTGTTAGGATTAAATAAACATTGGGCTTTAAAAAGTCCAGGTTGGCAACTAATAATGGAATCCCAAAAATATTTTCTTCCTTCAACATTTATTGACCACATAATTGGTGCCAAGCATTGTCCTAGGTGCTAGAGATACAAAGTAAGTAAGGTGTCTTCCCTCTCTTCTTCATACTCTTTAATAACTCGGAAAGGTAAACAAATCAATATACATGCTTCTAATACTGTGTATAACATGTAAGCTATAAGGTATTTCAGAAGAGAAGGTGATTGATTCTGTTTAAAATATTTGTAGAAGTTTTCTCAGAATTGGGGAGGGTTCAGAGGTTCTGGTGGCCTTCACTAGGTGTTTCCCAGTGAACAAGGTAAGAAGGGTATGGGGAACCGATGGAACAGCCAATGCAAAGGCCCAGAAGTGTGAAAGCAACCTGGTATGTTCAGATGGACGAACAGGCTGATATTGCTATTTGTGTGAGAGAATACATGGCAAAAAGGGTGGCTGGAGAGGCAAGCAGGAGCTTGTATGTGAAGATCCTTATTTACCATGGTAAGAAGCTTTTACTAATCCTCTAGAGCTCTGTTTACCAAACTTTACTGAGGATAAGTAGCTCCTAAGAGGCATGTAAATACAGATTCCCGGGCAGACCACAGACATACAGAATCAGGGTCTCCATGAATGGTAATGGGAGTTTATCCATGCCCCAGGAAAACCCTACTCTGGGACATGGGGAACCCATTAAAGAAATTTAAGCAAACAGAGTTCATAATGAGATTTACTTTTTTAAAAAAAGCTCTTTTAGACTATGGAGAATACATTTAAGGGAAACAAGACTACATATAGAATAAAGGCTAATAATCCAGAAGACAGAGGAGGACTGTTTTAAGGCAATGGCAATAGAGATGGAAGGGAGAAGGCAGATAGATGACATGCAGAAAGAAGGGAAGGGGACAGAGTCCAAAATAACATACATGCAGTCCTTTCCTGCACTGAGCAAGGTACTCTGGGGATAAAAATTAGGAAATTATAAATGGAGGTGCTATAGTTTAGATAGTTTTATTTTTCTCTGCCATGAGTTTTAAAGCATGGACATTGATCAACCAATGGAAGAGGAAGAATATTCTATTTGCACACACAAAGTTGTTGAAGTGAAAATTTTGGTGCATGTTGGGTGAATAATAATTATTTTGGGGGCTTAAGATACTTATGGCTGTAACATAGTGGTTAAAGATGTGGCCTTTGGCATTGGCCTGCTTGCTTTTAAATCCTCAGATTTGTCACTTGTCATAGGCAAGTCTCTGACCTTCCACATTATATCTGCAAAATGAGAGTAATAAATAATATTTAATCTAACAGATTTGGAGGGATAGGGATTAAATGACATAATCTATATAAAATGACAGTAACTTTATGCATGGTTCATAATAAATAAAACATTATAAATATTTTTTATTTGATAGTTGCCTTTAAAATAGCTATTTTTCTTCCAGTTGAAAAAAATAGCTGAAAACTAGCCCCATGCAAATGACATCATGATAAAGAACCTAAAAATGAAATCCTGCATTCATACCTAGGAAAGGAAAGTTATTGCTTATAAAACTAAAAGAGCATCTACCTGCCCTAAATTCAGCCCTCAACCCTCCACCAGACCCAAGTTTATTTAGTTGGAAGTAATTCCTTTCTTCTGAAGTCCTATTATACATTTCTCTGATTCTCTTTTCTGACAGTCAGGTTTTCTCTGTGCTGTCATAATTGGCCACATGTCTCCCTTATTATCCCGTTTGACTGTAAGATTCTTGAGGACAGTTTCTATGTCTTAGGCACCTTCTTCTTCATGCCCCTTCACATGGTGCTAACATAGGAGGCCTTCAGTAATAATATTTTTTTGAAAGGAAGATTGGGACCACATTGTGAAGGACATTGAATAGCAGGCTGGGAAGTTTGTGCTTGATTTGGTAGGTAATAGGGACCTATTGAAGATTTTTGAATGGGGGTAGTGACATAATTGCCTTCCTTTTGAATGCCAATGACAAATTCTTCACTAAGTCTTCCACAGTCAAAATAGCAGACCCATATATTTGCCTGAAATACTGTTTATTTGAAAAGTAGATATTTTTTTGAATGAAGAAGCAAATTGCAAGTAGCTTAAAAAAAAAGCTTCAACATTCTCTCTAAAGTAATTTAAGCACTTAAATTATTGTGATTCACAAAGATCTTAGGTATATAACATTATTCTTGAAGTTTGTGTACAAGAACACAATTAAAAATTTTTTTTTATAGCATTGTTACAATTCTTAACAAGTTGAAATGACTCAATAGGATTGAGTAAATAATCTTCTTTGATATATGGAAAACCATATATCTTCTTTGATATATGGAAAACCATGGTTCTAAGGATATTTAAATCGACATTACTTTAAAAAAAAAGATTTTGTGGTTAAATAGATTGAAGCTAGATTAGAGCAGAGTTTCCTTTAGTACAGGAATTTTCAGATCCTCTGACTTGCTAATGTGCATTTTAAGTCTGCAAGGGGTAGAAATCAGTCCTGCCTAGACTCACTTAACCATCGAAACCCTTTTGTGCATTATCTCTGGGGACCAATCTTCCTCGGAACTTACTCTAGAAAACACTGTCCTCAACTGCTTCTTCCATTGAAGTACTTTCAGAGAGAGTTTAATATCCTAGGGAGTCTTCTTGCATCTTGTATTTAAGAGGTAGGTCAGGCTGGGCTCAGGATCAATTTTCAGTAGTGTAAAAAGCAATTTCCTCAATGGTCAGAAGCTTTGTGGACTTTAGCTATACTTGCAAGGAATGTTCTGTTAACCCAGCTATTCTTGTAGTTATATTTCATTGTATTAATCAAACAATGCTTCCTGAATATTTTTTGAGTGTTTGGCTCAATGCAAGCACATTTGATGACAACCTCAAAAATTTATAAATGAGGATCTCATTAGTATCTTATTATGAATTGTATTAATAGTTTCACGTGTAGTGTATGATGTACTTTCCTTCTTCAAAAGCAAACATTTTTTTCTTTTTAGAGTAGCCACTGAGTAGCAGGCTGGATGGTAAATCTGTGCAGAGGGGAGGAGAGAAAACCATCTTTCCTCATTTGAGAGGATGGCTTGGGTCCTTCCTCACTTCAGATGGTGAGCAATGGACCAGATGTATTGTCCACCCTTTGGGGGGTTTCTGGAAAACAGAGCTGCAAAATCCGGACCTGCCCGAATCTTACTGTTCTGGGATTTCCAGTTTAGCAGAATGTTAGAACTGGTTGCCACTAGGTGGGTGTTACATCTACTCATAATGAAATATTCATGGACTCTTCATTGTTTGAGGATGCTGGGAGGCATCAAGTTCAGGGAGATTCAGGAGGTCCAGAATTGTGATCCTTCTTGGTCATGGAGTGAGAGGAAAACCTTCTGCATTCATACATTCTACTCCTGAGTATTGTGGTGGGATTATCCACATCGGCATGATTATAGGAGGGAGAATCAGTCTGGGCCCACCTTGTTTCTCCGGCTTTGAAATGAGCAAGAGCCTATTGATATAACTAAGACTATCTTTGTAGTGTGGTGAGAAAAATCCTGATTTTTGTCTTGTTTGTCAAGAAGTTTTTCTACCCAATTTTGAACTTGTTAGAGCAGTTAGCTCAGAAAATTGCAATACTTCCAAAGGATGTTATTATTTGTTGAGAGGAACATGGACCTATTTGGAGAGGCAATCATCTTTAATACCATAAGCCAACTTGCAAATCTGAGAGTAGAAACATGGGTTTACTGTTCTTTATCCATCTAGATTTTGATGCTTCTACACACATGAGCAGTACATCCCAGCATAGTTCTCAGCCACTTAATGGATGAGAGCTTTTGCCATATTTCTTATGATAAATGGAATTCTAATTGTGTAGTTCTGCCAGTATAAAGCATGAGTTTCTTTCAGCTTGCAAAATAATAATAACAACAACAACAACAACAACAACAATAATAATAATAATAAATAATTTTACCCTGGCTGAAATAAATTATGCTGAAAAGTAATGTGTCAGACTTTTTAAAAATTAGAGAAAAAAAATGGTACGCTTACACATTGCTGTGTTGCTTCATATGTTGGGCATCTAAGGCAGAAATATCAGGAATGCTTCCCTTTGAACTTGCCATGGACCTTGAAACCTGCTGCTTTGTAGGTGGATAGTGAAAGCCCTGAGTTAACGGATATCTTCTTGCCTCCTAAAACATTCCTCTAGAGACAGTAATCTCTGAAGCTATGACATTTTTTATTTCATCTGCATGGATGTGCTGCTGCTGCTGCTGCTGCTGCTGCTGCTGCTGCTGCTGCTGCTGCTGCTTCTCTTCTTCTTCTTCTTCTTCTTCTTCTTCTTCTTCTTCTTCTTCTTCTTCTTTACTTTTTTACTTAATTAAACTTACTGGCCTCTTTTTAGGCATGTTATCTGATAACATTTGCTGAGTTTTTATGGTACTCTGACAGCAGGAGGTAAGGAAAACAAAAGCAGAGAAATCAATCTTCATTACAGGGAGGCTCCCTCGCCTACTGCTTCCTCCATAGATCAGCTCTGTGTATTGCCCTCATCCCTAACAAAATGCTCTGTACATAGTTTGTGATAAAGAGACATTGGTTGAATAAACTGTTTCAATTTGACAATTGGCTAATAGCTAATTATTTGTAATAACTTAGTAGATGCTGTTAGCATTGACCTGGGTTTAATGCCTCATGAGGAATGTTAGCACATCAAAAATTGTCGAGTTTGTCAAAGTGTCAGTCACCAAATCTGTGATGGATTTATTAGATGGAATTGAATAGGGGTAGCGTAAAGCAGGGTCATGCCAAATTCTACAAATTAGAGTGTTTCTATGCTCTATAGAGAAATTATAATTCAAAATTCAAAAGCTCATAACTTTGTTTTTAAGAGCGTAGAGTTAGACCTAGTTCTGAATCCTGACTCCCACACACAGTGTGACCTTTGGTGACTTATTTAACTTCTCTAAGCCTAAATTTTCTCATTTATAAAATGAGGATTAGCACACCTATATAGAGATGTTGGGAGAATTAAATTAGATCATATATTCAAAGCTCTAAGTGGTAGATCAGGCATATATAACACAACATGCTCCATAACAATATGCATATGACCACTGACTCTTAATTAGTTTAGGGTCCATAACTTGAACTTTATGTCCATATCACTTTCTTTGAATTTCTATTTCAGGATACAGTATAATGTCATTTCTAAAAAATATGAGAATAAAGCAAGATAATGAAAGATAGGTACTTTGCTTTTCTATTTTCCTCTGGTTCTTGTCCTCTCTCACACAGACATGCAGAGACAGGGTTTGTAGGCAAAGGAGGCTCCGGATATGGTTAAAAATCTGGGAGAACTATGAAACCAAAATTCTTAGTTTTCTGTGTATCCACTTCAGTGCTCAGTCAAATATTGTCCTACTGTTTTTCTTTTCTTTTCTTTTCTTTTCTTTTCTTTTCTTTTCTTTTCTTTTCTTTTCTTTTCTTTTCTTTTCTTTTCTTTTCTTTTCTTTTCTTTTCTTTTCTTTTCCTTCTCTTCTCTTCTCTTCTCTTCTCTTCTCTTCTCTTCTCTTCTCTTCTCTTCTCTTCTCTTCTCTTCTCTTCTCTTCTCCTTTCTTCTCTTTTTTGCATTTTTTATTATCTACCTAAAAGCCAGAAGGGAGTGAGCTCAGCTGACCTAATTCTGAATATGGCTCTTCCACTTAGCCTGTGGAAGTCACAGGATGGGGCAGATTGGTGAGGCCCTGAAGTTATGGGCTCGAACGCCAGAGTTTCTGGAAGAACCTGGGCAAGCTTACAGCCTTAACTACCTATAATTGGGTTTGTACCTTGTAAGGGAGTTTGGTGGAATGTATCAGGTGATAATGGATGCCTGGCATATAATAACCATCCATTAAATGTTAGTTGTTATTAATATCATCACCTCTGTAAGCTCTCACAGACTTACCTTATATTTCTGTATAATGAGAACATTAGGACATTCTTAGGTCTTTTCTAAGTCTAACATCCTATATCTATTAATTTTTAAATAATATCATTCAAAATTCAAATGATATCTCCAAAATAATACCTTATGTTAAATTTTTTTTTTTTTTACATTTCTCTTTCTCAATACATTATTTCGTAAAAATAGCATTTGATTCCCCAGAAATTCTCAGGTTTATTCCCATTTTCTAGATGAGGCAGCAAGCTTGGCCTTGAAGAGGGTCAATTACTTGACTGTCACCATAAAGAAAGGGTGCAGAAGAATTAAGACAAGGCCATTTTTTCCCCCTGTTCTTTACCTACAGTGTGTTTTGCATAAAAAGACATTTAGTTCACAAATGGTGGCAACTGACTGTCTTGAGAAAGTCATTAAAACTTCCATGCCATCTCTCTAATCAAAAGACTGCCACCCTTCTATTATTTCTTTATTACAACCTTTTACTTTTATTTCTTCAACTTAAACTGGAGCCCATGCTCTCACATGCCACTAAAGATTTTAAATCAGTTTACTTATGCTTTGAATAAGTAATTTGTTTTACACCTATTTTTTTTTCTTGTGTGTTGGTCAGATCCATAGGGTCAATCTATGAGTAGAAAGGGGAGAGGTCAAAAATCAAATGGACACATTCTAAAGGCTTAGTTCTTTTTTCCTGGACTTAAAATGAAAGAGTACAAGAGGTGCTGAACCATAAAATAATGAGATTGCTTTTCTTCCAAGACTTGCCTGAACTCTAATTTAATAATCAGCAACTTCGTATATAAGTAAATAACACTTATTTGCCTTTTACTATTTGCTCTTTGCATCAAATATTCATTGGCTTTGGGGACAATAAGAATTCTGCCACCCAAAGAAAATTTACCAATTCTATATTAGTAACATATCTGACAGGATCAAAAAAAAAATTGGAGCATTAGTGAATATTTTCTATTGTGGTGTTTTAAAAGATACTTTCGTGTGCATAGAAAGACTTTCTCGAAAAATATTCATTTCGATTTTCTTTTTAATTTGCTAACCAGCATCACTTAATTAATTACCTCTGCAACCTGTTTGAAACTCTCACTAGATGGGCTTAAAAAATTAAGTTAGGATGATTTCTTTTTAGCTGTGAGTGCGTTTAATGTCTTGTTTTTATCTGGTTTGAAAATATCGAAGCAGTAAAATAAAACCACATACTGTAACTGGAAGGTACTTCTGCAATATTCAACCATAGTGTCATAGTGTCAGTCACATGTGTTGTTCAAATTCTTCAGATCTCCTGAATTACTTAATGGCATCCCAGTATGCTAAGAAAGTTATTTTCTGCCCCACTATAGAATAAGAAAGAACCAGACAGAGCTTCCTCTTCTCTTCGGCAATATTTTTCCTCTAAAGGATTTCTTGACACTCACTTTAGTTCTTAACTTTCAGGGCTGTTTCTGACAAATCTCCAGAGTTGTATTTCAGTGCCTATAGTAGTATCGAAAGCATGAAGCCACATGCCCAGCTGCTTTGACCTCACATTTGATTACCTGCAGTGTACTAAAGTGCTTAAAGTTCAGCCTGCCTAGGGCCTTCCAGAATTTACATTATGCATTTTCAAAAGACTATACTTTGAAGTGGGACCATGTAAGTAGTTTTAATCTCCGGTTGACCCAATCTTGAAAACTTCTTGTAATATAAGGTCATGGGTGACCATAGATATGAGAATATTAAGGTATAACTTCAAAATCGTTCAGTATCCTATGTTTATAGTTTTCTGTACTTTCGTAAAGCTCTAACAAGTACATTTGTAAATATCTAGTTATCTTTGCGTTTGACATTTCAACTGGAATTAGTTGCCTAAGAAATGATAGTAGACAATAGATAATTTATTCCCTCTTTAGAAATGTTGTACTTGTTTGTTGATTTTTCACTCACTGGACTGGGTTTGTGGTTTATAAAGAAGTTAATCCTGACTTTCTTAAAACCTATAGAGTTTCAGGATTTCTTAAAGACAATGGCCTTTGATACTCCAATCCAATAAAATTTCCCATGTGTAAATAATTTCCTGTGCCCTCTGTTGCTCAAGTTCTGGGACAATGTCAGTGGTGTCTAAACAGTTCAAATTAAGTTGAGAGCTGACTAATTAATTATTTTGACTAATGAAAATAAAAATCCATATTTTATTTTCAATACCAATAAGAAGTTAACCTAAATTTGTTTTAATTTCTCAATTCACTTTGTCTGTATAAATGTGTTTTATTCTGACACTATAAAGATTCCTAATATGTATGCTTCATGTCTCTTCTAAATTTTTATATATGATATAAATTTTTTTGTTTATAATTGTGGGTATTTACAGTATAATAACTTATGTAATATTTTCACATAATTTACAAAGAGATTTCTTATCAACATTATATGCTCACTACAGTACCCCTATGTTGGCAGTTTGTTTTCAGCCTTGAGAATAAGTGGATGTGTACGAAGCCATCTTTAATTTCCTAGTTTTCTACCTATTTCATATGTTGTATGGAGACACAGATGAGGCATTTTTCTCTTTTGATTTCTTAAGTTTAGAAAAATTAATTTTTTATTTTGGTTACCATAGCAAGTCATCATTGAACCTGAATATCTGTTTATTCTTTGCTTTTGTGAATTAAATTTCTGTGCTCAGAAATCACTTACCATGAAGTCCCTTTGATTAAGTTTTTCATGTATTGGACATTAAACAAATTATTTTGTTTCATACCTTAACCAGTTCTAGTCTAACAACAGATTCAAGCAAGGGTTTTAACTCATCTATATTTGTCCAAATTTTGCAAAACTAACAGAATCATCATTATCACAGTCAATATTTGACAACTAATTTATGCCCGATATTGTAATTTAATCTTTGTAATCTTGGGTTGGCTTTTCAGTTGGAAAAAGGAGGTTTAGAGAGGCTAAGTAACTTTCCTTCCTCGGCATATCTAGAAAGCAGCCAGGTTAAGATTCGAACTCAGGTCTGTCTAACCCCTAAACCCAGGCACTTAACCACTTGGCCATACCCTATGTACAAGAAGAGGCCTCGGTGGTATGAGACATTTTTCATCAGCCTAGAAATTGGGGCTGGAGGTGGATTTTCCTGAAAATTTCAGATGGGTTTTGATATATTCTGTCACATGTCCAGACTTTTCTCTACATTGTTTCATCCATCATAAGGCCTAGCAGCCTTAGAGATCAAACTCATATCTAGGAATCTATCCTCCAAATTATGGTTTGGTGGCAGCTTTCTAATGCCACATATAATCTTGGGAAATTGATAGTAAATAGAATTGACATAAAGAAAAACATTTGCTAAGCCATTATCTTGATGAATAGAATGACAATGAAGTTATAAAAATCACTAGTCCCCAAATTTCTCAAGTAGTCTAATAAACATAATGTTAGATCAGCTAAATTGAAAACCTGATGTTCATTAGAAGATCAATGGCACATAATAGAACTAAATAGAAGAAGGTCAATTTGGATAAATTCTTCAAGGGTTCTTAAATATAGATTTCATACCATATAGGTGTCCTTACCAGAATAAAACTAGAATTTGTTAAGGATCTCATTGGAATTTCTTCCAGATAGTTGCAGAGGATAAACACGCGTATTTATTTTGATTTTAAATATTTAAAATTGCGAAGTGAGAAGAGACTAAAGTTGTATGTTTCAGTCTTCTATGTGAAAAGTCTCATAGACTTTTTGTCTTTTAAACCACATTGTTGTGGTCTATCCTCCTTTCTATGGCCTTATATTTTTGCAACTGAAGTTTCTTATTGATTTCTGCTGCTTATTATTATAACTTTTGACATTGAAGGAGAGACGTTCTCAAGTAGTTTTCCAGGCCTGCTTTAGAAATCCTACTTCCTCTCTAAAAAGTCATGTTAGAATATGTCACACTGTAATGATACTTAGGCCCCTGCCATTTTTATGCCAGGTGACATTAGAATTATCCCAACGGGCATCAGTATGAGGAAATACCAATTTGTCAGGTTAGTGCCACATGCAAAGTGTGTTGAACTGGAGATCAGAGACCCATGAGTCATATAGGTCATACTGACTTACCTTAGGCATCCAGGTCTTCAGAAATTTCTTGTGTCTTTTATTATAACACATTGTTTAGTAGGCTTCTGAGCAGATCACTGACACTAAAGTGTCAGGAGCTGCAAGTTCTAGTTTCAGCTATAATTTCTCCTATGATATTAAGGAACTTGTTTGGAAAAAATGAAATGCCTTGTTTTGAATTTACAAAATTGTACTGATTTCTTTTATATTCTACCTGCTTCTTTTAAGCAGTTTTCAGATTTTTTAAACATTCTTTTAAGATGTTTATGGTTGCTGTTTTATTTACAGTGGAGATCCAGGTTTCAAAAGTTAAAAAGAAATTGTACTCTTATGAAAAGAGTTTGAGAAAAAATGGTTCTGTGACTACAGATCTTAGTTCCTCCAGCCATCTCTCCAAAGGCCTAGAATTTCTGCTTCCTTGTATAATTTATTACAAAGAAATAATTTGGGCACTTTGGATTGTTAAAAATGTTAATTGCAGTTATTGAAAGATTTGATGCCAGCTCAAGTCTCAAATGAGTAACTTGACAAGGTTAGATATAGTAACAAGCTACTTCTGAAATATTCCTAACGTATTTAGAGGGTGGATAACTTTGCAACCAAGGCCCCTGATATGTGGTAGTTTGGTGGTTTTATCTAAATACCTATATATTAAATATATTTTTCAGATGCAGGTACATCATTGTTTGATATAGAATTTGAAATGTAAATTAGTCATCTCTGTCCTTGAATACTTCTACTTGTGTGACCTCTTCTTCAGGCATCTGATTATATTTCAGTTCTCTAACACGGCTTCTTTTAAGGAGGTACCTCATTCCCTTCAGCCCCAATCTCCAACTGTTTGACTCACTGCTCCATTGTTACACATAGAAGAATATTTGTGTACATCCATTGGGAAGGTCTGTTTTGACTTTAAAGATAGAATACCTGGAGCTGGAGTCCTATGTTCAGGTAAGGTAGTAATAGGAATGAAAAATGCAGATGTGGGTAGTCATATAATCAATGAAGATCAGATGCAAATCTGGACAGGAGTCTAAGATGCCTATTGAAAATTGTTAACTGAATCATATATTCTCTATAGGGAATTCTTAACTTTTTGGTTAACTTCCTTTCTTGATTGATAGGGCTGCAAACCACGTGGGACTCTCAAAATAAACAATAATTAAATTCATGCCACTTCGTTATTAGGTACCTATTTTTTTTCTTAGATTCCTTTGGCAGATAATACATATTTCTGGCCCAAAGTTCTTATTTTAAGGGCATTCTCTACAATTGTTAGAGCTGTGCAAAATCCTTGCATTCAGTAGTGGATGCCAAATGCTAAGTATCAGATTCATAGTACTAGAAATTGTGATACACTTATAAGTCATTACAAGATCATAAACATGTTAATTTTATTCACCTTGTTTCATTGGATCCCACCCAAACTTCTATAAAAAGTTCAGATACCAATTTCACCTCCCATGTATTGCATTTTTTTTATTTGAGTCTGTGTCATAATTGTTTAATTTATTTTCAGTTATCTACCAAACACCTCATGAAAAAGGCATAGAGCTCATGTTCCAGGGTTACAGATACTAAACTGGCAAATTTGGCACACAGTAACTTCCTAGAACTAAAATGTCAATGTAGAACATGTGCTTACTTTAACAGCCCGTAACACTGTTTTTAGAACACTGAAATACCTACCCAGAGGAGAGCATTTAAAACTGAGGTCTTTAAAGTTAGTAGATACCAAGTGACACTACATACATTCTCAAGAATATGCATCTTGTCAGTTCCTGTTAATCCCAAGGCAGAGCTGAAAGAGGACACATGAAAGCCCCAAAGCTAAGTTTTGAAAATGTACTTTTGGGAAGTTTGATAATACAAAACTGAAGAGAAGATAGTACATTTAGGAAAATATTCTATGTCTGCAGACCTCAGTTATCCTAAGACATGTAAGAATTTGACATCCATTTCTGAGGGTGTTTAATTTTTTTTGAATAAACAAATGTACAAATTGTTTAGTTTTTCAAAAATTATCAGTGTCCTTAGAGTCTACTGCTTAGGGATAGGCCAAAGAATGTGAAAGTATCTCTAATTCTTTATCTGTTGTATGTAACATTTCAGCCATGACTCTTTTATTTTATTCTTAAATATATAACATATAAATAAGAGCAATGTTGATAGACTTGTTTGACTCCTTCCTAGAAATAAATGACTCATTTTGGATTGCATGTGAGAGCTTCAAGCTGCTCTAAGTAACAGTCCACGACAATGAGAAAATCGTTATATTATTCATCTAGGCAGCAGGAAATTAAAAAAAAAAAGACAAAGCGTGCTCCCCTAGTAAGTGGGACCTTTTATTTATAACATCACTGATGGCAAACTTTATGCTTGCATCTGTTCTGAACGTTGAACAAATGAGCATGCTTCTTACCCCCTCATTTTTTGTTTTTGGACCTCATACATTGGTCATTAAATACAGTTGAATATACATTAATCAAAAAAGCCATCTTAATTTTGTGAGTGATTCTTACAAAAGATTCTGATATTTTCTTTTAGATTAATTTCTCTGTTTGCAGTTTACTCAAAATACATATGTTTTCTTTAAAAATGGGATTTTCCTTTTAAAAGAAATCCCCTGGAAAAGGGACACCTCTGTTTTCTTTTTAAATGCAGGAAATCAACATCACCTCTGGCAATTATCTTTCCTCATGATACAGTCCAGTAAAAGTGGTGGAATCTTGACCTAAGCGATCTATGGAATCTCTGCTGACGAATTTGGTGCCTGCTGCTGTCCTCGTTGTTTTGAAACTGAAGAGAAGATTAGGGATGGAGGGATGAAAACACTTTTAAACAAGGAAATTATTTAGACATGTAAAGTTTGTTTCCCAATGAGGAAAGAGCTTTGTTAGCAGTGACTGCCCAGATCACATGATACAACCTTTTGACAACTGAGTGTCTGCTGGAGACGTCTGTGAGAGATGACCTTTTGACCTAGGAAGGAATGCTGTGAAGGTGGAGAATGTACTCTCAGCCAGGCCCCTGAGAGAACGCGGAAAACAGTTCCAGCCACTCTGCTTACAGGATCTTAGATTGGCGTTAGCTTTGCATTTGGTATTAGATGATTAAAAGTCAAAGGACTCTCCTAAAATTATTCCAGAGCTTTACTATTACTCCCACATCTGAAATATGAGTTTCCTGTAAACATATGTTGCAAGTGGCTTGAGAAATCAGCTATGTTCTTTCCACCGGCTCATGGGCTAGATAGAATACACACTTTTGACCGGTTTTCGTGCATGAACATTGGTTTGGGGGCCTTAGGTGGGTGTGGAGGGAGTGTGTGGGGGGAGGTGAAGAATACGTCCATTGCTCTAATAGCATTCCCAGTAGCCACGATCTTTGTAGAAACAAAAATCCATTGTGCAGGGCTGTAATCTGAGAAACTTTCTGTTATCGCACTTGTTCTATTCACCAACATTGATGCTTGGTACATGTGACCCTTTGAAAAGGAGCACCATGTTGGTGATTCCTCTTATTACTAAATACCTTTGTGTTTATAATGGCCATTTATATATGGTTACACTGCACGCCCTTTTGGTTAATAGGTGTTCTCGAAATCACTGATGCCACCTGACCATGTATCCTTGGCCCCTTGATTATTCTCTTTACCTTGTCTTCTGTCATTCCTTGATGTCCTCCATGAAAATGAAATAGGGAACTTAGCATTGCTGAAAATAAGGTAGCACAAATTCTGTGGGGGAGGGGGAAAAGGACAAAAAAAAAAAAAAAGCCTGGCAAAGCCTTGAAGAAAATAGGTTACTTTATTCTATTTTCTCATTTTTTTCAGTTCCTCAATTTGTCTACATGCTTTAGCACTGATTTCTCAGCTAGTTTGGTCCCAGGAGGCCCCCGGGGCCCTGTACTGCTCAGGGAGTTGCAGCTGTATAAAATGGGGTGAGGGGGGGAATGCAGTTTGTATGAATTGTTCTTTACCTTGGTTTGGGTTCAGAATGGCAGCTGCACTCCGACTTTGTGTGCGACAGCACAAAGGCCAGCAAAACTGAAAAGCAAGTCAGCAAGTAGAGAGACAAAAGCAACGATCAGCTAATACAGCTCCACATGGCCTGACTAATTTATGAGAAAAAAACTGTTCTGTTCATTGGATCAGCACTCTGAGGAGGCAGGTGGAATTGCAGGAAGTTTTCATTGACTCTCCTGAGCAACTAAGGACGCCACGAGAGATTCTCCTCAGTTTGAACTTTATCAGGGTCTACGCTTAATCAATAGAGTATTGGAAAAAGAATTAATTACTAAAGCAGAATAAAACAGCTGCATTTTAAACTAAGGATCCATCAATGCAGTAATCTTCCAGTTACAGGCTAGGTGCCATGAGGATTGGACTGGATGTAATGAGGAACCCGGGGAGTTTCCCCACGAACAGGCTGGGAATTCACATTAGCCTATTGCAGCTACTTGTCCCTAGTACAACTCGTGTCTCCTCTCCCGCGTAAAGATGTGTGTGTTACGTACTTTGGATCCCACGAAATTCCCACGTTGATGGGAGGGAGCACGTGAAGGCGGAAATCATGGTCACCCTGAGAAAGGGTCTTAACCTTGCGCGGCCCCTTTATTCTCTGGGCGGAGGCGGGAGCCCTTGGGAGCCAGCCCCCGCTCCATTGTGTTCCAGGTGGGGGTCAGGGCCCCGCCTGGTGAAGACGCGCTGGCCGGCACCCAGCCTGGAAATGCTTCATCTGCAATTTCCATAACGGTGGGTTTCGAGGAGGGCTGAGGAGGGTTGTGGGAGATGAATTAGGTTTTTAGCGAGCTCATTAGGAAGCCAAACAGAGTTGAGCCGGCGAGGCGGTGCGCGGGGCTGTCATCAGTTCTGCCCGCTTTGTTCCCTGCCTTCGGGACATTTCTGGACAACTTCGTGGCGGGGGCTGCCGCCGCCGGTGCGGAGCAGAGGCGGCCGTCCTGGCGGCTGACTTGTTGATTTGTAAACCTCTTAATTCATTTTTTTTGTTCAATCTAATCTTTTCTTTCTGAAGGAAAATTAGTCGAATGTTAGCCCTCTTTGCACTATTCACCTCTTAAATTATGCTCATTTTGAAGAGCTTGTTATGCCTGAATAAACATGAAATGACTTGGCATTTTCCCATCAGAGGCACACCCATTTTAACACCATGTATTTACCATTCCTGGAAATGTCTCATTAACTTCTGAAAATCTGCGAGCATGATATTTTGGGCTACTGTAACACACCTCTTGGCAGTCACAGAAGGCAGTTTGGTTAATGCCTCATAATATCCATTTTTATTCTCAACATGAAGAAAGACTCTCTATAGAAAATTGATGCAGTTTGCTCTGCTAATTTTCATGCTCATTCCAATTAATTTAACATGACCCAGATTTTCTTCCTCGGGCTCATCCTGACTAATTAGTAAAGCAACACCTAGAACAAGTTATGTTTAATAACATTGAGGAACACTAGTTGTGAGTGATTTCGATGCTAATAAAGATATTCACTGATGGGACAGATATTTTATGTCAATTATGGTATGTAATTTAGAGTCCCAATGTGCTGGTTAGAGTATGGAAAGGCTAGCAAATCACTATGGGAGATAATCGTGTTTCTAAGACTTCTGCAGCACCTAAATAACTGCTGGGACCAATTACTTTATTTTTTTGTTTGTCTGTTTATTTGTTTTTGTGCAACTAGCAGGACTGTTAGCTGATTCCATGGTGATGAAAGGGGTGGAGTTGTTACGTTACAAACCTGACCCATAATCACTGGGCCCATGCTCCCAGCATTTACTGAACCTTAGCCAGAGAAGAAAAGCAACCCTGGGCAACAGAGAGGGGTGTGTGTTCAGAAGAAGGAGTGGTTTCTCCACCTCTGTGGTTGGGGTTCTTTTATCACATTTTTGTCAGTGAGATGAATCAATTTTAGCTCTTACAGCAAGGTTAAAGGTGGTGGTGGCAGTGGCAACAGTGGAAGGTTTCCAAAGTCCAGTAAAACGTAGGATGGGAGTGGCCGAGAGCTCTCTCCTGACCTACAAGGAAGGCAGGTGAAGAAGATAGGGCTCTGGAAATGAAAAAAAAAAAAAGGAAGAATTATTATTTATTAACTTTTACCAAGTATTTCTTCAGTGCCTACTATGTGCTGGGCACTGTTCTGTGTGCTGGGAATACAGAGTGATATGATGGTCCTTGGGCCTCTCCTCATGGTGTTCACCTTCACGGTAAAATGTAAATTGCCTATTATCTTAACTTGATAGATGACAAAAATTTTAATCAACTGATTCAATTAGAGTATATAAATGTTATGTTGTTTTATGAGAATGGAAAATTTGTAAAGATGGTCTCTAAAGTCTGAGGCATCACCATTATGGGAAGTGATGTCTTACAGTGTTCTAAGGGGAGGGAATGTGAAGTCTCTCTGCCACTATTGCTCCTATGACTTTGGGCGAATTGCTCAATCTCTCTCAGCATCAGTTTCTTTATGTGTAAAAGGCAAATCAGCCCTGATGGGATAGTGAGAATTAAATGAGATAATTCATAAAAGTGCTTAGTAGAGTGTTTGGAGGAGGGTAAAAATATATACACATACTTTTTTATTAATGTTGTTGTTCTAGGAAACATTTAGAGTGGGAAAGTTATCCAGAGGAGTATAATGGAATACACTCTAATCATTTCTCAATGCTAATTACTATTATTGAAATTTGAAATTAGAATAGTTCCTTTTTAAAAGTAATCTGAACAGGCTTTTTGCTACATGCCTATTTAAAAACAACAAAGTCTCCCATTTCCTAGTTGTTGGTAAGTTTTTTTTGTGTGTGATGACTTAGCTTCTTATAGGTTAGGGCTTTCGTCATTAGTATTTATTTTCACTTTTTTCACTTTTTACCTACTCAATATGGAAAGAGGAAATTGTTTCTAACAGCAAGGCTAGATATATAACTAAACATAAGCAAAATGAAGAATAGAAAAAGAAAAAGAAACCACATAATGGTTGAAGTAAAGCTAGAGATATTGCTCTATGAAATTGCAATTTGATTAGTAAAAATGGTAAAATATTAACAATTTCAGATGGTCCAAACTAATAATGTTCACAGACCAAAAGTAATGGAAAGTGCTTCAGGCAAGGCAAGGAGTTAGTGAAATGTTAAAATGTTAATCATACTTGCTTTATCTGCTAAATGGAGATAATAGTACATGCTTCTTACACTTTGTTGTGGTGACCAGGAGTTGGAAAATATTATTTGAAAGCTGAAATCATGATGTAAATATAAGGTATTTTAATCTAAGATCACACATTTTTTTAAGGCTGGGACACATGTCTCAATAACTAATCAAGTCACTATTTTCCTAATATTTTTTGATTGATATCAACTTCACTTTCCTACAGAAATATATCAATGATAGAGAAACGAGGTATTTTAGTGGGAATTGTGTAGATATAAAATGTATTTTCAGCATGAAGTAATCTTCTATTTCACATTTCCAGTCATTTAAATAATACTCCACCTTGGGAAATTTCTAGTTCCCTTTAAAATCTTTGAATTTTAACAGAAAGACTCAGGATATAAATAGTGTAGAAGTCATTACCGATTTTAGTAGATTTGTGCTTTGTAATTTGGACAGTTATCATTTAGCTGTGCTAACTCTGTTAGGAATAGTTTTGCAGTTATGAAATGAAGTTGGCCACCTCTTCAGTGATTACTGGCTGGTGGTAGAAATTGTGTTGTACTGGGTCAGCAGTGAATTCCTCACTCAAATGGTGTCGAGTCAGCTGGTTTTTAATTTGTTATCTTCTCAAGAGTGCATTCACCGACTTTATCACTGAGAAGAATGGCTCCCTAGCCTAGTGTGATCAAGATCCGGAAATTCGCTGCATCAGCATATTAAGGTTGGACTGCTATTTGATTGGTGGCTCTGAGATCTGATCTTACAGCAAAGATGTCAGTTCTCTCATAGGCTGGTTTACACAGATATGTGAATAAATCTACAGCAAACCCCTTTTCCTCCTGGGAAATGGTTGAACAACTTTTCCTCTCAAAGACCTTTACAGCTCCTGTTTCATAAGCTAACAGGGCCTGAATAAAGTTAGTTCACATGGGTACTCCTTGAGCTGAGTTGTCTGTCTTCATGACAGACTATGGGGGTGTGCTATGGCAAACTAATAATTACGTGCCTTTCAGCTCCTCGTCTTTCTAGAATTAGATGGATGGCAATCAGACGTGGTAATATTTCTAATGTAGTAGCAAGTGCGGCTTTTTGCTTTTGGGCCATTTTGAATTATGAGTTCTAGAAGACTGAAGAAAAAAATATTTTTCTTAAGCAAATATGTTTTTCAGCCAGTGGTGACTCTGTTTTCATTTTTTTCCCCATATAAATGAGTCATTAAAAAGAAATGAAAGAAATTAAAAAGAAAGGAAAAAGTAAGAATGAAATGAAACAAACTCATTGATTATCTGGTATGAGCTAAATATCACACATCTCAAAATTCAGATGAATCATTTGGCCATGATCAGGCATTAGTAAGTACCACTTATCCAGGTTCAAAGCAATAAGGCACTGTTTTCTCCCACATTCTCCTTTTTGAAAATATGAATTTCACTTCATCTAGAAATATAGGCTGTGTTTTGAAGTTGAGTTCATAGACTTGAGTTATAGTTCCAGCTCTGTTACTGGCTAGCCACGTGCCTAGGTGTTTCTTAACCTATGTGATCTCACTTTCCGATGATATTAATAGTAATTAAAATACCAAACTCTGAACTGTCCTGCAGTTGAGACTATGCCTATTATACCTGGACTCATTCTAGGTGCTCCAAAATGTTAATTTGTTCCCTTCTACATTGTATGATGAATTCAGGGATTATCTGAAGGTGTGGAACTGGCTGGCAGGGGTTAGTATTAATTTGTATTTTCCCATTTATTTTTATTCCTAAGGATACTCATAGTCTTTCATGAGTGGTGTCATTTTCTCTGAAATTAATTGAGATCTCCAGTGTGAGATCTTCTTCAAGATTAGGAGTAATGTGTTCATAATGAATTCCCCAAAAGAGTTTTTTAAAATAGATATTAAGAATCATTTCTGTTACCTTTTTTATTATTATTGGCACTTTTTTTTTTTTTTTGCAACTTGAATAGATCTTCATTAATATTTCCCATAATGGTATTTGGCTAATAGAGAAAAATATTTTTTAGTAAAATCTGCAAAATGTATTCCGAACATCCACTTTACATCTTTATAAATCAACAGGTTTATAAATATCATGTTGAGCTTCTCCCTACAGCATCTTCCAAATGCTGCCCTAAATCATTTCATTTTTACAGAACTTCGTCGCAATAACTGAGAAGGATCCCAACTCCTACCTCTCTGTGTTGCAGGCTATACTTTCCACCAATGTCTGTTTTATGACAAATAACAGATTTATGGAGATTTCCCTAATATATGTAACATTATTTTTATTAACTTTATTAAGGTATAATTTTCACCCCAAAACTTCCCCCATTTAATGTATACAATTTAATGAGTTTTGCAGTTGTATACACTCATGGCACCAGGACCATAATCAAGAAACTAAGTACATTTTCATAAGCACCCAAAAGTGTACCTGTACTCTTTTTTAGTCCATCCTTCCCTCTCTACCTGTCCTTAAGCAACCATTGATCAGCTTTCGGTCATTATACATTAGTTTGCATTTTCTAGAATTTAATATATTTCAAATCATATGGGATGCAGTTGTTTTGTGTTTGACTTTTTGCGTTGAGCGTAATGACTGAGATGTAACATGTTGTTACAGAGATGTATTAGTTGTTACAGAGATGTAATAGTTGTTACAGAGATGTAATTGTTTTTTTTTTTATTGCTGAGTAGTATTTCTGTGTAGGATATACTACATTTTGTTTATCTTTTCACACTACTTCATTTTAAGAAAGAAAATAACATTTATTGATACACCTTTGTTGTGTCAGATAGTGTGAAGCTATATGCCCTGTATAAAGTTCCTGAGCTTATTACTAAGTGTCAAGCACTTAGCACATGGTAGTGATTTAATAAATAGTAGATATTACTTACTATTTCATTTAATTTTTGCAATTAACCTATTGGATACTATGATTCTTCCCATTTCTTAGATGAAGAAATTGAGGTTTAGATGGTTAATCTCTTGACAGAGGTCACACTCAACCAGTAAGAAATAATCAATACAGGATCTCTTTTATCCAATAACTCATTGTTCTTCCATTGCATCATTATTTTCCTCCAAGAGTATGTGTGGTTATGTGGGGAGGGGGTGAAGGGACAGAGTGGTGGGGCAAGAAGTATGTCAGAAGTGAGTCTCCACTGTACAAGTAATACAGCTGTTCAAGGAAATAGAATAAAGTCAGAAATTTACAAAAAGGGTGAACCAAGTATGTAGGGCACTCTTCCAAAATTAGGGCACCTCTGTTGTTAGTTGTCTCTTTCAGTCAAGTTGCTTCTTCCATTCAGTTTATCTTACAAGTTAATGCCTTTAAAATTTATAGAACATTGAATCTATGGCCAGTTTTCAACTCATAGAAACCAAATTCTGCATAGCTTCTGTTTCCAAGTTTTAGCTATAAACCTATTAAAATATATATATATATATATATATATATATATATATATATATATATATATATAGTCATCCATCCATTTATTCAGTAAAAGGTACATACTACACCATTGGGAAACCATCACCATGATGAATTTTAGAACATTTTATCACCCCAAAAGAAATCTCATACCTGTTAGCAGTCACTCTCCATTGAAAGTGAACTTTTAAAGGGCCCCTGTTTTTTCAGTTCTTTAGTACATAAGCTATATGAAAGATAATCAATTTATACTATCTTAGATTATTCTTATTAAGTAGTCATAGTCTTTCTTTTCCTTGGGGCTATTACATATATGTTGTGGATTACCATTTGTCTTACTTTACAGAAACATACCTACTTATTCTCAAATCATAGTAACAGATTTATTTAAAACAATTGTAGTAAGTGGAATGTCTGAATGAACAGTAGTTACTTTTTAAATCTTAGTAATTTACTCTCTCAACTTAAACAAAAATCCAGAGTTTTAGAAGGAAACTCTGTTGTGTGAAAATACTCTTTGAAAAAACATACAAAATATACTTTTGAAATGATTAACAAATATGCTCCAATTCCAGTGTGTTAACAGTTTAGAAAGTATTCACCAGTTATCAACTTCATAGGTAACATTTTTTTTTTCTATATGTAGCTGTGACTAGCTTCCTAAAAATTTCCAAAAAGGGAATGTTGATAGATATTCCAATCTAGTTTTCCTAGTAAGTATGCATTATTATTATTATTGAGATGGCTATCTTTTCTCTAAATATAAAGGATTTATTTTTGCATTATTTAACAATGTTGGTTTTAAAGTTGAACTTTTATTAAAATATTCTACTGTTTTCATTTTACAACAATTAAGAAAGTGGAAGAAATATTTAATCTTTTTGTTTTTGTTCAGCTGTTTGAAACAGTCTCTGCTCATACAGATTCACAGAGAAATACTATATCAATAATTCAAACCAATCGACTGTTTGATATTATAAAAATGTATTGTCCCTATTTTTGTTTTAGATAATGACTATGATAATAAAGAAGGATCCTAAAAATCTAATGAAATAATTACTATTATAGATATAACTTGCTTTTTTGTTATTTCTCCTAATGCATTTTATTATTGGTTCATATTTAATGTTTCATTTAGAATAAAAGTATGCTAAAAAAGATAATAGAAAATCTTATAGTTGATAAAATGAGAATATCATCAACGTATACTGAACACATAGGTTCAATGTAGTTAATACATTCTTGGAAGCAGACTGATTATATTCCAGTTTTAGTACAAAATGTTAAAAGTACATTTTATATAAAAAGACTTCAGAGGGAGATTCTTTTCTGCAAATGTAAAGGCCATGTCTTTCCTTGAAAGACCTGTTGATTCAGAGATGTTAGCCAGCTATCTTTACTAAAACACTTTACAATGCTAAAAATAGTCCACTTCAGTTAAATATGGATATTTTAAAAAAGAAAATCCCAGTTAGACTGCAACAGAAGGACATTTTGTGTGACAATATTTTGCATGATTAAAAATTTAAACAGAATAACAGCTATTTATATTTACAGTTACATGAGAGTAATTACTAAAGCAGACAAAATACTTAGAGCATAATTTAATAATGTTTTCCTCTAGCAAAGGTGCCAAAATGGTTATTTGCATAATTTTCACAATTTGTACAGCAACAGAGCTAAGTGAAATTGGGAAGACATCCCCCCCCACCCCACCCCAGCCACCTTTTTTCTTTTATAGGAGATGTGGAGAAGAGACTCATATAGTATAACAACTCATTTTTGTATAATTTTGCATAAAAATCATGACCTTCGTGTCACACCTTTAGGTGAAAGAGATGTGTTCCATTCATACTTTCTCTTTTAGGGTCCATCTTTCAATGGCCAGCCTCAGCCCAACTTCAAGGCTCCCTAATTATCACATTTACTGGTTCAAAGATTAACCTTCTGAGAGGGGCATTCTGGACTGTTGGTAACTTGATCAGCTTGGTCTTCTCTTGGTCTTTCTCTTTCTGGTTCTTTGTATCTCAGGAGGGAGATGATGGTATCTGGCACATTCCTAGGATGACTTGAAGATAGCAGCCTTCTGTGTTTAGGGCTGAAAGATTGTGAACTCTGTAAGCTGAAATGCCACTCTGGGGAGGTGAACAGAACATTAAAAAAGCTTTAGCTGTAGGTAGTATAGTGCAAGTAGAGTCAAATTTGAGAGCTGGGACTTGAGTGGACATTTGTCCCTGCTTTCTGCCTTAATAAAATCTGAGTGTTAACTGTGGAAAAGGGCATTGGAGAGATCACTAAAAATGAATCATTAGAGTGCCCAGAAGAGCTTTATTATGATGTACTGTGAATAACTCCAGAACCTACCCTGTACTTTTCTATGTGCTTATCAGGTAACTGAGTAACAAGTACATTCTTTTATTCTCCACCACAGAGGTTAAGCAATCTGCTAAATTATAATGGCAAAGGAATATGCTATTCTGCTGGCTTCCATCAGTATCCTTTTGAGAATTCTGTGGGAGGTTAGGAAAGTAGATATTCTTTCTTGAAATATTTTAAAATTTTCAAGCAATATATATATTTATTTCTAACAAGAGTAACCAACTTAAGTGAACCATAGGCTAAGAGTACTGGAAGCTTTCGTTCATTTGTACTGTAAAGGATTAGAGGGTTCCAGTCAATAAAGCCATTTTATGGCTCCTGAGGGGTAAATTGAGGGGACTGATTTGGTCAAGGACCAGTATGAGGATGTTTCTGTTCAACAGTTAACAGGATTCAACATGATATGGAAAATACAGGCATGCAAAACTATACTACGACACTCAGTTGCCAGCTAAAGCCTAAAACACAGCCACATTTACATATGTGTCCATCTGTCTGTTTTTACACTTTATTTTTCCAACCAGTGGGTGAAGTGGTTTTCATCCAAGCTGCAGTCTGAATTTTTTTTTCACCCACCACTTTCCATTATATTATATAGATGCATATTTTAAAGTGCATGTTATTTGTCTCTGGACTCACATTTGCACAGCCTTGGCTAGGTTTTCGTTTCTCTTCTGGAAGGTGAGCTCATGTTCGCAGGCCTCTGCGTTGCAGCTGCCTGCACCAGCCAGGTTGCCTAGGGATCACTCAGTTAGGGAGCAGTTGGTGGCCTTCACCATGTTGCAAAAATCCTCTGGCGCAGGCCAGGGTGAAGCTGCCTGGGCCACAGTCCGGGGCGAGCCGGTGAGAATGGAAGTGCTTTCGGTCTCTTCAGTGGAGAGCCTGTGTAAATCCTGTGTAAATAGAGGGAGGATAACAAAGAATGAGCCCCTGCAGCTCTGAGCATTTGGAGCCATTTGGGGCTGAATTTGCTAAATGCTGCTTATACCGCCTGAAAAGTTGAAGAGAAAGGAGCATAAAATCCCCTCTTTTTTTCCCTTTCTGCTCCTACCCCGGGGGGAGGGTGTTCAGGTCCAGGGAAGCCTGAGGTAAGCCGATGAAGACTTGTTTTTTCAGTGCTCTTTTGAGTGTGAAAAAGGTGGCCTGGGTCACTGTCCTCTCTTTAATGTCGGAAAACCCACACAGTTAGTAAATGTTGCATGTAAACGAAAGCATTTCATCTCTTCTGCTTCCCTCCATGCTAGTGGGCCATGAACTAGTCACTTGAAAAATCACAGAAAAATTTCACTTTAACGTGTCCAGACAGTTAAGCACAGCAGGAGAGTAAAAGAGATCAGTAATTAGCAAGACTCACTGCTGGCCCCTCACCCCACCTCTCGCCCCTCACCCTCCACATTTCTGGGTCTGCAGCTTCACCCTCCCCCGAACCTGATCTGATATGAAGAAAGGTAAATTGCACGTGGAAAAAGATTTACTTTGCAGATGGTTCTTGGAAAGCAAGTTTTGCAAGGCTATCATCTAAAACAGAACTATGCAAAGGCCACAGTGGCTTCTGCTTCTTTTTCTTTTCTTTCCTTTTCTTTTCTTTTCTTTTTTTTTTTTTTGCATCTCATTTGAAATGCAGGTTTCTCGGTGGGATATCCTAAATTAAACTCCTGGAAGATAGTCCCTGAAAGAAAGTGTCTTTTTACTCTTGGTGCATTTTAATCCTGTTTTCAAAGTGCTATATTAAGAGAAAAAAAGCATAACAAAATGACAGGAAATGGACTTATGAAGAACTGTGTTGCCTTTCCACAGCTACATGATACTTAATTTTTAACTGTAATGTTCTCGATAATCTAAACAGCCCGGATGATGGACAAGCCTCTCCTATCCCCATTGGAATCCGGCATGTTTAAGATGGAGCACTGTTTTCATAAACAGCATATGACACATGTCTCAGGCACATAAAGACCATCTCTGAGGAGGGCCATGCACATATGTGAACACTAAAACACTGGGCATGATACTCCCAGTGCCCACAGGGCAGGGGGTGGGGAGTAAGGTAGCCAGAGACTTGGTGGCCACTAGAACAGATGACCAGAGCCAGGCACTCTCCTTCAGGGGCACTTTCTTCAAAGCAGGTTATAGTCTTAAAGGGTCCTAATACTATATCTAAAGGCTCTTGCTTTCAATTTGTCCATTCCACTAACATTTGAGTATTTACTCTCTGTCAGGGCTTAGGAATCAGAAATGAGTAAGACACAGCCTCTGTCCTGAAAAAGCTCATAGTCGAGCAGGACAGACAATTAGCAAACAGATAAATGTCAAAACAGAAGAGTATAACAGACATAAGGACAAACTGCTGAAAAAGTAGAAAGCATAGTATACTAACTTTATTAATGGGAACTAGGGAAAACATTACCAAAAAGGTTCTTTTTTCACTGGGTTTTGAAGGTTGACTAGGAGTTTGCCTGGACAAAGAAGAATGAATGGAAAGGAGGGGAAGGAAAAAAAATGAAGAGAAAGGGCATTCCAGTTCAAGCAGAAAGATCTCTTGGCTCAGAAAATTTTTAAAATGCAACAGGTGCTCTTATTTCAAAATTATACTTAATTAGAACTTTAGATCCACAGGGAATAATAATGATCCTATAGATAATGGATATACCTTTTGTGTAAAAATATGTATCTGCTTATTTCTTGGTTCATATTTACTTTTAAATGTGCCAACACCCACTATCTCTTTAGGACATGCACATTGTTATACAAGGCCTCACTCTTGGAGTTTGTTTTTGAGCAGTGAGGGCTAATCCAGAATCAGCTTCACTTCTCACATCTTTCCTCCCAAGGGAGTGAATAGAGGATATGAACATGGTCTTTGGAGGACAAACACCACTCTGCCACTAATTGTGTGACCTTTGACAGGTTAATTTCTTTGAGTCTCAGTTTTCTTATCTGTAAAATGGAATTGATAATAGTGGTTATTTCATTCATTTGTTGTGTAGATTGAATGAGGATTGGAACATTGCAGGTGCCCAATGAAAGTTACTTTTGATAGTGGTGTTAATGAAAGTGACAACAATGTTGATAAAGAACAAGACCTTGTATTCTAGAGATAGAGAAATGGTGTAGAAAAGGGACAACCCTATTTAACATTAAATAAAAAACATTTTAAGAACTCTATCACTTAGTGTTTGTATATGTATGCATATGTGTATATGACTACAGGCAAAACCATGCAGTTTACCTACAAATATATTTGGACACTTGTGTACCAATTGGTGAATTATTTGAATATATACAAGTTAATTTATATACACATAGGTTTATAATCACATAAATCAATATCTATGTATTCATAAATATACCTAATTCCCAGAAATAGATTGCTTGGAAGATGTATATATGTGTGTGTATACATGTGTGTGCATGCGTGTGTGTGTATGAAGTTAGTGAATTTACATTGAAAATTATAATGAATATATTGTTTCTATTTATCAAAAACGAAAGGGAAAAAAGCCATGTTCCCCAAGATGAGATATTTTTTAAAGCATATATTTTGTGTGAATGTACTGAACTATTAAACTTGGTCTAAAACTTGGAGAAGTGAGGATTAGATAATACATCACCAGCTTATCCAAAATAAGTATAAATGCTATTAACCCAAATACATATTCATTTGTCCTAATTATTTCTTCCAGGATACAGGACTGAGAGGTCAGTTTTAGATGTTTATTATTTGGCAGTGTACCAAAATGTCATAGAAACCTTATTCTGTTTTTAAAAAAGTGACTTTGAGGCAGGGGAATATAGCACTTAAATTACAGTTCTGTGAAACGTTTAGTAGTACTGAACAGTGACGACATCAAAGCCCACGAGACCCTGACTCTATGGACAGTACATTCTCAAGCATTTGTAGGATCTCTAGCCTCTGAAAGTCAGTTTGGTGCTCTCTACATAAGAGTCTCCACTTGGATCACAATAAATCCATTATAAAAATCCTGAGTCTCAAAGATTCTTGCTGTACTAAATATATGTAAATCCCTCACAGGCAATGGCTTACTTTTGGGAAAAAAGTTTGCACATTTCTGTTTGAACCTGGATGAGCCCGGTCCATCTCTAGCTCAGTCCCAACCCTGGGCCTTAGGTTTAATCTCTCCTCTGCACTTAGACCTTTGCCTATAGGATCAAGCCTTGCTTAGATCTGTCATTGATAGCAGGGTTCAAATGAGGCAATGCTTTGAAAAGTAAAAGATGATTAACAATATTAATGTGAAACTACCAGCGGTAGTAACACTGAACCTGAAGTTGCCTGGTTTCCAGTTTATCCTTGATCACATGTAGTTGTGGAATCTTGGACAAGGATTTAACCTCCTGGCCTTGATTTCTACACTGCTAAATGTCTGGGGTTTTGTTTGTTTGTTTGTTTATTGTTTGTTTATTTGTTTGTTGTGGAAGGGTGAATTGGGGGAGGGGAGTAGATATAAAAAGATGGACTAAGACCCTTTTGGTCGTTGAGTTATAGTCCTGACAGGGTGAGAAGGCCACATCCCGGTGGTATTGAACTCATCATAGCACATAATCACTGTTTGTATCATTCCTTTATTCCGAGCCAAGTAATTGATGTCTAAATATAGACAAATTTTTGGCTAAATGAAAGAAGTAGTATACTTCCATTTTATGGATTGGGAATGGCTGCCTTAGAATCATCTGAAAATCCTCTCATAACATAGCCATATCTTTCCTTGATTCACTGGCTACACAGCTATGGATTTCTGCCTCCATCTAGATGTCTTAATCTGTGGAAAAGATGTGTGACTTGCTCCTGAGCATGGGTGTAAATCCAGTGAGAGATGTTCCTCAAGTCTCTCAAAGTCTCAAACAGGAAGAATACACAGAGATTGCATTCAGGCCTTCAGACAACCACCACCAGGGGTAGCAGGATAAGGAGATCTCCTCTGTGCTCTACAGCGGTGTTTCTCAAACTTGAGTGGGCATCAGAACCACCCAGACTGCTTAGTGACACTCAGATTGTCAGGCCTCATTCCTGGAAATTCAGATTCAGTAGGTCTGGGGCAGGTCCAAGAATTCACTTTTCTCAGTTTCTTCTCCAGTGGTCCCCATTTTGAGGGTCAGTGTCCAACAGCTTCTTTCTTCCTTTTTTAACCCTCACCACCTGAAGATTAGGATGGGGTGCCATTGTATTGGCCAGTATATGTGATGGAAAACAGCATGGCTTTCCTGCAGTGAATAAGACCCAGGCCAGATTGCATGTGTTCACCATGACCAATAACTCCATTCATGGGAGTAAAATTGAATTTTAAGTGAGGTCGCATTTTATTTCAAATTAGAAGGTCATCTAGTTCAGTGGCTTCCAAAAGCCAGTTTAAGAACTAGCGCTAGCCTGAATGCATAAGCAAACCCAAAGAACTTGTTAAAAATACAAATTCCTTGTCTCTGCCCCCAGGATACTTTGATTCAGTATGTCTAGGATGAGGCCTGGGGACCTGTGTTTTTAACAATCTCTCCTGATGATTTAATCCACTTCAAAGTTATCTGTCTACAGACTTTGAATATTTCTTTTCATGGTCACACACAGTGTGTTCTAGTAATAAACAACTATTTTGAGTCTCTTTGCCCAAGACTTCGACGGTGCCATTAGTCAAGGTATTAACCACCTTTTAAAAGAAGCATGCCCAGTATTTATTTAGATTTTTATCATCAGAGATGGCAGTGCTGGTGGAATGGCCTTGTGATTCAGCCCCTCAAAAAAGACCTGATGGGCACGGAGTTCTTTGAAGAACCACTGTACCTGGCATGTTTAGAAGTGACTGTGTCCACAAGGGCAAGCCACCCAGCTGCTTGGGTGCCATATGAGTGTGCTTGCCTCAGTTTGGGATGATCGAAAGAGGGACAGGTCCTTGAGGAAGCTCACTGGTAAGTTCAGTCATTCCCTCGCCCAGCAATCAATGGCTATCTGCTCTGGGTCAGACACGGAGATATGCTCTCAGGTAAAAAGATAAATAAGAAACAGTTCCTGTTCTCAGGGGTTCCACACTTTGGGATTCTAACTTCAGATGTTGAGGAGTATGCCGTTATCTCCCATACCTCCTTTGGCACATGCATCTGTACAGGTATACTCACACTTTTTGGCACACAAACTCATTTGGTACAGGTGCCAAGGATTGCCAGCAATCTTATGCACACACACATAGCCCGGAAACAAGAAAACAATATCTACTTTCAGAGTTACTAACTCTAGCATCTGCAGGATTTTATTTTACATTGCAGATCACAGTTGCCTTTAAAAATTTTGATTTATGCTATTGTTAGTCCTCTATGCTGGAGTTGGTTCACAATCTATGGAAGGAAAAGATAGTGGTATTTATTGTATATTTGGAGAGGAAAATTCCTCTTTTTATAGAGGTATAAACACTAATGTTAATTTAAAAATGTAATGTCTAGTGTCTAGCTATTATAAAAATAAACATATTTTTCTTTACAATTATTTGTTACACTGGATTTTAATTCAGATGTTTTACAACATTTATATAAAATGGACTGCTTTGTGTTAAAATTCATGTAATGTTCCTGTCTTCTTCAGTTTAAGTCAGCCATCAAAGGATGCTCAATCTAGCTATATTTTTTTTCCATGAGCTAAATACAATGAATCATATAGTTTGAAGGTGTTACCAGTCCTCTTTGCTTTTAAGCAGAAGAAATGCACTGTGGAAATGCTGCCTCTCATTTTTAAGGTCACCGATTGGGTTAAAGGCAAATGCCGTTTTTTGCTGAACTTCCTTCAATTAAGCTATTAACCTTTGAAAATAACTATATTCAAAATCTATCAGAAAAAGCTAAATGAGATTTTAACAAAATCCTGACAATTTCAGCTTAAACATATACACAGAAACCATATGTGCTTAGAAAGAAATATATACACACAGGCATTGTTTACAGCCTGTGTTTTTATATTTGGAAGACACTGAAGGAAGAGCCATTCCATACATACATTATCTGAAATGTACATCCAGATAGCCCACATAGATTTCACATTAAGAGACAAAGATATCTTTATCCATAGTAGGTAGACAGACTGACTGACTTCAAACTCACTTGCAGTGTGGATTTTTTTTTCCTCATCTTCGGGTACTGCTTTTCAAAAGCGCCTCGGGCTACAGAACAGCACCTCAGATCCCTAAGGCCCACTGCCTGGCTCCTAATAGCCACTCTCCATCTGTGTCACATGAACAGCTGATGAGATCGCTCCAGTGTCTGTATTTTGGAGAGCACATCCACTCAGGTTAAAATGCTAGGGTTGCCAAGGAGCAGTCAGAAGCCATTAGTGTGGGTGAGAATTTGCCTTGCAGCAGTTCCTTGGCATGGTGGGAAGCGTATGCGAGTGTGTGTGTGTGTGTGTGTGTGTGTGTGTGTGTGTGTGTGTCCTTGTGCAAGTGGCCCCTTAGTGTACATGGGTGTGCAGGGTGCATAGATAGATGAAGAGTAGACTCTGAACATATAGTATTCATAAGTCAAATGCCTTTTGTTTCCCTGTACTCTGATTAGTTCTTTGCCTATTTGGGGTCCCTTTGACTCACTCTTTTTTTTTTTTTTTATCATAACAGACGGCAAAGAAAAAGAGAACAGCAACTTCAGGGTCATGCTCTAGTGTTTGGGCAGATGGAAGGGAGCTGCTTTGCCTTGGGGCAGGGTGGTTGTAATGAAGTGGCCTGTCAGTCTGTAAATAGTGAGGGTCATCTCTTCCATGTGATGGAGGGTATCGTATTGCAGTGAAAATGGAAATGTCAATAAAATTAATCTGCCAGCTCTTTGCTGTGGCTTTTCTGCTTCTCTGGTCAAAGAAGGTTGAGGGATTTTTTTTTTTTTCAGTGAGAGAGGAAAAGAACAGGTACAGGATAGCCCACAGAGTAGACCCTAAAGTTGGAAGGCAGGAGCCCAGTGGGCAGGATGTCGTGGTGCGGCCCAGTCCAGGAGGAGGGAGAGTCTGGGACTGAGCCGCCGATCTGTGGCATTCCCCGGGAAGCTGCGGAGCGGCTAGCTCAGGCTACATTGAGCACAGAGTTTATTGTTTTAGGCTTTCTTGGACAAGGTTTTTACTTAGCATGGGATTTATGGCATTTACTGCTAATGAATGTCTATTCTTAAATTACAAAAAAACCCATCTCAGCGCAATTCCCAGATGTCCTTCCAGGACCCTGGCTTCTTAAACACCAGCGGGGAGCATAAACTCTCCACTTCTCTGTTTTCCTCTTTCGTGTGGCTCCAGGCTAATGATGTGCAAGGAAAACACAGCCATCTATAAAGCCCCAGTGCTGTCCCCATATTCTTCATTTATTTTGCATTTGATTATGCCACAAGTCGGATCTTGTTTCTTTCCTTTTTTTAAAGTTATTAGTTCAAATATTAATGTAGGGATATGGCATATATTGCTGCTCTTGATTGATGCCTTCCCAAAAACAGGAAGACGTGCTCGTATGAATTTTAAGAAAGTAGGGGTCCTGCAATGCCTTGCCAGAAGAGTTTTTCAGATACATAATTTAGATGCCCTCCAGGCAGGCTTTCAAGGCATTTTTGCCGGAGGGCAAGAAAAAATAACTATGACTGTTAAAAGTAAATGATTTTTGCTAATGCACAATTAATGCCAGAGAAAAGCACAGAAGAGAAAGATGTTGATAGAAACTTCTGATTAAGTGAGCACCCTACCTTGATGTATACCCCCCCTTTTTTTTAATGATAATGATCAGTGGTGCAGAGAGCTAAAAGTTTGCATGTCATGCAAATGCGGAGTGCAGGGTCATCTGAGGAGTTTTTGAGTGTGTGTGCTTAGGAGGTGACAGGTCTAGGAGGGGCTGAGCAGGCAGTGTGTTATGTGCAATGAACAGTGACACAGTTACTGTCACCTATGCAGGCAGCCTAGAATATATAGACTACAGAACATTTAACTTGATTACCCTACAGTATGTGTTCACTATGGGCACGGGGATGCATTTTCACCAAATGGGATTTCTGATGGCGGTTTTCCCACATCGGATTCCATAATTGACAAAGAGCTACTGCACTGTGTCAAGTGCACAATTATAATTGAATTAATGATACAGGAGAGTGTGAGACACACAAAATTAACATTTGAAGAGGCCTGGTTTAATTCTGTCTTTTACATATTTGTGTCTCCAATTATACTTTAATGAAAGAGAATATACCCGCTTAATGGATTTCTTTCAACAAGCTGAGCTGAGCTCATCATTAGCTGCACATTGTTGTTGGCCCCCTTTCTGTGTTTTCTCTAATGTATTTTTATTTTTTTTTTCTACTAGGGGATGGTTTAGACAACAGTGTAGCTTCACCTGGCACAGGTGACGATGATGATCCAGACAAGGACAAAAAACGCCAGAAGAAAAGAGGCATTTTCCCCAAAGTAGCAACAAATATCATGAGAGCGTGGCTCTTCCAGCATCTCACAGTAAGTCGAGATGAAAGAGAAAAAAACAAGTTTTGTTGTCTTGCCTTTTCCCAGTAAGTTTTACAGGTGCATACAGATTTCTTAAAATAAGATTTCCCCTTTCTTGAAATCTGATGACTAACAGGACGGTTAAGGTTTTATCAACTGTCACCATCCATAGAATACCCTCTAAAAAGATTTTTGTTTTAATAGGCCAAGAATGGATCTTATTCAAAATGGTCTAGGACCCTAAACAGTATAAGGGGTAAATTTATTTGAGGTCTGAGAGTCACCAGATAATGCAACTGCTACCAAGGGAAATATTTTTAAGAAGCTTGTGAAACCATCAACACTACTGATTACACTCTTAACGAAAGCCATCTCCTCAAGGAGATAAAAAATGCACTTTGCCACATACACGTATGTCCAAGCTCATGGTATCAAGTGCAACTGTAATCACTGAAGCAGCTTTCAAACATGTTATGTGTTTATATGACAAACGCAGGAGGGTTATAGGTGCTATAACGCCTTTGTTCATAAGGTGGAGATGAAAGATTCTTCTTTAGCTGTTCAAGTCCTATTTTATAAGCTAACCCTCTTCACTTCTGGGAATGGATCAACTATGTGCAACATTTTTTAAGTAACAATTTATCCTCCTGTTTGCAATCAGTTTTATATGGGTTTTATATGTCAGTATATACTGTTGACTCTAAGACTGTCATGACAAAAATTTACAATATATTTTTTTATAGTGTAACTAGGGACTCATATTTTACTGTTCATTTGGAAATTCTAGGAATGGTAAAGATTACATAGGCTGTTTCTTGCTATAATATTATTTTCAAGCCATTTTATTTAGGCTAATGCTCAAAAATAGAGTCACGCATTAAAAGCTGAAGGTCTTTGATTATCCAACTTGTGTGTTGCCATGCTGAATGACATTAGTTACAGTGTCATGGGTCCAGGACAAGGTTCCACTTTTATTTATGGTGGCGGCTGCTGATCTGCTCTTCTAGCAGAGCTACAAAGGGCAAGGGGCGGAGTGGTGGTGGGGAGGGCAAAGTGATAGATTCACATTCCTAAATCGGCCATTTTGATGTAAGGACATTAGTAGCAAACTAAGGTGTATCGATCTGGCCTGTGGTGTCAGGATTAGCTGGGAGAACCAACGAGGCTGCTGGGGCAGTGGTTATTCTTGCCTTGCAGCTATGGCCATTTCAAAGGTCAGGGCCCTGCACTGACTCGGCTCAGAGGAATTAGACAGAACATGCGGTCTCTGGGCTGATTACTTAACCAAAGACAAAATAATGAGTCCTAAGCAAATACTGACTAATTGAAAGGGCTGTAAATCCATTACATATTGGTCAGGGATAATCAGGAGTATTTAATCACTTTTATCTATTCAGGAGCACTGAAGCTGCAACAGCAAAGCCCTGAACCTTGCCATGTGGTTATTATTCTCATCATTATCAAAATTACTTCACAGCTGTTCTTTGCTACATCACCTCAGCTGGAGATTTACTAACCTGTAAAATGTTTTTAATTTGGAAGTCGAGTGAGTGTGAGGGGAGGGGTTTCTCATTTTTAACTGAAGGTTTGTTTGGTTAGAGTAGCAACTAAGAAAGGCAGGGAAGCTTCAGGGTAGGGATGCCACTTTCTCCCAGGAGTTTACCTGTTCAGTTTCCTCCCTCTGTCTTCCTTCACACTCTACTTTTCTTGGCTGAAAATAAAGACTACAACAGTTGCTTTCTGAGTGAACATCTACCTCAGTCATCAAAACAAGTTCACAGAACAGCAGAACCTTAGAGAATTTGGCTGCTCTACTCACAGATGAGGAGGAGGCTGAGACCCAGAAAGAGAAGTGATTAGCTCCAAGTCAAGCTCTGACCAGGACCCAAGGCTTCCTTGTCCCCAAATCTATGCTTTTTCTACCACTTCTATTATGACTGCTAAAATCATTATCACCTTTAACTGTTGTATATAAATCTTATAACCTCTGCCATCAACACACTCACCTTCAAAGAGAGGATGGAGTGGAGATATGGAGAAGCAAAGTGCTGTTTTGTTTTTAAAGTTTCCTGCTCCTCCATCCTTTCCAAATAGAGAAGACTTTCCTGCACCTCTTCAAGCCAGCTTTTTCCTTCACCATTTATATTCTGTGATTCGAATTTCCTGTGGAAGTGTCCAGGGCCCTTGCTGGACCTCCTGCCTTGTCCTGTCCCTGTCCTGAAAGGAATCCACCCTATGCCATGGCCACTGACAAAGAATTGTAGGTGGCCAGTGATTCCTGGGCGCTCGTGGCTCTACTCTACGAGATGCTATTAAGCAGCCCCGCAAGTGCTTTCCCCTTAGTTAAATGTGCACAAGGCTTTGTGCAGAATTCTCTGTCCTCCTGAAAATTTTAATTAATCCCTGACTTTGGAGTGAGGAGAAGATACTCAAATAGCCAGAGCCGGAGAGTCTAGGAAACTGGCATTTCAAGCTCAGTTTTCCTCGGTACTGGCTGAACCTCAGTTAAATCTCTTAAGTTCTCTGGACCTTCCATTTTCCCATTTTTCACATGAGGGATATGCTGAGCCGGCTTCTTTCCCACGCTCGTAGGTTTTGGTTCTGCTCAAGAACGTTTATTCAGAACACTGCTCTGTCCCAGCCTCTGGTCATTCTTTCTTCTCTGTCCCCCTTTCTTTTTGCTTTCCACTACATGCTTTATTTTTCTCCTCCGCATGGCCTTCTTTCACCACATGGCCCTTTCATTACTTCCTTCCAGTGGCTTTGTCTCCCAGTCTTTCTCTCTGCTCCCCTTCTCTGCCTTATCTGCACCTCCCTTGTATCTTAAGGAAATTCTTCTTGGTTTTATCTTTGAAATATTTTTCTACCTCCATCCAGACTTCACCCCAGCTGAAGAGAAGAGGTTCAGTAACTTTGATGAGGATGGTCCCGTAAAACTTTTACTTTCCAATCTTTAATGAGCTGGAAGATTTACTCTGCTATAATTCTGAGCTCAGAAACCAAGAATGGAGACCCCTAACTAGCGACACGTTAATTTAGACTTCTTTTCTTATGTGCACTAACAGGCATGAGGAAGTCCTTGAAAATGGAGATGTCCTACTATATTTTTCTGTCTTTTAATTAATTTCAACTTTCAAAGTGAAATGTTGGCTCTAGCTCCCTGAAAGTAGATGTGGTCTAAATTATTATTTCATGTAAATTTCTTTACAAGTGCATGATTCAATGTGCATTCCTCCATTATTAGTCTCTTTAACATTATTTCAAACTGGTTTGTTCCCTTTTGTGCAGTATGACCTGTTCTTGTATTACAATAATCCCTGATGTACCCTTTTTTCTTTCTTTTATAAAAAAGAAGCTAATTGAATTATCTCATTATTTTAATTTGTTAAGCAAATGTATTTTGCATCTCAGGATGTGTTCTTAAAGAAGGGGACTGCTAAGGCTTTGCCCCCTGAATGGGCCATTGGCCCATTTTGACATTCATGCATTCATTAACTAGGAGAACATAAAAGAACTCTAGCTGTATTTTTTTTTTTCCCAAACACCCAACCAGCATGGAGCAACTTCTTCCAATAAGCCACAGGGGTCTTTCTACATATGTTCTCAACTGCAAACTATTGTCACCTATTCTGAATACCTCAAAAGGCCCAGGGAAAAAAGAATCCCACCTCAACAAAGGCTAACTGTAGCAATTGTTAAGTCTTAGTTTCAATATGACAAAAATCATTAACCTTCAGTTTTCTTGGAAGAACAAGTTTCACTACAACTGTAACAGTTAAAACAATCCCTCAAATTCTTACGTACTGCCAGCTTTAGAGGAAAAGGTAATAGATTTGCAGCTAATTGATTATATTGATGACAATATTTAAACTAAATTCAAAGTGGCATTTAAAAAAACAAACTATTTGATTAATTAAGGAATTTTTATATTCAGAGTTATGTATTTTGAATTCGCTTACTCTAAGGCTAAGTAATTAGTTTCGAGTTTCTAACTACCAATTTTCAAAATGTCTTTTAAAAATCCACATATATAGAAGTTCAGCTACTGAAAATGTTGTTTATATTATTACCCCCCTCTTCTATTGGTTGATGATTGTGCCTGGCTCTCAAACTCAGAAAGTGAGGATCGAAGAAAGAATCTGTTGGAAATGTAAGCGCTTTTGCTGGAAAGTACCCAATGGCAAAAAAAAAAAAAAAAAAAAAATCTTAGGGAAATTCTAGGGAAGTATACTCCTTTCACAAACACATGGAGATTATGATATCATAAAAGTAAGCCTGCCATTACAACTGTTTTTATTTGACTTCAACGATAGTTAAAGAAAGAAACAGCAAGAAATAATACCCAGGCTAACGGTTTATTCATAACCATGAAAAACTCCTCCATGGCAAGAAGTCCTTAGTGTGCTCAATTAGGCTCTCAGGCACCTCCACTTACCACCTTCAAGAGCTCCCCTAGTTGTGCTGCAAAGAATATATTTGATCATGGAATGAAAACAGGAAGTGCTCACACACAAAGACACCACTTGCTCATACCAGTTGCTGACTAAAGATTTTCTTATTTGAAAACATAGGGATAAAGCTTACACTTAGGGGGTGTAGGACTTATTTCAAAGGTATGTATACAGAATCAGAAGTAAATTCACTTTAAAGTGACACAATTTTATGCAGCCGCCTTGAAACTGCACATTCCAAACACTCTGCCTTTTGTTCATGGCATGAGGCTTTGTCCTGTCACCATATCTCTGGTGGTGAGGGAGAAACCTGCCTCTCAGGTGTTCATTCCTTTCAATCCTGGCCTAATAGAGCTTGCTTTATGGGATTTTGTAAAGGCCTCTTTTTGGCAATAAAAATGTGTTTTAAAGTATATTGTCTTACAGAGGCAATGAACCCACGTTCTGAGTTAAATAGAGCCCCTTTTACATTAGAGAAACGTCTCTCTTCTCCAGTGATTATCATAATGTATGTATATATAGACTATTTTGCCTTTTCACTAGTTCCCTTTATCTTGTGTAGATCCAGATAGCTTTTTTTCTTAAATGTGGTGATGCACTGTTACAATTAGGTGTACATGGCCTGGAATCTGCAACACAGTAGATTTTAAATCTTGAGTAGTTATCCTCTCTAAACTTCATTTTCCATGTCTGTAGAATGGGGATAATTCTAGAACCAACCTAGTAGGGTTGTTGCCAGGATTAAATGAGATAATGTAAAGCATTTCAGCCCATGCCTGGCTCTTATAGTAAGTACATAATATAAAGTAACTATAATATTCTCATCTAGTTGAATGGCCAACAGGAAGCTTTGGCCAAGGGAACTGGCCAACTGAAGTTACCACTCATTTTCCTGGGAAATTATGAGATGTGGAGACTAGATTTTGCCAAACAAGTCCCAAATGCCCCTCAGCAGGAGAGAGTGTAGTCTAAACTCTGCCTTCTAGGGCCTTATAAATATTTGATGGCTGCTCAGTGATTCTAGGTAATAACATCACAGAATCCTGGTGCCAATGGAAAGCCAGAACATCCCGGCCTTCTGGGTTGGGGTAGAAGGTAAACAAGCAGCTGGTTACAGAATAATTCAGGATGCCTCTTCCAAGCCTACTTTTAGAAGGGAATGCTTTGTTTCACCTTAAAGGGTGTGAGCAATGTCTTGAGTTCCCAGCTGCCTCATAGACTTAGAGTGTAGGCTCTCTGAGAAACTGTGCAGTATGTTTTGTTTGTTTGTTTGTTTTGTTTTGTTTCATTTTGTAAAAAAAAAAAGGGGGGGGAAGGTCACTGGACTTGGTTTTGAGCTCTGTGATCTGGGGATAAATTATTCAACCTCTGAGTCTATTTCCTTATCTGAAAAATGAAGACAGTATGTATGTGCACTTCTTGGCCGGTTGGGTTGCTGTGTGATTTTAGTGATGTAGTCAATTTGTGAATTGTAATGTGTTGCACAAGTGTCAAATATTTTGGTCTTTTGGTTGTGTGCTTCGATTTTCCGGCACCTGTGGCCTCCAGTTCCTCATGAAATCACCAAGGGTGAGAGACAGTACTGCCTGCCTTGTTCATCTCTACCCCAATGTCTCCATTTGTCCATTTCTTCAAGGGTATCCACAGAGACGCTGATCATTTCTATCATTAGAGGTCTTTTTAAGGGCCTTGAATGGTTAATCAAATCAGCATTTCATGGACATTAGTTACTTCTAACTAATGGAAATGAGCGCTTTCATTGGGCTACTTAATTGCTCTAGGCCAAATTAATACCAAATATAAAATGTTGGCCTTACTGATAATGAGAGAAGGCTGTTCTCACATTCAGAAATACAGATGTGCACTGAACACAGTGGGACTCAATGGCTGAGAAATACTTATGTGGAGACGCACATGCAGAACACCCAGCTGAAAAACACCAACAGAGAGCTTCTCTCAAGCAGCAGAGGGAGGCCACCCCTAGCTTTAGCCTTTGCATTGTTTTTCTGCTTGCCAGGAGAAAACATCTGTGAATTATTTGAATGGAACCTTATACTGGAGATCCTCTGAATTGGTGTCATCTCTGTTTAATTTCAGGAAATGATGTCACAATGCATTAAATAACAGTGCTGGGTAATTTATTTTCCTGTGGACATGCTGTCTTAAGCATTCCTCTTCCCTTACAATGTTTCTAATTAACTGTAAGCTTGAGTATTCTTCCTATTTCATAATGATTTTGAGTGGTGGGGGTGGGAGATCGGGGTGGAAAAAGTGATAATTTTAGAGGTTGCCGAGGTTCAGAGCTAATGGCACATTCATCAGGCTTTTATTGGGACAGGAGGGAACTGAATGTTGAGGCTATGATCACCAGTGGCAACCTAACAGTGTTGGTTGGTTTTTAAAAATGTCAAAAAAAAAAAAAAGAAAAGAAAAGCCTGAACATTCTAATCCTTAGTGTCCAAAGAGCCAGTGGATAATTTTAATAGCGACCTGCATACTGTAGCTTCTGCTTTTGTCAAAAGTTTCTATGCCTTCCCTCCTTTAGTAAAGAATAGAGGACATAAGTCAATTCCATGTGCCATCTGTCGTCGTTTTTACAATTTCTCAAATTAAAGAGACAGGCCAAAAATTTAATGTGTTGAATCCTAGAAACGCCTCTAGAAGAAATAAAATTGCAACTAAATTTACTTTGTTTCTCTTGAGAGAAAAAAGAGATTGCATGCTGCTGTGTCATAGCCTTTTACTTGTAGTCCCAGTTTGGTGTTTAGAATTGGATTATAAGGGTTTCTACATGTGAAAGACTGATGTGTTTGGGATTCTGCAGCCTTTGTCCACATTCTGAATGACTTTGAGGTAAAGTCCCCAGTACAGTGGCGGTGGCCTTTCATGGGGGTGATGAGATGTGTGGTCTCCTCAGTGCAAAAACATCTGGTCAAGACATTTCAAAATTACATCAGACAATCCTGTTTAAAAAGAAGTTCAGCTGAGATAGACTAAAAAATTAAGTCCCAGATTATGGGCTACACACTGACAGACACATTTTAAAAATAAGTAACTGAGTGAGAAGATTGAAGAATTAAAGTCTTATTAAATTACCATCAAAAAGAAACTAAAATAATTACTAATTCAAAGTTTAGCACTCAATTTCATAAAATATCATTCTAAGTATAATTGTTTAAAAATACGTTAAAGAATTCAAGGAGATGGAAAATTGAGGACCCTTGAATAAAAGAAAATAGAAGGCATGTGCATATCTGAATATTCAGCTATTTTAAAACTCTAAGAATAGAATGCCATTAAATGCTGTTTAGTGAAATCCCTGAATATTCATTCAGATCATAGTGAAAATTTTATTTCTTCATTCCACATAACCATAGTTTGCAAGTGTATTCTGTGGGGAGGTGGAGTTATTGGGGATAAAGGCCAGGTTGACTGGGTTAAGAGAACAGCCACTGTCCCTCATCTTTGCTGCCTGCTAGGGTCATGAAGTGACCTTAACATTCAGGATTAATTTTTATTTTAGAGATTGTTGCTGTATAGATTTCAGAGGACTCCTGGAAATGCCCTGACTTCTCTGTGCTGTAGTCTGTTTTTGCAATTTGGAACAGATAAGAAGTATAAAGATGGTATCCAGCCCCATCACTCCTGTTAAGAAATAGTGACTTGGGTAGGAAGCATTAGGTGGGTTGAATGGAATTTGTCTTATTACATTTATATGCAGTGTACCCCTTTCTAAATTGATTGGCAGCCGTTGTTTACAGTATGCAAAATAATCACGAGCACCCTTTAAAGGTGTATTATCCTCTTAAAACATAATAGTAATGCCATTTTCAGGCTTTTACATTTGCTATTCATATTTTGAACTGCCAAGTCCCAAATCTGCCAGAACTAATTTAAGTTGTTTTTATTTAATAGTGGATAAGTTGTCAAGTCACAATATAATGGCAGATAATTTTTCTTCACCTATAGTTTTACTTCTGGGTTATTATAGAAAGCACGGATATTTGTTGAATCTGACTTTGCTTGTCCACAAAAAGAAAAATTACAACTCAAGAGATTATAATTCTGGGATTCTGGGATGGCATGAAATGAAGAGAATATTATCCAGTCATTCTGAGCATTATGGAAAATTAACACGAGCTACTAATCAGCCCTCTTTCGGTCACCCTGACCACCCCCCACCTCCCACTCCCCAGTTCACTATCTGCTTTGCTGTTAATATAGCCAGATAATGAAGATCCACCCTGGATAATCCCAGCACCAAATCTTGTTGCTGCTCTTAATCATAATACCTCGGTTATCACATTGTAATATAACTATCCAGACATATTTACTTCTTCCATCATTCTCCTATATTCATAAATATTCCAAAATTAATTTTGACTTGGAATAGCTGCAGTTTCATAACTAATAATTTGGAAAAGAATAATCTCATGATAGCAATCATGCGACAGTTGTCAAATGGCTTATTTCTTACCCTGGACACATGGTGTGACCCTGTCATAAGCTGACAGTAAACAACCCAAGTGTAATGGGGGTGGTGCTACCCTAGTCTTTTTCAAAGAGAAAAGGGCTTGTATCAATAGAAGAGATGAATGCTGGATTATTCCCCGTAGGTTCAATGATATGTTGGAACTCTCTGTAAATGCAGCCTTATTTTTCTTTTTTTCTCATGGCGAAAAGGTATAGATTCCAGTTAAGCACTTTCAGGATACCACAGTAAGCTCATGAGTTGTTACACTTGTTTTAAACCCTGCCTCACAGTGAATTAAAAAAAGAAAATGATAAGACGGCATGGGCAATGTGAAGTCATTATTAGTCAGTTGTAGGCTCAGTTCAGTTTTTGCATTCATTTTTAAGAAAACGTAAATTTAGACATGTGTGGCAAAATCCCACTGATTACTTGGATGTTGATAAAGACCCCTCTTATTGTTTAATTCTGAAACTTTTAGGTTTGCTGGTAAACCACTTAAATGATAATCAAATGTGGTCATGTGGAAAGGCATCAGCGTTTAGTGACTTTTGTTACCAACTTGAGAATCCTTTCAAAACAGTTTGAAATTTATTTATTTTTTGCAGAGCAAGTTTAAAGAAGGTGTGATTTTAGTTCTCTTTGGTTCTTATTTGCTTGTACTATCTCATCACTGTTTATTCCAAACACCTCCCAACTCCTGTTCATTAAAATGAATATGGAACAAGTTAAACAGAAAGGGGTGCTTAAATTTTTCTGAATCTCTGATTGGAGAAGACAATGGAAATGTAATACACAAAAAGAATCAGTGCTTTTCCTACCTTAAGATAGTTAGGACAACCTGTAAATTCTTTGTGCTTTACTAAAATAAATATTTCAGGGAAAGGAGAAAGAAATTCCCACTGTTTTATAAGGTGATATGTACACCAGAGGCAGCAGAGTTAGGACCAGTTTGAAGGTACTTGACTAGGACCTCAGTCTTAATTCAGCCTTTTGCTCTCTGAGTTATTTTGGGCAAGTCATTTCCTTTTCTGAGCTCTGGTTTTCTTACCTTGTTGTTTTGAGGATTAGCTGAGATTTAGAAATAGCCCTTTGAATAGGGCAGAATACTGTGCAAGTATAAAATTGTATTCACTGATATTTTCTTACAATCAACTGAAATAATTAAGTTGCTCTGTCATGAAACCTGAACTTGGATATGGACAAAACACCCTTCAAAGAAAAATATTGTATTTGTTTCCTTTGACCTAAGCCTGTTTGGCATAAGGATCAAATCCTATGGTTAGCATGATATATATCAAGAAAAGGGCAAAAGACCCTATGGATTGTTCATATTGTTGCAGTTTTGTGGCATCATTAATCAAAGGAGCTTTTGAAATTTTTTAAGCTCAAACTTAACAGGAAGAACTGGATGATAACAAACTAACCTTACAATAAACTTATTCCCACTTGTATCATTATAGCTTTGGACCAAGCTCATTGGGGATTTGGACATCTTTATTCCTTGTCCATAAACTCTTCATCCTGAGAATCACCAACCTGCCAGTTTTCATCTGGCCAAACTGGTGGAAAAGAGCAATTTTACCTCTTTAAAATGGCAGTCTTTCAGGCCCACTCGAGAAGGTGAAAGGCTTTGAGAGACAGAATTATCTTATTACAGCAAGAGACTAGTGGAATTTTTTTTTCCCTAAAGATTGTTTCCATCTGGATATGGAATTAGGCTACCTTTGATTCTACATTCAGAGATTCGTGGATGCTACAGCTCTTAAAATAGAATCCTCTTTGGCTGGAGAACAGAAAATGTATGGGAGAATAGTGTGAAAAGCTTGGAAAGGTATACTGAGGCCCAAGGCTTAGATACATAAGCCAGATATCTGGTTGGGGGACCTCTGTGGAAGTTAGAAATGGTGAGACTGTAGTTTGAGAGCTGATGCTGATTTTTATAGAAGTAATGCTTGAAATGATGACACTGGATAAAGGTAAGGAAGAGTTTGCAGAGAGGTGGGTTAGAGGACAGAATCTTTTTAAAGACTACATTTAAAGGGAGGAAGAGAGAAAGTAATGATCAGAGATAAATTAGAATAGTAGAAGCATTATCAGATTGTGTGAAGAGAGAGTTTCAAAGTGGAGGAAGTAGATTCTGTCAAAAGATCAAGGACAGTGATGAAAATAAGCCTTTGGATTTGGCACTTGGGTGTCATGGCCTGCGTTTGAATTCTACAGACTGAGGAGTGAGCAGGCAAAGTTGGAAGGGAACAGAGGAAGAATAGAGGACAATGCAGGTTTTATTAGCAGAGATCTATCAGGTGAATCTATCAGATCTATCAGGTGAGGTAGGGATCCAGGAGGAAGAGACTGAGGTGTAGGTGGACAGATGGGTGATGTGTGTGTGTTTGTGTGTGTTTGTGTGTGTACAAAATGACAATGGAAAATGCAGAGTTCAAGAAAAGGAGGCAAGTGAAAATGGGGTCAAAGTACAGATAGAAACATGGGTAGGAGACAGACACATTTTATAAAAAATAATAAGAAAGCTGAGGGAATTCAGAAATAAAAGCTTCTCTAACTGGAAAAAATCTAAGGCTAGAATTGACGACTTGGCTGAGAGGAAGGATTTTAGTTGAATACTAAGTCAAAATACTAATGAAATAGTCTTTCCTTGGATCATGACTGAAAGATTGATTCTATAGATCATTTGAATAATGAAACAAAAGTCAAGATATTTTTCAAAAAGAAAATGTGGGAGGTCTTGCACTGAGTAGTATTAAAATAGATTATAAAACTTCCAGGTGGCTATCATGTAGACAGAATAATCACATGAACAAAATAAGAATACACAAATAATTCCTAATGTATGGAGAAATTTATTAATTTTATAGACATCACTTCAAATCACTAGAAGAAAAAAAGTATAATTCAATGAATAGTTTTAGGTTGATGGTTTATTTTTGAAAAAACAATCAGTACTCTCCATCAAAGTAAATTCCACACATTTAGGATTTCTTTGAAGTAAGTGTAACCATTTTTCTTTATTTAGTGATATCCTTTCAGAGCATTAAAAAAGGAGTTATTTTAAAAATCACAATAGATTTAATTTAAAATAAAAATAAGACCGTTCGAATGTTAAGAAAACACTTAAAGGTGAACATTGAAATGGCAAAAATATGTCTAATATTATATAACAAGCAAAGGATTAGTGTCCTTAATGAATAAAGTATACAAATTAATATAAAAAAGTACAGTAGATAAAAGGCATAGATGAATAGCTTCATCCTCAAAAGAAATACAAATGGCCAATAGGTAATTGAAAAATGTTCAAGGTAATTAGTAATCAAATCAATTTAAAACTTAGCAATAAAATATTTTTCTATCAAATGAAGAAAAACTAAAAAAAAAAAAATAGTGTTCAGCACTGTCCAAGGTGGAAAAAAATATCTGCTTTAATAACAATAAAAATTGTCTTAATCTTTCTGAAATTTAAACTGGTAAGATATAGGACTAATTAGGTCCTTTGATCCAATAATTTAGTTTCTAAGAGTTTATTATAAAGAAATAAGAAACATACATAAAAATTATGCAAAATTGTGTATAATTTACTTATGTTAATAAAACATGGAAAATCATCTACTTTTCAATTATAAGAAAGCATAATAAAATATTATAGACTACTGTGTAATCATTACAAATTATATTCTCAAAAATATTTTGAGATGTGGGAAAATCTTTCAATATATTACCAAAGTAAAACAGAAAAGGCAGTATGATATGATTGCAGTTTTGCAAAAGTAAGTATATGGATATATGCATAAAAGAACAAATGAAAATGTTAACAGTGATTATCCTTGGGTAGTGAGATCTGGGTAAGCTTTTTTACTTTATGCTATTCATATACTCTAAATTTTCTATAAAACGTGTGCTGTATTTATAATACAAGACAATAAAATTTATTTTAATAAAAAACCATGCTGAGTAAGGAGCTTATAAAGTGTGTCATGCTTTGGGAACAGAGGGAACCTGTGGAGGGGCTGTAAATCCAGATGTAGACTAAGAGGGAGAACAGAGAAGCCAGGAAGGAATATTTTAAGGTCTGTGATCCCGGAAATACAGCATCTCTGCTTGATGAAATCCAGGGCTGGTGAAGTAGAGATGGATGACATTGGAATTTAGGGGAGAAAAAGTATTAGAAAGCTCTTTGTCATATAAATATTGAAGCCTTTAAAAGTAAAGGCAAGCAGTGGGATGGAGAGAAATGTTCTTGTGTGTACAGAAGCCATTGGGGAAAGTGAAGGTAGCTTAGAGGTCAACATTCTTCTGGCAACAGTAGTGGAGAGGAATGGCAGTAAATGCTGTGGACTTCATGAGAAAAGTGGATGGAAAGCCTTAGGTTGGGCTGAGAGCAGAGAGTAAGAGAGAAAAGGGAAAGGAAAGTATGGGGTCCCTTCCCTGATTCAGCAGGGGCTGTTATGAAGGAACAATTGGGTGACTTCGATGGGAGAGTGTCATAGTTCAGTCTGCCATCACAATAATCACACAGTGAGAGGCTCAAATAACAGAAATTTATTATCTCACAGTTCTGGAGGCTGGAAGGTCCAAGATCAAGGTCCTGGCCACATGGGGTGTCTGGGGAAAGCTCTCTCCTTGGGTTGCAGATCGCCACCTTGTTACTGTGTCCTCACATGGCCTTTCTGCAGAGTGTGTGTGTGTGTGTGTGTGTGTGTAGAGAGAGAGAGAGATGTCTTTTTCTCTTTTTATAAGAACACCAGTCATATGAGATTAGGATCCCACCCTTATGACCTCACTATACCTCAGCTGACCCCTAAAAGCTCTATCTTCAAATACATTCATAATGGGGTTAGGGTTTCAACATGTGAATTTTGTGGGAACACAATTCTGTCCACTGCAGAAAATTTTTAGAGAAACTATTTCAGGACAAACTCAAATTTCAGAAAGTCAGGGATATGTAAGCTATGCTTGTGGAAAAGATCAAAGTTATTTTTATTTCATGACACAGCAGGTGAGGGTGATGGCAAATAGGCAAGTTAACTTAAGATGTGGTGAGATAGAACAAAAAACCAGAAAGAATGTCAAGAGTAACACCTCGAAGATTGCAGGCCTTTGCTAGTAAAGCTCCCTAAGATACTGTTGAAGGTTGAAGTAGAGGAACCAAAATAAAGATCCCCAAAGTGTTTCTTCGGAGGACCTGGATGGAAGAGAGATAGAAGAGCAAAGAAAGAGTGGGGATGATTACTCAGTTGGCTAAAATAAACCACAAATTGAGTTCTTATTTTGATCATACTTAAGGTTTGTTTGATCTAGCTGTTTTTCCTTAGAGTTCAGTTTTACATATGTTTCAGCACCCCAACCAGCTTGCGTATTTTCAAGACTTTTTTCCTCTTTCTTTTCCTTCTTCAGTGTTTGGATCAGGGAGGGGAAGAACTGAGGGACTGAGGTCGGCAAACAGGCTCATTCCCTGGTTTGTCAGGCTGTGCTCTTGACCCTTCCTCAGGACCTGTGATTAATACACGCTTTGTAGAGGAGACTTGGCAAACCCTGCTCTCCACAGGACTCGATTCATAATTCACAGTGAGCAGGACGAACAGGGGCTTTGTGGTGGCTTGTTTGCTCTTTGCCGCACAAAAAGCAATGCTTTCTGACCTTCACTGTTATCTAATCAGGAAGTAGACAGTCCTGGCGAGTAGTTGAGTCCTCCTAGGGCTCTCTACAACTGTAAATTATGTTCCAGCTCCCCGGATCTGGGGCACGCCACTCTTTACATTACTATTGTGTATCTTAAAATAAACAGCATCGCAAGCTGTTTATTTTGGTGTTACTATGTATGCAATTTTAAAACAGTGGTTACTTAAACAAATGTCTCTTTTCCCAGAGCACTTGAAAGCCAATGTTTGCTCCTGTGGTTTTGGGTTTTGTCACTTCTGTTTGGTTTATATCTGAGATCCACACTGTGAGCAGTTGGAATAAACCTGGCAGCCTATAAGACACGACCTGTTGTTGGGCCCTGCCTTTCACCATGTATAGCTGTCTTTCCCCTCTCCCCACACCCTCCCTACCCTCTTCAGTGCCATATGCAAAAGGACAAACCTGAGATTTTGATTTCTCCTTGGAGTGCTCAGTTTATCCCTCTTAGTCGTTTAGAGCCATGGTCCTGAACTTTTAGGCACCTGGAACCAATGCTTCTATGAGAATCTAATGCCTGATGAACTGAGGTAGAGCTGAAGTGATGATGCTAGCACTGTGGAGCTGCAGCAAATACAGATGATGCTTCTCACCCTTGCCTGCCACTCACCTCCTGCTGTGTGGCCTGGCTCCTAACAGGCCACAGAACCAGTATTGGTCCACTGCCTGGGAGTTGGGACCCCTGATTTAGAGGGTCCGTTAAATTCCTGGATGGTGTACAGTTTAATTGAATGCATGATATTGTGATGATTCTATAACAACTAGTCTCAGTGTTCATTTAAAGTTCTCATTTGTGTACAGTGAATATAGGGCATATTCCATTGATAGAGCTGGGGCAAGATGAATGAGAACAGGGACAGTGGACAAAATGGTTGTAAAGATATTAAAGTTTTGGCAGTGACTTGCCTTGTGACCTTGAGGCCTTACACCTCCACTGTATGCAGGGATACAATAGGGAGGTAGAGAGTCTTAGTAACATATAAGACTTATGTGCAGGACTCTGGTATGACTCACAAGAGGCCACTTACTCATGCTGTTTCCTTGGGCAACGTATTTAACATCTATAAGTCTTCATCTATAAAATGGGTAGTATTGTCTGAGTGGGAGGGGGAACCAAATGAAATAGAATGTGTGACGCATCCTATTACAGTGCCTTGAACAAATAATTAAAAATTTCCCTTTTCTCTCCACTCCTCACTTCATGACATGAATGTAGCTGTGGGTGGTCTGGGCATACTCCCATGGCTTGAAGCTGCAGTTAATGTAATACGGGACCTTCAGTTTCTGACCTGATCTGCTGGGTGTTGTTTGAGATAGTCATTACCCAGAATCTGCTAAACCATTAGAGATGGGCCATAGCACGCCAGATTTCCTTCTCCATTCCCTGGCCAGTTTTCAAGGAAAGAAGTAGAGGATGATTTGAAGTTCTGTAGTAAGTGTGCCTTATTTCCGTTGTTAGTGGATACATCTAAAAGCAAATTACAATCATCTTTCCATCTCAATAACATAACATAACATAAGTTTCTTCTGTTTTACTGATATATGATGAGGAAACTTTTTGAATAAATTTACTGGTTAATGAAAGAAGATGAAAATCTTGCTTGGATTCTTGAGTATTTCAAGAAATCAAAATTCTGGTGTATAAATTATTGCCTTTTATACTCAGACTAAATATTAGTTTATACAAATATAATTTGATTATCATAAATCAGTTGTGTTAATGAAACAAGGATATTTTGCATATATATTTATGTTTTCTGTAAAAATAAACACTACGAAAAATTTAGATTATAAGCCTATTAGATTAGAATTGCATAATATAATAAATCTAAAATACTAATGAGATGATGTGGATCTGATTGGTTAGATAGACATATATTGCATTCTTCTAAAGCACATATACAAGGTACTAGAAAGTGAAAAAACATCCTTTGCATTATTTAGATACAGACTAGATCTAATCGTTTTTTGTTGCACTCTATAATTTTATAAAAGTTACCATGCAAGATATTTTTAGTGTGTGGATTTTTGATTCCAGATATAAAGGAAAGACTCAATGATCATTGAGTGATTGAAAGCTTGGGTGAAGCTTCAGTGTCTCTTACTGGTTGAGTTGCCTTGGGCAAGTTAACCTTTTAAAAGCCTCAGTTTCTTCCTTTGTCAAATGGGGATAATAATAATGCCTCCTCCTTGTGTGATCAGCACGTAGAAAGGAGATAATACAGGGCCAAAGCCTGTACCACATTTTCTGTATTAAATACTGAGGAAGGTTAGCTCATCATTATGTTAGTCTTTTAATAGAGAAACATATTTTTTAATTTTCGTTATTATTTTGAAGGTGAAATAACATCAAAATTTTTGGTGTCATTGACTCATCTCTGACTTAAACACCTTAGGAATCTCATTTCCGCTGTAGGAACTAAACCACAAACACATAAAAGGGGTGTGAGATGGAAATAAATTGGGGAATAAAAAGAAGACCTGGATGGCAACTAGGTAATCTTCGTTTTTCACTCTTCCAAGCTAAGAGTACATCCTTTCTTTCATCCTTTCTGTGACTGGCCAACCGTATGACATATTCTATCTAGTTAGTGGTGTTTTTCTTTTTCTAGTCTGCTTATTACTTTCCTAATAATTGAACATAATCTGGCGAGCTTTCTGTATATATTTATTCTTTCTTAACAGTTTCAGCCACCTCCAGCTCCTTTAATGTGTCCTCTTTGATTGTCTGGTTTGACTGCATTTCCATCCTTCCTCATTTCTCTAATCTCCTACATGTCACTTGCATCTGGAGTTCAAATAATTCTATTATTTTCTATTGGTTTGCCTCATTGAAAACAGCTCAAAAATTTTATTATGACGACAGTGAAGGAGAATGTACTTTTTTGCCCCAATAACATTAGATGGCATAGTGACAACTGTGTGTTTGTTAAAAAGCAGTTAGCACAAATTAGAAATACTTCACAGCAGATGTGTTTTGTGAAGGGATATGCTAAAAAATTAAACAGAGAATACTTTCCGGTTATAATTTTAGAAAAATATTGTGCAATGAAGCAAATTTACAATTCATTTAAAATCAACCTTTTTATAGAGTGAGTGCCTTCATGATAAAATTTTGACAATTCTGCAATTTGTTTCAGTGTTTCATTGAGGGGGTGGAAATCCATCTGCTAGTTATTTTGGGGGACACCATTACATCAATAAAATGATTCCACAGTTGTACATAGACTTTATTTTAAATTAATGTGTGGTTGTTTTAAGTATAAGTGACTTAGTTAAAGGTAAAAGTTTCTATTATATGCATAATAGTAGGAATTTCTTTCTTCTTTCTGTCAAACACAATCCCAGTGTGCTGTACTGTCTGTCCAAGGACATTTTTTGGCTCTGGGTTCCTACAGACGTTTCTTATTTTTATTTCACTGACCCCTTTTCAGCTACGAGAGGGGCACGTTTTTTTTTTTAAGTTGCTACCATCGATACAGTTGCTATTAATCACTGTCTGCCATGTTGTGACGTAGGTTCTAATAACATCCCATTGAGTGGTTTTTGCAAGCTGGAGGCTTACCAACAACACTGGCCTTTCATATTCGATTCACACCAGGAAAAAGAAAATGTAGAGTGAAAAAAAAATAAAACTACAAATAGAAAAAAGAACAAAAACTGGAGAAAATGGAGTGAAATCAAAAACAGATAGCTTTCTGTGAGCCGCTTAGTTTGCCATGGGAGCAGTGAAGCTATAAATCTCAGCGGCGTTGTTTGAAAACTGAACATGAGGCTGCTAAATTTATCATTCATTCTTTGTTGTTTCAGGGAGGGTAGTAGCTGGCTGACCTGGCTAACTCTAGTTCCTGTCCCCTATTGATAACATTTCATTTTTCTCAAAATCAAAATTTGGCTTTTGCTGGATCAAAGGATACCAGGGGATTTGATCCATTGTAGGGAAAAGAAGGGAGAAAGGACTGAGTTGGAATCATCCCTGTGTCGCATAACTCTGGGATTTCTTCCAAGTCATGACTGTGGGGCTGGGATGCTTTTCTTCCATGATAAGAGGAAAAAGGGTATACGTATCTCCTATCTACTTTTTTAAAATTTAATTCCATACGTAGAATTTAAAAAGCATAGAGGAAAAAAGTTCACCGCCATGAGCAAATCTGGAGCCTGATGAAGCTGCAGAATCCCCTCCTTTTGTTTGCACTGGTTCTATGTAGCAGTGCACAGGGGGGGAAATAAGGTAGAAAGCAAGCCTGCTACAGATGTGACTAGCTATGAATATTCATGAGTGCCAATGCTCCTCCTTTCCCACAGCATCCAGGCCTTTCTGATCTCCCTCTTGCATAGCTCACAGATGCTCCCTCCCTGCTGTCCCCTCCACTTCCCCCACCTCAGATCTGCCCTCCCTGACCAACCTTTGAACAAGACTGCAGTTTATTTCGATCACAGCCTGGCATGATACAGTGATCAGTGGCCTTAGAAGAGTGTGTGTGTGTGTGTGTGTGTGTGTGTGTGTGTGTGTGTGAGAATATAATCTTGCATCAAAACAAAGGGAGAAAAAGAAAAAAATGTAATTATCCACAGTTTTATGAATTCAACTTCCCTTAATGTTCATTATTTAAACCAGCAGCAATTACAAGTTCAAAGGGGTTTAGAGGGCCAGCAACCCGCATAATCACTGCCAAATTAAGCGGGACTCATTCGTCACAGGAGAGTACACCCTGAGCAGTGAATCATGCATGCCGTGACAGGCTCTGATTTACATAAAGCAGAAATCTGTGCCCTCTAGGGCTGTGAGTTACTTCATCTGGGTAGCCCCATGATATATGAATTTTCTTTTGGTGTTAGGAAGCTGACATGACTTCATATGTGGCATAGCTAAATGTTAACAAGAGTTACTCGCTTTAGTGTAGACTTGTGTTCAAATAACATGTTGGGCCATGATGCAAATGAAATTCTCATTCTTGAAAAGAAAAGAATGTGTTTCCCTGAAGTTTTTAAATCTGTACTTCCATGGCTAAAAACAATGAGTTTCTGAGCAGTTGTGTTTCTTTTTATGCCAGTCTGTTTGGGTCTGTAGTTAAAATCAGTGATACTGGTAAGGAAGCAAAATCCTTTAGGCCTGAGACCTAAGCGGGCCTAGACCTATTTCCCATCCCGAAGGCACTGAGGAATGAATGCCCCCTAAGGCCCTTTCCTGTATGGCATGGAGGTTACCTAGTGACAGTTGGGGCCAGTTCTGGAAGGAACCTGTGCTCTGAAGCAGACTATGCTGCCAAACTTTAGAGGGCTTTCTAGAGAGCTGTCATCAGGGATTGAAATCTCTTAGGTCTAAATGATAAAATTCCAGAACTGAGTTCAAGTGGAAATGTATTTGGTTCAGGATAATGATGGAAGACACCAAAACAATATTTGTAGCTTTTTATCTCTCACTGTTAGGTGTTCTTGGATATTCTCTTTCATCCTTTAGAGAAAGTATTCTATTGCATTGTCATTTGTTTTCTTTCTTTTGGAGAGAACTCATTTTTCCATTTGCAGCTAAATCATCTTGGTATTATGTCAAACCCCCACCCCACCCCCCATCATTATCTCTGCCTCTTTTCTCAAATACAGACCTGCATTCACACTTAGGATTTGAAGTGTTTGGAATTTGAGAATTTGGTTGCAATTTTTGGAGATTACCTACACTTACATTTTTTGGAGGCTGACTTTGAAGTGCAGATAAAGGTCTTGTGGTTTTGTCTCTTGTAACCCAGTCTACACCACACATATATGAAAGCAGTGTGGTTTAAAAGTACTTTGAAGCAGATCACAGTAGTTTTTGAGCTGATGGACCCAGGAACCCCCAAGCAAGCTTCTTGATGTTCTCCTGTTGCTAACTTGCTACCACAACCATGCAAAAGACCTTCAAGTTTTCGCCTTGCATTTCAGCTTCTGGAAAGTTTTTTTCCCCTAAGCTCTTAACTGTATCCTCCTCCCTAAAAGTCTTCACAAAGTGGAGATTTGGGGTACCCAAATGATAAGTTATATAAGCATGTTGTCTCTACTGTTACAGGTATACTGTAAGGTGGCATGTTTGTCCTGGAAAGAGGAGTAAGTCAGGCATCTCAGTTCCCCTTAGTCTAGCTAAGCAACCCAGTTTTAGTCAGGTCAAGTGGACTAGTCCTTTAACCCCTCTGAGATCTAGTTCCTCATCTATAAAACAGTGATACCAGTTTTTTTTCATAGCACATAAATGTTCTGAGGAGTGATAGTTTTTGTAGTTTTTATTCCATTTCCAAAGCTCTGAACTCATCAAGCTGTTTGAGTTCCTCCTAAAATCATCTTTATTCCTCTCCTCTTTTCTGCTCATCTTTGTTCCATAGAAGTAAGATCCTTTCACCCTCATTTCTTTAGGCCTTATTCTCACATTCTGGCTAAGCTTTGCTGTAAGGTGCCTTCTGGCATTATGAGTGGAAGAATTCTTCTGGACTCAGTGAAATCTCCCAAACCAGTTTTTTTTTTTTTTCTCACACCTGCACCTCTAGTGCCCTTGTGAAGACTCATCAATATTTTGACCCATGTCTTCTTGTCCTCATGCAGAATGAATCTTTATTTTTTTCTGCTTATGTAACTTCATGCCTTTTAAAACCCAAATACTGCCAGATTTTAGAGTCATAGAGACTGAAATGCACATTTACAGAAGAAAAAAGGTTGGTGGACAGGTTTGGGCACTGTAATGTACCCCAGAAATGCTTAAAAAGTTGAGCTGAAGGAAGATCATTCTAAGCTTTCATGCATCCATCTGTAAAGTGTAGTTGACAAGTCCAAATAAGATTTATAAATTACTTAAAGGCATTCTAACAAAGAATTTAATGTAATTGAATTTGTGTGCACTATGGCAATATTAGTATGCTGACAGAAATAGCCATGGGATAGTAACTTGCACAGTGTATTGATATATAAATATATGTAGAACAGACAGCATATAGATGTGCATGTGTGCATGCATGCACACACACAGAAATTGTGGTACAAAGTAAGTAAAGGTTTATGGCATTTTCTCAGTGAAATTCATGGGACATTTCAGTGAGCACACTTTCATCTGTGGGGAACTTTATATCTGGTCTGTGAAGAGGTTATATAATTAGATTCTGAAGTTCAGTTAGTGATAAAAATATAAGCGTGCTTTCTTTGCAAACGAATTGTGCTTCTCTCCATTCACACTTTTCTACCATGGCTGTACCATTGGGAAAGGACTGAGGAACAGAGTGGTGTTTTCATGATCAAATTCCACCTTTCTTTGGTCCAGCCTCTATAAAATCTTGCTGCTATATTGAGCCAAAGTACCCATCAATGTTCCTTTTATTGGACATGCTTCATATATTGTGATGAGATTATATGCTTCTGTAGAGGTTGTTAGGAAAAACTTAACATGCCACTGATGTGCAATGAAGGAAAGTTAATTGTGTAGATGCCACAAAACTGCATCAATGAGTAGAGCCCTCTGTCAGGAGTATTAATCTGCTTGAATAAAAGCTGCTAAACAGGCTTGTAACCAATAGCCTCAGGTAAAATCTGGTATTAATAAACCCATGGCAATGAATCAAACCACAACTATCTTTATTCACATAAGGATCTATAGACTGTAAAACCACTGGTAGATGCTGGTCTGTACATGTATTCTTTCATATTGCTCACGGAATTTAAGTCAAATATAGTTATTGAAAATGCACATTTCTTCTCAACCTCTGTCATGCCATCAGTATCAAATATTCTCATTAATCAAAAAAAATTAATTCTTTTGGACTCTGTGTTTACATAAATTTGTATTTTAATTAAAAAAAAAATTTTTTTTTCTACTTGAAATGTCCCATGGATAATTTCCAGGATAACTCAGTCCTGGAAAAGTTCAGGCATAATGAACTTATGTCTAAGTGCCTCCTATACAATTCAACTTCTTCTGAAATTGGTCATTTGTTAAAGGTGACAAACTTAGAAACATGAGATTTTCATGACTGAATTATTTGTAGAGATGAGAGGTAATGATTTTTAAAAGTTATATCTATATTTAATAAGTTAATTATTATTATCTGTGTGGTACAATAAATATCTCCATCTCCAAAATTACATACATAGATATAATTTATACATGCAGGGATATTTATATGTATTTCCATCTAAAGGAAGGTCTATAAGCTGGAAGACATTTCAGGTACATTTCAGTCCAATAAACTTGTTTCCCTGTCATGTCTACATGAGGAGCAATAGACTGTTGTTGTGCTTCATTCGTGGGACAGTGACTAAACCTAAAGTTAAATAGAGAGGTTGGCAGAGAGAGTTATGATAAGAATGATGGTATTTGTGAACTCAGATCAAGTTTATTCTGTGTTATTATTTTGGATGCTATTAGTATTGTGAACTAGATGTTTTTCTACAATGATGGAAGTAGAGATGTGAGTGCGAGTTTAGAAGGAGCAAGAGATAAAGCCAGACCAAATATAAATCCCCCTGTTCAATTAGGAAGTTCATTTGTTCATTTTAAGCAACTAAAGAGCCTTGGAGATTTACCTAGAACAGTGCTTTCCAGGATTTCCCAGGCCGTGAAAAAACATGGATTAAGAAACACCAAATGTGACCTGTACATCTCCCTTACCCTTATTTCATTAATTCAATGTCCATTTTTTTCTGCTTTTACTGAGCAGCTACTAAGTATGTGAGGAGCTAGTGTAACTGATTCATTTATTTATCCATATACATATTTACTCTATATCTGTGCATATGTATACATACATTAAGGTAGTATACATTAGTACATGTTTTTATAGTCAAATCAATATTTTTCAGGCTCTCATTTTCAGTCTCGAGACTTTTATTAATAGAATGCTAAGGAAAGTGAGGAATTTTTTTTTGCTTTCCAAAGATAACTTAATGAAGCATCAAAATGATTAGAAAGCGTATTAAGATATTTTTCCCCAAATTACATGTCTTAAAATAATTGAAGCATAATTCCTCACTGTCATAAGGCCACCCCAAAGGATATATATTTTAAAACACTTTCATTGTCTTAATAGACACAATCTTTTGTGTAAATGTTTCTCCAGCCTGTATTTTCCCATTTACACAACAGTTAGGCATCCTAGCAGTGCTAAAATAAACACTAGCTTCAGCTTAACAGGATAAATGTTTGCCCTCTAGAATTGTTTGTTGATGAAATAAATATTTTCAACCAAAAACAAAACAAACCTAAACTCTAAATTTATTAATGTGAAGGTGAGTCCAAATTTATGTTGAGTTTATGCTTGAGTTGACATTTCATTTTAAATTTAAATTTATGGTCACAGGTGTTCTACTTACATGGGTTATCTTAAGAAATCTAATCAATAGGGAAAAAGTAGTAATCTAAGGGTTCCATTCTCTTATTTTCAGCCTGAAAATTCTCTTTTGTACCTAAATGTGTGTGGCATAGAATGTCATTTCTTATTTGTTCTTATAATGCGTTCTGGCACTTACATGATGCTTCACTTAAAAATACTTTAACTCTCTTTTTTTCCCCCCAAATCAATAACTTTAATGCCTGCTCCAAATAAGCTAAAATAGTTTTGATGATTTTCTAGCAAATAAAAAACTTTTTGCCTTTTAGCAGTTAAAAACTTTCTGAAATATTTAAAAATCATTTTTGACAGTATATTAAAGTGAGTAAAAGTCTTTAAAGATCCCACTCAACTCTTCATGTACTTAAAATATTACAGAAAAATTGAAGAGGTGACTTACTATAGAAATAATAGCCTTAAATGAATAAATTTCTGAAAGAAAAATGATTGTGAAAGAATTCAAATAGCATACCTCATTTTGTGTTTTATCTTGCAGCCTTTTACTCACCTACATACTTTTGCAAACCCATGTAAATGGGTTAAAGGTCACTGTGAAACTTGAGAAGGAATGCAAAACTTCCCGCTGTGGGAAATAGGTAGAAGTAGATTTCAGAACTATTTAGTTAATTAAATTTACATTGATTTGATTTTATTACTAAATTATAAAACCATAAAAAAATGTAAAACCAATGTGAATTGTCCTAGAGATTATATAACTATTAAATATAAAGAAATTATGTAAATATATAGAGTGATTATGTAAATTATATATATAATTTCCAGGGAGTTAGTGATAAAACCAAAAAGTAATCTAGGGAAAAAAATGAAATGCTTTTACTTTAAGCATTCTTTAAACGAACTTGCTATATTCAGGACAGATAATGGTAGCACATAAGTGAATACTTTTCTATTGTTTAATTCTCTGTATTCAACTACTCATTTAAAAAACAATATAGTTATTGCTAGCAGATGTTTCAGTCCACCCACATACTTCTATGAAGAAGAGAATCTTAGATTATAACATCATTAAGATTTGCTATATAATAAAAAGTATTTTCTAGGGTCTGCATGGCCTCTTGGAGACAACATGATGCTAGGTGTTAGCACGTTGATGAAACATCAAGGGCATTTATCAAAATACCAGCTGGGTCTTTATTAACAGCGCAGAGGTTCGTGGACATTAATCTTAGATGGTTTTTTAGTAAATCGAAATTTTTATGAATTAGAATGAAGAACAGATCATTTTCTAAATCAGTGGTTTCCAAGTATGTACTCACAAAGCGATGCTCAGAAACTGTATAAGATTTTTTTTTTTGCCAGCAAATAACAGAAAGCCTGTCACAAACTGGCTTAAACAAGAATGAGGAAGTTTCAAGGTATGTGGTATGGGAGAATGTCAGAGGAGATAGACTTGGGCTCAGTGGTGTCCTCAAGAGACTCAGGGTGTCTTTGTTCCCCCGTCCACATGTTGGCTTCACCCTCAGACTGGGTTTCTTCATAGCAGCACGGTGGCAGCCAGGGCTGTGGGCAGCCTCACTCAGGTCCCTGGCTGAAAGTGGCTCCTTGTGGATCTCTCATAAGACCCCAGCTCACCAGAAACCTCTAACAAACCTTTGTTTATGTGGGCAAGAAATTAATCACACTGGCAAGGAAATAGGATTGCCCTTAGACCCATCAACCAGTCCTGAAAGTTAAAAGGACTCTCAAGAGAGCTTCCCTTTCTTACCTTCAGACTCACATTATTATTACTCCCATTTCACACATGAAGCAAGAAAATAATGCTCAGAGAGGTTAAGTATAGTGTCTGGACTTACTCAGCTAGGAAAAGGTGACAGAGTTCTAAACCTCAGTTATCATTTAAAGATAGAATGATTATTTAGTCTTTTCATGTATACCAAGCAATCTCCAACCTTTTCCTTTAAGAAAAATGTACATTCCAAAATATGGTCCAGACTGGAAACAGTGCATAAAAAGCCATACGTGCTTTTGCAAAGCTATATCAGAGTGGCTTTAGAAACTTCGAGCTGGCAGGAATTGTTTTCACTGTTGTTCAGGCATTCAGCAATCTGTGGTTATTGGCTTATCTACGAGGAAGTAGACATAAGTTTTTCGCAGGTGAACAGTTAACGGCTCTCTGTCTTTAGTGAGCTATGTCAGTTGTAAGAGGGAGAATTTTTGAGGGGGAAAAGAATCCCATTGGTACTGGCTTGAATGATTAGAGAAATATAGCTATCAAATATCCATGTGATAGAAAAAAAGGGACAAGAAGAGTAATGATGAAAAGGGTGATTCAAGGTAGATTTGCGTAAATTGAAAGTTAACAGCGTAGTTTATAAACCATAGATCAGACTATGATGGAGAAGATATAAGGTTACACCACTGAAAGTGTTAGATAAGCTGGCATTTCAAATTTCTCTAGATAGTAGAAACTATATCCATTTGCATAAAGTGAAATTCATTTATATTGTTATAGTGTCCAAATATTTTGTGTCCAGAAAAAGAAGAGACTGCCAGGCTGTGGCTCAATTTGAGACTTATTTATAAGTATCTTTATTGCTTTCAAAATTTTAATAGCATAATTGAATTGTTTGGTATGAAAATCAGTAGTGATGCTGGATCACTATCGAAAGTTGATATTTAAAAAAATTAAATAAATGGAAAAAGTCAGTGGTCAAGACAGGAGTATAAAGAATAAAATATGTACTACATACAGACAAGCAATATTTATTTATTTAAAAATTCATATAAAGAAATACTCAAAACAGGGGAAGATTATAAGTAATTGTATAGCAATAAAAATAATGTAGTTCTTTACTTCCCAAAGGATTGCTAAGTGCTTTACAGAACCCCTCATTTCTTTGAGAAATGTATAATAAATTTATTCACTTGTATACAAGTTATAGAAATAACTTGTCAGCTTTTGAAATTTTTCTCTTACAGGGATCAAATTAACATTCAGAATCAAATATTCAAAGTTATGTCATACTAGGTAGAGGTCATATGGAGCTTGTGTACAGAATTCAGTGAATCAGTTAGTAAATAATGCCCGGAATGATGAAGTGTCAGCAAGAAGGGCACTATGACATCCCAGTTTCTAAAGGAGACACCAATTTTGCTGCCATCATACCTGAAGTCTCCAGGCTCCTCAGGGAATCCCGATGGTTGGAGTCCTGGTTTGTACCATTTGTTCTTTCAGTCAAGTCATTTGAGTTCCTGTTAGAGTCCCACAGTTCACTTTTCTCACATCCATCTTTTATCATTTTACCCTTTCTCCTAAAAATGTCCTTAGGCTTGTCAAATCAGCTTTATATTTTACTTAGACCTCATTTAACCAGGAGTGGCTGGATAAAACCACAATGAGGACTTACATTAATTAACAGTGATTTCTTTAATAGTCTGCTTATGTTACAGTGATGTTGAAAAGGCAAATAAAATGATCTTTTGATATAAAGCATTTCAACATGATTTTTATAGATTCTTTTCTTGGATTTTTAGAACAAATAAAATTGTCCAGCAGTTGCAACATGGCTTTACTCAGCCTCATAATCTTGAACTGATGTATTCCTGCAATAGAGAGTTTTATTGGCTGCTGTGTCTCAAAGCCTACCAAGGCACCATCTTAGTGATATGCAAGGGGCCTTGCTGGACTTTTACTGACTGACTTTGTCTTGTTTTTGAATATTCACAGGTATTCTCAATCTGTGGTGTCAAAAGTGCTAGTGACAGACCTAGAGGCGCAGAGGTGTGGACACATATAAAGAACAAATAGTTCAATACAAAGCACGTGGGATACCTAGGACATGCCAGCATCTCCAAGGGAATCAACCATTGAGGCTATTTCTAACTCTATTATTCTATAAGTTTATAAAGTTTCCTGATATCATAGCAGATTATTTTCATTTTCCTATAGAATTGTCTGATACTGCCTAGAGCAATGAAGGCCCTAACCTGCTCAGACTGAGTTTTACACTTGAATATCACAGCTGAGGTTGTTGCCAGAATTCTAATCATAAGCACAGAGTTCAAGATGGCAGCACTTATTAGCTGAGAATGACCAAGTTCACATGCTCCCTGAGTAAGGAGAGCCCTTAGTTACCCTAAAGCATTGATCCAAATAACTGTTTCCCTTAAGTAGAGAAAGGGGCACTTTATACATTTGTTTAAAAGCATTTTTTCTGCAATTTTTGCTTTGAAATGGTAGGTAAAAACTGCTAGGCATGACCAACAATTGCAGTCATATGGTGGTTGTGGAGGCACAAAGGCCAATTTGAGAATTGCTCATTTACATTCTATTACAGGGAACAATATTCTAGAAAGGAATTCAAAGGGAGGAGAAGACTCCAAAAGTCGGGACCACTTCATAGTACATAAAAGGCCTGCTGATGTTATAAACACTGATTGTTTATAGCAGGCATCTTATAGAGTCCAAGAAGTAATGATGTTCATGTCTCTTGGTGACATAACTCTTGCCTTTACATCTGACTTCCTTCCTTCATAAATTTAAAAGGAAAAAGAATTACAGAACCTAAAATTATTAACAATTACAAGATGGATAATTTAAAGTGTTTTTTCCCACCCCGTCTGGACCATATTTTGGAATGTACATTTTTCTTAAAGGAAAAGGTTGGAGATTGCTTGGTATACATGAACATGAAAAGACTAAATAATTGTTCTATTTTTAAATGATAACTGAAGTTTAGGACTCTGCCACCTTTTCCTAGCTGAGTAAGTCCAGACACTACCCTTCTGATAAAGGTAAAGTTTTGGGCTTCCTGCAATGTATTTACTGGAGTGTTGCACAGTCTCTGGCCCAGTGAGATGAGAACACTCAGCTTACTTGAGGCTAGAGGGAAAGAGTCTGCTGAGGGGGCAGAATAATCAGAGGCCTTGCTATTCTACTTCTCAGCAGCTTGGATTGCTCCAGGCTCCCTCTGAGGGGTGTCAAACTGAACTTGAGGAGCTCAAGGCTCCTCCTTCAGCTGTGGTCAGCCATTCAGAAACAGCTTTCTTAAGATGAAGGAGAAACAGTATTATACATTTTTTGTATTAATTTAAGTACCTGGAGGAAGGCTCTAAAGAAACCCAACACAATTAAAGAAAAAAAAAAAAACATTCTTCTATCACTCTGCTCTCAAAAATATGTCTATTAAACCAAAACAAAATGAATAAAATTTTTAATTATTACCAAAAACAGCCCCCCTTCCATGGCATCTATACAATGACAGTACTTATTACTTATTTGTTTTGTTTAAATGAAAGTACGTGTAGGCAAAAGTAGGCCAAGATGTGACATATAAGAAACTCCTTCATCAACATTCGTTAATCCCTGTGCCAAAACACAGTGGCATTTTTGAGAAAAAAAAAAAAAAATTCCATTCAATGAGAAAACTACTTAAATCAAAATTCACTTACGGTAAAATGTTACCTCACTCATATATTTTATTTATTCAAACCATATTTAGTGGTCCTTTTTCTCTCTTCTGTGAACAAGTACTTCACTAAATAATAGGAGAATAAAAAGATGTTTCTGAATCAGAGCCTGCCCTCAAGGAATTTAAACACATGTAGGAGAGATAAAATGTGAATATATAACAAAAATTAAAAGTAGAAAGTGGAAAGTATCCAAAGAAAAGTATGATATGGGTAAAAGTGTCTAGAGAAAAGTGTGGGGGTTGGAGGAAGGAAAGATTACTTCCAGCTGAGGGAATTAGTAGATGTTTTGAGAAGGTTGCTGATGGGAGGAGGGGGAAGGAGAATTTTAAAGCAGGTGATGGGTGGAGCAGGGAGGGAGAGCATCAGGGATAGTGCAGAGAAAGTAGGGCCAGCAGCGATTGGTTCCATAAAGCCGGAGATAAGGCTGCCCTAGCAACAGGAAATGATGTTGGGAAGGCAGGTCCATTCAGACTAGAAACAACACTCATTAACAATTGTAGACCCAAGTGGATGGAGAATGTATTTTTAAGCAAAAAACTGACAAGACAAAGTTGTGATTCTGGATAATTAGTTTGCAAAAATCGAGTCAAATGGATTGAAATGCCAAAAGACAAGCTGGGAGATACTGATTTACAAGGCTTTTGTATGATCAAAATGAATGTTTCCCAAAGTATGAAGAGTGTGTTATTGGTGGTATGTAAAATGAATTGAAGTGGTATTCAGATTTTAATAATAACATAACTTAAATATGTATTAGAAAAACATAACTTGCATATCAAACTTCTGATTCCATAGACCGTTGGTACAGATGAGTCTAAGGGGGAAAAAATGGAGCTCTATTAAATTAACCATGTTAAATAACTACTATAATGAAAGTGATCTGCCCATAGTGCCCAAATCCTGATAGTTTTAGGAGAATGGACACAAAAAGTTCATGAGTTCTTACATTAAGGTAATTGAAATGGAAATGAAGAGATAAGTATGAAAAATTATCTGAGAAAAAATCCACAGATTTGGGCAATTTAGCTGTGGTGATCAAGGAGAAGAGGGAAGCCATCCAAGATGTTGCTAAGGTTTTTGAGCCTAACTCTATTAAAATACCAATTACCGTTAAAAGGCATAGAGGAAAAGTAGGTTTATGAGAAAATAAGGTCCACTATATGAACATAAAGAGTTTGAGAATCTTTCACCAAGCATTTGAAATGCAGAACTGAAGAGCTGGAATGGGTCAGGATGTAGAATCAGCCTGAGAGGTAATAGCTAAAGTTCTGAGACTGTGACTGAGGAATGTAGAGAAGAGAAGAGGGCCAAGGAGAGATCCTTGTGGAAGCATATATTTAGAAGCGATAGGAGTTGGAGAGGCTCAAGAAGATATCAGAGGAAAAATGAGAAAACACAGGCTCTTGAAACATCATTCCAAGCTTGAGTTCCTAGTGTGGCCCTGTGGTTGGCATAAGATAGTTGCTAAATAAATACTAATGAAAAAAATGCACAACCAGCAGAATTGAGATCTACAGAGAGGTTGAGGGGCAAAAGGGAGAAAATACCATTGAATTTGGCCATGAGGAAGCCATTGGTGACCTTTGGGTCTGTAGAGTCTCAGTGGAATGACAAGGGCAGAAGCCAGATTGCAAGGAGGGAAGGACAGAGTGGGGGGTCCGGAAGTAGACCCTTCATTCAAGACTGTGAAAATAGAATGCTAGCTTGAGGGGTATCAGGGTTGAGAAAAGTTTTTTTTTTTTTTTTTTTAAAGAAAAGGGTATGCTCAGCATATTTGTAAACAAAGAAAAAGATTCTAGTAGCAGGGAAAAGATTGGAAGTTCAAGGGGTGGAGCGTGGAGCAGGGAGAACAAATTGGTGGGGAATAAAAAAAAAAGGAAGAAAAAAATCAAACGCGCACTTGGAGAGATTGGCATTGGTGATGTGGAGGAACAGTTCTTTCTCTGGGTGAGAAGACATACAATTAGTGATATGAAGAGGAGAGAAAAAGAGGAAGCTGATTGTATTAGGTGGAGGTAGTTATTTCGTGTAAGTAGTGAGGTCATCTTCCACCAGTGAAGGGGCAGAACTGGATTTGTTTCTTCACAGATATGGCAATTCTCAGTGCAAGGAATGTGGAGGAAACTAAGGGATGCGTGTAAAGACTCAACTTATTCAATAGCTCTTAGCCATCAAAAGCCGAAGGGTAAAGTTTTCTGCACAGAAGTTGAGATTGGCAGGTTCATGATATGGTGGTAAAGACGAGCGGTGTGATATCAGCAATTCACTTACTCCTTCAGCCCATTTCATCAGGAAAGTTAGGAGGGGAATCTCTACCTCACAGGACTCTGGCATGAAACACTTGGGTGCAATGTGTACTTCCCACAGAATAGGAACCACTTAGCTTTTTGTGTATTGCCTAAAAGAGTTTTGGATCGATTGAAATAATGAGCCAGGTCCAACAAGACAAAATTGTAAAGAAGATAAATGTAAAGGATACTTAACTACCAAAACTCTATTCCATAAGTTGGGATTTTAGCTAACAGTACGCACAATATGATTTGGCCAAAAAACAAAACAAAACAAAAAACAAAACAAAACAACCTTGTATGAGAGTAATAAAACGTCCAGAATGATAGAGGTAATGTAGTCCACACTGGCTTTGGACGGTGGTACCAGTTATGGGCTCCACCTTTTAAGTGGGACCTTGACAACCTGTCAAATGTCAAAGCCCATCCTGATGAAATTAGCTGTTATGGTGATTTGCCTCAAAGGCCTGTGGTAGGAGGAATGGTCTAAAGCAACGGGATGTTTGAATTGGAGAAGAGAGCATTTAGGGGGACAGTACAACTGCCTTTAAGTGTTGGAAGGATTGTCATGTGGAAGAAGGTAACTAGGCTTGCTCTGTGACGTGACTGAGGACAAGATAGGGCTCAGTGATGGTGCAGGGCCGTAATTTTCAGCTTAACATCAGTCGGCACTTTCCAAACACCAGGATTAAGCTACCTGCGGAGGTGGCAGGGTTCACCTTCCTAAATACTCTTAAGCCGGGTATGTTTGTTCCTGGGCATGTGTGTTAGAGAGGAATCAACAATTGGTGAGACACTGGACTACCCTGTGACACCTGGACTTCCTGTACCTTTCCTAACTCAGAGCGAATATATAGCAAAATACAATGTATGCCTCAAAAAAGGTGGAATGTAGTTGTTTGCAGACAAACAATAAAAATTAACCTAGAAAGATACAGAGCTTTTCAGCCCTGTATGTTTATTTGTTTTGTAATGTTTGAGAAGAACCATTAGCTAAATTTCATTCTTAGTCTTAATCAGATTCTCTGATTAAGAATTCTTCACACACTCTACAAAGTAAGCAGTCTTTCCTTTCACATCTGGCAATTTTTGTCAAGAGAGCAACATGCTCAAGGCACAGCTCAAAATAGAACTTAAATTTTCCCGACTTCTAAATCCCTGGGCTATCTCTCTACAACACTTCTTATCCTGAACTTTCCAGAGGCTGTTTGAATTCACCCTTCCAACATTGGAGGACGTCTTTTTTTTTAGTGATTCACAACTCTGTTTGACTATCCAGTTTCTGGAGGGTTAGAGAACTTGACAAACACAACCTCTGAGGGTAAATAGCAAGGGGAAACCTGAATGCAAAGATGTACTAGGTAGGATTACTCCCATTTCTGGATTGATTTTTTTTTTTAGCTCAGAAGACAATGGGATGAAATCATGCAGTTTAGAGGTCTTGATCATTAATCATCAGAGACTGGTCAGCCCTCAACTCCAAATCTGGTATAAAAGTCAGGTCATCCGCAGAGCTTCCATTCCCTTTCCATCTCGCCCATGCCTTTTATTTACCGATTCCACTTTGTGGCACAATACTTGACCTGCTAATAAGAATGCAACAGTGTCTGCCTTCTTGGAGAAAATCTTGGTAAAGTTTTGCAGGTTCTCTTCAGTTCCCTGACTTCACCTTGAAGGAACATATAATTAGACTGAGAATCCACTATTGCCAAGTGGTGTACTACAGCAAAAGTTCAAGCAGTATTTACATTCAAGTTTAACTCTAAGAACTCATTTGCATTATTAATTATCCAAATAATTTTGGATAAAAAGGGGGAGGGGATAGTTCAATCAGTGGTAGTTCTGCAAATTGTCACCAAGAACCATTGGTTCCCCGAGGCCGATGACTGCTCTGCATTCTTACAGTGTAGACACCCAGAGCTGCTGAAAAGAATTGAGACGCTTGTCAACAGAATGGAAAGCTGGCCTTCATCAAAACAATTTTAGTCTGTGAGACTAATGACCTTTACTTGCTGTTTGTTTTAGTTTGGAACTAAATGAGAAAATTTGTTTTAGATAACAGTAGCTTGGTCTTCCTTTCCCAAGTATTTTATTAGGAAAAGCCAAGTAGCACAATTGTTAACCAGTATTTTAAAAATATATATGTAACAGGCTAGCGGAAGTAGTAAACTAGCCCAGAAATTTTCAGAATGGATAAAGAAAAATAATAATAACAGAAAGCATCAGGTCTAAGGAGAAAAATGGCCATTGTTTGTTCACATTAACACAATATAGTCCCACATGATAAAATACATTTCTAAGTGCTGCTTGCCTTCAGCTTTCGCTTTCTTCCTTCCTTTCTTTCTTTCTTTCTTTCTTTCTTTCTTTCTTTCTTTCTTTCTTTCTTTCTTTCTTTCTTTCTTTCTTTCTTTCTTTCTTTCTTTCTTAAATAGCTGTAAACTGAGCTAGCTTATGAACAGTCTCTAGGGGACAGGATAGGGTCACCCTTGTTTCCTGTTCAGCTTTGCTGAAGAAAAAAAAAACCTAATGAAAGAAAAGAACGTAATGGTTTTGCAATTCAGGTAAAAGGCTTCGGGGAGTTCAAAGATCAATTAATGTTTAAACCTTGATTGTTGAATTTTTTTTCTGAAGAGCAAATAAATTCTTAGAAGACTTAGAAATCCACAACTCAACATGTAAATATAAACATGAGATGTTTAATCAGGAACGTAAAAACCCTGTTGGAGAAAATAAAAGTTAGGTGGTTTTTCATTTATCTAAAGCACTTTAGTAGTTCATTTCAAGCGGCATATAATTTTTAAAAATATGCATGGATATGGGCTTCTTGGTTAAGTGTTCATGGATGAGAATGTATGGGAATGTTTAAAGTGTTTAAGTAAAAATATCAGATAGGTGTTACATAAACCACCAGATAATTTACAGACATTTGCAGCACTGACCACTTCCCTGCAGCTCCACATCAGGGTGGAGAACAGAGACGTTCACTGCATCGTTGTGGAGCAGTGAAATTTCTGTAAGTTGTGATCTGCTGGCATGTAATAACTCGATCTGCTTCATGCAGACAAAATATATTAAAAGTATGGACGAGTGAAGTTTGCGCCCCAGGGAAAAGGCGAGATAATGCATTGAAATTGTTCAGAGGTAGTTAGATGCCTAATGGTCTAATATGTGAGCTATGTGAGGTCTGGGGTCTGGTTCTCATAAATTCTGGCTAGACTGATCCTGTAATTTCAAGCAAAGGATAAAAGCGTTAGCCAGAATCATCAGTGTTCAAGGTCCATGATGCTAGATATTATTCATGTAAAGATTTAAAAAGAAAAAACACTTTAAATGGGATGCCATAGAGTATAATTTATGGTTCTGTGTTTGTGTTTGAAAATATATGCACACCTACATGCATGCTATAAGCCATTTAATGAAATAAATTAACTTGGAATTTATAGAAAACTTCCACATATTTTTCATGATGGGATATGATTTTTGATACAACATAATAATGTGCTACATGAACAACCATGTAGGATCTAATTATTTCAGCTTCAAACTGACATATCTATGTTTAAATTGGAGTAAAAAACATGTTCGTAATAAAAATTTACCATTACGAATGGAATAATTTAAAACCAATTTGGACGGATTCAGGAGTGATTAGAGGAAAAAGTTCCCAAGACATTTGGGTACCTTATAAATGATTTCACAAAATATGCTAAGACTATCCTACCAATTATAACAGCAGAATACAGAATCCTCAGCTTTGAAAAGAAAATTCTCTAAGACCTGAGCTTTTGAAATTAGGTAGATGGTGGTTATGAAAACCCTCGATAACTTCTTCCTTTACATAATTTATTTCATCATGGGGGTAGAAGTTCTGAACTTTTCATTTGCAGTTTTTTTCTTTTTTTAACCAGTTCACTTATGTTTGAGTCTACAGTATATTTATACAGTCTTTCCTGCCAGAATCGTTGACAGTATTTTTAAATGCTTCCCCTCATTGCCTAGGTTATACCAAGTACCACTCTCCTTAAGTTCTCAAAACTATACCACCCACACACATATCATGAATAGAGATGTGCATACTTTTTTTCTTTTGTAAAACAAAGTGTTCAGTCTAAAATTACTTTGGCTTTAATGTGACCCTGAAATCATCTCAGCTTCATACCTATGGAAATAGCTAGTGTAAGCTTCTATTTGATCCTGGTGACAAGGCTATCATTCTAAAATTTTGTTCATAAAAATGTCTGCATTTACATCTATCTATCATCTATCTCTCTATAATTATATAATCTTTCTCTGTTAGTACCATACTTTAAAGCTTTCTGATATTCTATAAGCTCAGTAGAAAATACCCTTCGGGCAGAAAAATTGTTGATCTAGTTGTCTGAGTTTACTCAAAGACATTTGTAGATTCAGTTACATTTGATTACTTGAGTTTGACTTTTCAAATTGCTGAAAATGCTTAGCCCCAAATTATTCTGCTTGGCAGTGCAGCACCCATAAACAGCTATTATCTTTCAATATTTAAAATATACAAATACTTTCAGTTAGATATCAATGAGGTGATATTTCTTATTTACAAATGAGGAAACCAGTCTCAAATATTTAGATGATCTTTAAAATAGTGTTTTAAACCATCAGATTACAAAATTTGCATCACTCTGCTTACTTTCACTCTTTTTTTTTATAACCACGTGTTTACGTTTCACTTATTTTTCAATTTAAGGAAATATACTCAGAATTTCATCTGCCAGTCAGTTTATAAGGAGAATTTTAAGGAATCACATTGCTATTTATCCTTACATCTTGATGTCCCATTAGACTTTGGATGAATGGGTTGATACTTTAAATAAATGAAATATATGATTTATTTAAATATAGAATAATTGAACTCTTTCATGAGTTTCTTTATTATTTGGAAGAAAATCTGAGCAGCAGCTTAGCTAATTCTCATTTTGAATAATTTTTATTGGTGTGTCTATCCTTTCATAACCCTGCCTACCGCTTTGCCAGTGACATTTTGCTGCCAGTTTGTGAATATAAGATGATTCTATGGCAATCTTCAGCTATAGATAGTTTGCAAGAATTAGTGGTAGAGACAGGTTAGTTAACTTTTCTTTATACGTTCTATCCATTAGGGAGACTCATAGTTTTAACAGGAAGGGTAGGTACTAGAAATTTGGAATTAGTTTACATTTTTTATCTAAAGTTAGGTAATACAATTATCTTTTGATTATTCCAGTTCTAAACATCTCAAGGCAAAATTCAAAATCTGTGCTAGAAAACCTGAGTAGATTTCTCTCACCATCCCCCTTTTCTCCCCCTTGTCCTCATTCTCCAAATCTTTTCCAGATTGTTTGCAAAATGAAATTATCTAATTTCACGAGTATTTGTTCTGAGAAAGCACTACACTCTGGCAGAAAGAAATCAGAGAGTTGTTTTCAAGGCCTAGAGTTTTAAGACAAGACCTTTTTGTCCATGAAATACCACCTAGGATTTGATGAGAACACTGAGGAGTACAATCTGGGCCAAACATGCCAAAATGTATCTATGAACCAGCACACTGATAATACCATTTGTGGTAAATGGCAAATGTCGGCAAGTCAAATTTTCTAACTATTTTGCTCCACATCTCTGAAAAACACACAAAATATTGTGATTTTTTTTAATTAAGTTGGTTTGCAGTGTTTCAGAAAACACTATATGCTTATAACCGACTCACTTCATTATTTCTTTCCAAAATTTGTATCACTAAATCAAACTGTAGCAAGAATTTATTCAGGACATTTTACTATCCACTGAGGCACTGTTTCAAAATGTACATCTGCTTGCTTAATTATAATATTTCTGAATTTTTAACTCTTGCCACTATTAAATTTATTTTTTTAAAAGACTCAGACTAGGAACCAATGCTGAATTATTAATTTTAATATTATGACCTTTTTAAATTTCAAGTATAGAGAAAGAAATACTGAGCTAATTTGACTAATCTAGTTGATTACAGTATATTTATACAAGCAGAGCTAATCTAGCAGACACGAAAGTTTAAGGAGTCTCTAGTAAAACTATAAATGAAGCACATTAGTAATTCAGTGACTAAACAAGTTATTAGATTGAAAATGGACACTTTAATATATACTTTTAATCATCTCATAACATCTATATCTTGATAATCATAAGATTTTGTGTTTTGTACTTACATTATATTTCCAAAACCCACAAAGTCTCTTATACTATCGCATAATTAAAATTATTGCTTCTAGTTATTACATTGCAAAAGCATGCCCAGACTGAAGCATATTTATTATCTTCAGACTTTCTCACTACACTGTACTGTCAGCCTTATTTACTTACAATGAGGGTACACAATAGTAATAAGCTCTCTTGTTTGTTTAAATGTTCCACCTACTATAATGTAGGCGATTACAGAGTTAATGAAAATGGAATCTCCTTTTGCTTTGTGACAAGAACCACATTTAATAGGTCTAATTTTAGGTCTAGTCACTGAGTCTGTCCCATGATAAAAGAATAAGACATGGAATGTGCCCAAACAACTTCTAAAGGTATATGTTAAATCAAAGAATGTTCCTTTGAATTTATATAAAAAAGAGAAAAATCTCATTGGTTTTATGAAAGAATTAAGGGAAACTCACTCTATGGAGTGCTTGATGTGAGGGAATACTATATCATTTTGCTTTAGTCAGATACTTGGTAGATAAGTCTCCTGAGTAGGAAGCATAGCTAATTCTGTTCTTTTAAAGTGCCTAATGTGTTGACACACTCAAATGTTAAATAATATAGTTTAACATAAAGAGAAAGCTCAAAGCTTTCATGAGGTAAGGCTGAAAAATAGTTATACATGCCCTTGATTTAGGGAAATTATAGAGGCAAAGAATTCATATTAATTTATTCATTTAAGAAAAAAATCTTTACAATCTTGTGTTTAGCACATGTTGGATTTACATTTTCTAGTTTTTCAGGGCCTCAAATCCTTTCATTAAAAAAAGGTTCTGGGTAGTGAACACACAGCAAAATATATGTGACTTACTGTTTATTGTAAACTTGAAACTTTTGTTAACCAAAGTCACTATAATAAAAATAAATGAATAAATAAATAAATAAGTTACATTAAAATATTATAATAAAAAACACTCAAAAATATCATCTAATAGCTTTGCATATCAAAGAAAAAAATTTTTTCCCTGAAAAGCATACCTCCTCTGGCACTCACACTTAAGAGTATTGTACTGAAACATTAATTCTTCACTTCTTTTAAAAATCTATAATATATTTAAAAACATCAAATTATATACTTTAAATGAGCTCTTTATATTATATGTGAATTGTATATCAAAACTATAAGAAAAAAACACTAAGAAAATTGTTCATTAATTTAACTGTACATTAAGCTTAATGGCTTCTTTCATTCTTTCTTGCTAGTTCCTTTGATAGATAAAAATTCAAGCCAGAATTATGATGTCATACAAAAAATTTTAGCCATGCCAAAAAGATACTTTGAAAATGATAGGTGAACAAGAAGTTGTATTTACATCTAAATATTGCTATTTTATTTTAACATTAACACATTTACAACTTCTACACTGCCTCTATTAACTGATTTGATATTAGACAAAATTAATTTTTATTTACAGATTTGACAAAATGTGAATGCATATTTATTTACTTAGCAATAGTTTTAAAATTTAAATCTAACTGTGGTCCTTTGGAAGTATGTAAAAAAAGTAAGAGCTCCACTTAAAGATGAGGACACAATGCTTCGACTTCAAGTACCTACAACCTAGTGCAAGTAAGCAGGCATGGGACTACACTATGCTTTCACTGCAGAAACAATTACCAGATAATATTGAAAAACTATCTGGTAACTGTCAAATAACTGTAGATAAACCTGCAATTAAACTATTCCATTATGTGAAATGTGGTATAAAAATTTCTTAATGCAATGACTGTAGCCCTTAAAATATGATTTGACCAGTAGTAACAGCAGAAGTGTAGTAACATCAGTAGAGTGGTAATAGTAGTTACATATGTGAGATTAGACCAACGTTGACATTCATTTTTACTTAGCAGATATCAGGAAAGAGTTTTGATGGCTTGAGGAAAGTAAAAGAATCTTGGGAAGAGAATATTTCTGGGCCCTTAGGGAATTGCCAATCAGAGCTGACCCTGGTTGGCTGTAAGGCCACCTGAGCAGCCAGGGGAATAGAAATTGAAAGGAGAAGTCCTGGAGGCAAACATAACTCCCTTCTCCATCTGAACCTAGGCCAAGGGCACTCTTATATTTTTAAAGGTAAATAGTATAATGAGCACATAGATGGTAGAGTTGAGTTACTTGCACAATAATAGGGTAGGTGGGTAGTGGCAGTACTGGCAGAAATCGTATTGAACTTAAAATTAATTGGAAAACCAGAGTTCTAGTTTGGTTCCATCCCCACTTGTCTCTAACTTATCATTTGACCTTTCTGGTACTCACTTTTTCACACATGTTAGTATAAAGTCAACTAACTTGCTTAACTCTCTGATAGCATGATCCTTTTAAGTGTGTAAGCATGTTTTCAGATGGTAAGTGAGTAAATACACAGAGGGAGTAACAGGTGTTTTGAAGTTTGACAGTGAAAGAATTAAAGATGTCTTTATAGGCACTATCTGTCTTTGCATTAACTGGGAGGTCTAAAGTTTCAAAAAAAAGGCCTGTTTTTTTTTTCCCCCCCCTGGCCTTTTTTATTTTCTTAAAACAAGGTTTCATTGTATTACTTTGGTATCTTCTTTAAGAAGGGATAGGAAGGGATAGGAAATACATAAGTTAATATTATATTATGGAAGTTAATGAATTAATCTTCAAATGCTTTGGAATCCCTTAGATGAATACAAAATGGTTTTTTGGGGACCTGCCAAATCTTGAACATCTCATTGAAGAGACAGAAAAGAGGTGTCTTCATTTGAGGAAATAGTTGGTAGTTATTGTTTAAGATATTTCTATAGTGAATGGTTATTTATTGTAAGTTTCTACTTTAATAAGTCTTTTTTGCATTTCCGCAAATTCATTATCTAATGGCCTATGCAGTATGCATTGGGGTATTCAGTCATGGGCCAAGATGAGCTGTTTTCCTCACAACAGTTATCTATTATAACAAGTTATAACTCAAGAAAACAGGAATCATACTAGTTATTTTAACAGAAAAAATTAATATAGAGATTTGGTTAAATAGGTGTTAATAATATGAAAAAGCAAAAGAATACACAACAGAAATACCGAGGTAAAACTTTAGAAAGTTAGCAATATCTCTTGGGCTAAGGGGACAAAAGGAAAAGACTAGGGTCAGCAAATCTTAGGTCAGAGGAGGAAACCTGTGGAGTTGGAACTCAGTCCTCTGAGAAAGAGCATCACCAGCTAGTGCTGGTATTGATACCTCAGGAGCTGGGTCTCGGGTCTCTGAGGAGGGGCACTGCAAATCAGTCCTGACATCTCTGAGTGGGCATAATGAAGTTAATTCTGAGAATGCTGCAGAAACCTGGATACTGGAACTAAATATAGCCAGCAGAGTAAAGTGCCCTTGCAAGGGCAATGTAGGTAGGACATTAAGAGCACGGGAAGAAGCTTGTTTCTGTCCCTTCTCCCACCTTCTAGGCTTCCTTCAGCGCTCCCCCTAATGACAGTGCCTAACAGGGAGCACGGGCGCAAAGGGGAAATGCAGTTTGTATCATCCCAGCCGACTAGAGAAAGAGTTTGCAGCTGAGAGGCTTGGCTTCATAAAGCCTACCCTGGAAGCTACAGATGAATATAGAAGGCAGGATTATGTTTAACTAGGGAGAGGTGTAAAACCTAAGAATACATAAAAAGGTTAAATTTTGCTAATGAGGAGCTAGACTAGACCACAATAAAATGATGAAAATCTGAGGCAGCAGAGATCATATCCAAATGGATCTAACCAGCAGTTTCCAGTATGATTTCTCCCAATCTCTCTCAATACCAATGAAAACACAAGAAATAATTAAAATTATGATAGCATCAGAAACTAAAGCTGATAGAATTTTGGGAAGAATAGGCCGTATTTGTAAGGCATATGGAGCGTCAACTCAACATATCCCCTCTTTACTGCATAAAAGAATTAGTGTGGCAAGAGGTGAGAATATGCTTCACAGCTCTATCACCATCTGTCTGCTGACCCAGTGAGCCAGGAATTGTGCCAACCAGAAATCCAAGCAGAAACCCCTGTCCAGCCCTTGGGAGCTTCTCTGAAAAAGTATTGTTTCCCCTATGCTTCAACAGCCACCTTTTTACAACAAACATATATTGAAATTCTCAGGAAGCAAATGAACAGAAAGTTAGGGAGATGTTAGCAGTGGTGCACGGTATTCTGGTAGATATCCTCATGAGGAGGCTATGGTGGGAAGTAGAACATCAATGGAAAAAATATTAGCCTCAGAGGCTGTGAATTTCAGTTTTCCAAGTGCTATATCCACTCAAAGCAAATTATACGCCTGAAGATGCTCTAATTCAAGATCAGAAGAAATAATCAGAGTATATATTATAAGAAATTAAGGCCTCAGTGAAAAGGCAAAAATATGGAATGGAAAGGAAAATGATGATATGAAGAAAAAAGCAAATGGGAGAAGATAAAAGGAGATTAAAAGGAGGCTAACAGCATAAGAGCAAAATTAAAACACATTGAGAACAATCAAGAACAGATTTCATCCTGCATAGAAAATGATAGTATGATGGAGGAGGGCAAATTGAAACAGATCTCCCATGATGGAACAGAGAAGGACAAAAAAGATGAAAAAAATGAGACAAATTCATAATAGGAGAATAGAGAATGGAGGACCAACATGTGGACAGTTGTTCTTACTTTAAAAAGGCAAATACAAATAAAATAAAAGTGATAATCCAGAATACAATAGAAAAAAACCACTACTTTCCTGAATTGAGGAAAAGACTACGTATGTAGGTTGAAAGAACTCACTGACTCATGGTCAATGAGTTATAAAGATGTAGGGGAAAATATACAAGTAGATAAAACAATTATAAAGATGTAGGGGGAAATATACAGGTAGATAAAACAATTATGCATTCTTACCAAAGGAATGCACAGATGATGATGATGCCAGATAGATGATAGATGGATGGACAGATAGATAGATAGATGATGATAGATAGATGATAGATAGATAGATAGATAGATAGATAGATAGATAGTAGATAGATAGATAGATCAATAGATAGATGTCAGACTGGCCTCAAATGGCCGCCAAAAATACCAAAAGAAATGGAATAGCTACAAAATTTAAGGAAAAAAATACTGTGACTCATTTGTTAAGCCAAGCCCTTGATAATTTTCAAATATATAGGTGATTTTAAAAAACATATATATCAATATATATATATTTTTTTTTTGAGAAAGGTAAAAAGTGCTTATAGATCTCTTTCAACTAACTGATAGAAAAAGCCAATTTAAGAACTTAAGAATGGGAGAATCATGGTCTAAAAATAGATTGAGTTTTAAAAGAACTTAAAATAAAAGTGCCTAAATGATTGTCACAAAATATGGTATAAAATTAAATGCAAAAGAGAAATTTCTGAAAAGCAGATCCCGATTTAGGAAATAATGATGCAAAAATGTTTCTGACTTAAAAACCAAAATTATACTAGCAAAGACTGAGAAGTAGGGGATGTATTATGAAGTATAAAGCTCCTTGTTTCATATATGATAAATGTGAAGGATAGTTTACTCAGTTACTTTGTTCAAAAAAATAAGGAAATATAGGCTAAAGAATGATACTGAAAATATAATGATAACCATAGCATAATTATTTCTATTCCAAAACCCAGAGCAAAATTTAATTTAATTGATAGATTTCTTATTGAATTTTGATATTCTAAAATACATTGTTAAGTATCCATAAAATATTTTTCATAAAATATTTTTAATAATTTAATAATTGTTAGGCCTCAAAGAGAATGTCAGTTAATTGCAAACTACAAAGGCTAACTAAACCATATCCTTTGACCACTAAAATAAAATGAAAAACTAATAATCAAAAATTAAGAGCATATATCCAAAAGTTAGTTTTTTAAATTAATAACAACAATCTTTTCCTCAAATAACTCTGTCATCAAAGAAGATTAAAACTAGAATTACAATTTAAAAATAAATACAATGAAAAAGACTGCAAATAAAACCACAAGAGATGCAGTCAAAGCGATAGAGGAATATTTAAACCATTAAATAATTATTAAGCTAGAATGAATGAAAATAAGTAAATCCTTTAAGGAAAGAAGAAAAACAAATAGAGATAAAAATAGAGATTAATAATTATGAAAAATGTTTTAATCAGTGCATTCAAGTCTTTGAAAATCAAAATCTCAACTAGAATTAGAAATAGACATACTTGATAAATCAAGAATTAAAAGATGGCTCCAAACATATAACCTTAGGAATGAGAAAGAGGAAATATCTACATATAAATAGGAAGTAATAAGATTAATAAATAAAAAATTTTGTTAATAGTTTTGATAATCTTGACGAACTGAATTTTTAAAAATTATATACACTTCACAGCCACTGTTCTGTCTATAATGAAAAAGAGAAGATTGTAAATTGGTGAGAATGTGAAGTTAAATTCTCATATACTGCTGATGAGAATGTAAAATGGTATAGCACTTTGAAAAATAGTCTAGCAGTTCTTTAAAAGGATAAACAGAGTTACCATATGATCCAGCAGCCCCACTCCTAGGTATATACCCAACAGAACTGAAAACATATGTTTACTCAAAAATGTTTACACAAATGTTCATAACAGCATTATTCTTAATAGTCAAAAAGTGGAAACAACCCAAATATCCATTAATTGATGAGTGGATAAACAAAATGTAATATATCCATGTAACGGAATATTATTGAGCTGTAAAAATGAATGAGGCACTAATTTATGCTGCAACATGGATGAACCTTGAAAACATTATTAAGTGAAATAAGCCAGACACAGAAGATCACATATTATTTGATTTTATTTATATGAAATGTCTAAAATAGGCAAATCCATAAAGACAGAAAGTTGATTAGTGGTTGCCAGGAGCTGGAAGAAGGAGAGAATAGGAAGTGACTGGGTTTCTTTTTGAGGCAGTGAAAATGTTTTGTAATTAGGTAGTTATGATGGTTGTAATACTTTGTAAACAAACTTTAAAAAACATTGCATTCTACACTTTTAAAGGTGAATTTTATGATATCTAGATTTTATCTCAATTTTTTAAATGAAAAAATGCAAATGTGTATATTACAAAAACGATTTTAAGAAGTAGCAAACCTTAATATACCAATAACCATGAAAAAAAAGTGAAAAAGTTGTTTAAAAACAAGCCCTTGTTTTTCCCCAAAAGATGGTAGGTGTAGGATATCTTATGGTGACATTTATTCGGTTTCTTTTATAATAATTCCTCTACTATTTAAATAATCACAAAACATAGAAAAAGATGAACATTTTATTTTATAAAGCCTGGTATCAAACTAGACAAAAGAGAAGACATGAAAAAAAAATGCATATGATCTCTTATAAATATAAACTAAATTCTAATAGAATATTAATAAGCCAAATTTAAAATATATTTTCAGAATGCAATAGAATTAGTGGGATTTCTTACCAAAATACAAAAATCTTTAGACATCAGAAAATGCATTAATTAATTATGCCAATAGATCAGGAGAGAACCCATATGATAATTATCTTAAAGGCTAAAAAGTTAGTAAAAGTCAATATCTATTTCTGATTTTTACATTATTAATAAATAAGGAATAAAAGAATATTAGCTTGAGAAAGAATATCTATCAACAAATAATACTTAGTATCATGTCAGATAAATAATCCCTAGAGATAGCGTCACTATGAATAACAAACACTTTCTCAGCTTTTCTCAAAGTTCCTCTGGAGTCTAGTCAATGCATTAAGAGGGAAAAAAGAAATTGGAAATGTAAATACTAGAAATAATATGAAAATGGTATAATTGCCTACCTGAAAAAAATATCCAATGAAAAATTATTCAAAACAATGTGAGTCCATTAGATTACAAAATTAGTTTATAAATATCAATAGCTTTTTATTTATCAGCAATAAGAGAATGTAAAGAAAAAGAATCAAACAAAAATATATACTATCAAATAACAACTTTAAATATGTTTTATTTCTATTTGAAAAAAATGACAAATACAACTGAGGGACATAAAAGAAAACAAATAAATGGAGAGATATATTATAGGGATATCAGTTTTCTCCAACCTACACATAAAAATCTTAAATTTTTGAGAATTCTGACAGATGTTATTCTGTTTTATTTTGAAGAATAAAGATAGTCTAGGATTTTTTAAGATCAGTAAAAGTGTGTTGCCTTACTTTGAATAATAGCATTATAAAGCTATAGTAATTAAATCAGCTTTGAACTGGCACAGAAATGAACATGCTTGTTCGTAGAGCAGAAAGTACAGTTAACATAAGAATTATTTAAAATAAAGATGGTATCTCATGTGAGAGAAGACAGAATAGATTGTGTCATTTGATTCCTAATGAATTTAAAATATCAATGCAAGAAATCAACAAAATAAATGAAATATAGATAGTTATGTTATTTTAAGTTAAGCCTTCCTGAGCCTGATCTCAGGGGCTCATAATGAATATTTTTGAAAACACTGTTAGATATGACTATTATAACATTCAACTTTCATATGGCAAGAAGCACCATAAACAAAGTTAAAAGACAAATGACAAGGCAAAACATAAGTGACAAGTAAAGTTCATCAAAAACTTGTTAGACTATAAGAAAAAGGGTGTATGAAAAACAATTTTATAGTAATTTTAATTACATCTAAATTATTATGTTGCTGAGTGTAGAAACTTGAATTAAACATGCATCTAATGAAACTCCACTCGAAGTAATTTGTTAGTGAAAAATGCAAACGATGAATAACAACAGAAAAAAAAGTTTATACTTGCTAGTACTCACAAAAATAAAAATTAAAATAAGGTGCCAGTTTTCATCTATCAGATTGGCATATATCAAAGAGAATGATAGCACTGGTATGGCCAAAGATGTGGGGGCGAGGAACTTTCATATTAGTCAGTGTCTACATTGATATAATCTTTCTGAAGAATTAAACCTTAAAAATGCATACTTTTGACCTTGATTTTCTACCTCTAACAATTTTCTTAATAAGTTTATGATTTAATGAGTAAAGATGTAAGTAGATATGGATTATGGTTGTTATTTTAGTTACAACATTGGAAGCAATCTATCTGGTAATTTAAAACAAATTAGACAACTGGTTATGCACCCATATTGTGGAATGTTATGCGGCCATAAAAAATGAGTGGACCAGAGGGTTTTACTTATATGAACATGTGTCATGTTCCATTGCTCAGATCCAGACTTCAGCTCAAATACTTATAGTTGTCATATGGAGGACAATTAAATGGCCTGAAATTTAAAAAATGATAATAAGGGTGTATATTTATTTATGTGAGAAGACATTCATATGTACCACATGAACCCATTTTTTGTAAAATAATATAAACTCTAATATAATGTGTAGAAAAAACAAAATATTCGCTGTGCCAGTTCTGGGAGGGGAAATATTTGGAACTTAATTTATTTTCTTTTTACATTTTCTGTCTTTCCTAAGTTATCTACAATGAGCATGTACAACTTGGCTAATAATTAGCACTTTTTAAAAAACGTTTCAAAATAAAATGATCTGTGTCATAAGCAAGAATGTAATAAAAAGCACTCCTCAGTACCTGAAACAGGAATGCCAATGTGGCACAGCAGTAAGAGCACAGATTCTGGAGCCAGACTGGCCTGGATTCATCTAGATTCTGCTCCTTCCAGACAGTGTTACCTCAGTCATGTCATTTACCATCTCAGACTCTGCATCTGTAAAATGCACAGTTGCTCTGAGGAATTAGCAAAAATGTATGTAAATCACCCAACAAAGTCTGTGGCACATATTATGCCTTTAACCAAAGGTTAATCTTTGTTGCTGTTGTTGCTGCAAAAGCCAAGGAAATTGGCTTGAAGACCGGAAACAGATTTGTACCAGTGAGGAGCAGCATAGATTAATTGTTAAGAAGTTTTTATATGTAATGAATCATCTTGTGAAATATAGATGCCCATGGTTACATCACTTATTAAAATTTGTCACATGTTACAATTTGTACTTGTAGAGTATGTGACACTATGGAGGGCTAGAGAGGTAATGCTTTCAATTTGGGTAATTTCAGGCCCTAAGCAGGAATTTTGTAGAGTTAATGGAGTGGAATGAGGATTTCTTACTTAGACTTCTTGGTTAGACTTTTGATTCTGACTGTACTTCATTGTGTGGCTTGTGTTCACCAAAGCCCTCATTGCCAGAAATCATTCAAGAAGGTAAAGATTGACCAGGTTCTTCTAAAGTTTACGAATTAAAGATAGAAAGTTCCACTAACAAAAGTGTCCTTTATTAGTTTTTACAACACGTCAGGCCTTTTGAGGATATTAATATAATGAGCTGATACTTATTAATGTTATCAGTTGACTGTGTGCTGGGCACGGTGCTACTAAGCAGTTGAGTGCAAGGATTACCTTCTTTAATATGACAACTCTATGATGTAGGAATTATTATTCCTTATTACATGAGGAGCCTAAGACAACCAAGGAAATATGCAGAGTAAATTCAATTGCAAGCTTGAACTTGATTCTATTTGATGTCAAAATCTATGCTCTTAAAAACTTTGCTATCCTACTTCCCCATTCCTTCCAATCAACAAGATACTTTTAAACATTGTGTTTCAGTATGCCTTATTTGTTGCTGTCTATTTCATGGATTTCATTTAAATCCTTTAAAAAATATTGATACCAGGCAAAGCCTGGTTTTAAGTAACTATATGAAACATTCTTGAAAAATCTGTTTTTCCTCAACTGATTTTTGGTCCTAAAACTGTATTATTGAATTATTTTTATACTTACTTCCCCTCCTCTATTTGAGTTTTTAAGTTATTGAGGGGTGGTGCTTTACTCCTTTTTATACCAAATAGGTGGTCAACAAACACTGAGTTAAATTGCATGGTCTTGTTGGTCATACTAAAACATAAATGAATAAAAATGGTAATTTTCTCCTAATCTGTTAATTACTTCCAGGAAATTTAAAAATGGTTCAGTCTCAACCCTTAGGTCTACTGCTATATGTCTAGATTTTTAAGCACCCTCAGTCTCTATCAGCTATGGTGTGTCACAGTATTTAAGAACTGATATTTCCAAATGGCATATCATATATGTATTATTATTACACATGCATACAGTTATGTCTAGAACAAACCAATGTCACTCACTTACATTCATATTTGCTTTCTTAATGTCCTATAGCCTTGTATTCACACAGAGAGTGCCTGCACATGTCAACATTATCTCTATTATGTGCTAGCCAAAACAATAAACAAATAATTGGAAGGAAAAAATGAATTTCTAACGTACCCTCTCAGAAGCTCGGTTTCTCAAAGACGGGTCTGGTAATATTTATCTCACAGCATTATCAAGAAGGGGAAAATGAATGCATATATGTGCAGAACCTGTAGCACATGGTAGGCATTCAGTAAATTCACAGAACACTGAAAAAAACCTTTGTGTGTGTGTGTGTGTGAATCCACTGCCTTGCCTTCAAAAATTTCATGATTCAACTTTGAATAAATTTGAAGAACACCAAAATACAGACCTGTAATTGAAAAAACAAGAAGGGGGAAAAAGCAATCGCAGGCTTTTGGGGAAATATCTGCACTTCAGTGATATCGGGGAAAAGCTTCAGTTTACTGAAATTCAGACAGCATTCTACCGGCAGTTCAAACTACACTGATTTGAGGAGCATTTTTGTTTGCATAAATAAAACAGTAAAAATGTTATTGAGTTATTCCATGGAAGAGATGCATACCTGGTAACGTAAGACTGTTTTCATGCAGTTTTTATTCAAGGCAAAACATAAACCAGTGAAAGAAAAACAGAAAGTGATAAGTAACGTGACTATATTTTCTACGAACATATGGTAGATGTTTAAAATGAGGTATGTCAGCTATTAATTCCCCAGGTGCTTGCCTCAGTCTCAAAAATAAGGTTGTTCTACGGAAGGATTTCCCAGCTCTTTATATCTAGATCTTTGGGAAAATATGAGACTGACTCTTCTCTTATGGGCACGTGTTCCCAGGAATATTACAAAAGCATTTTGTCCTGATTGACACACAAAAGGTGCCAAGAGCACTTCTGGTGGGTGTGTCTGACCTATACGCTGTTATTCTCTTACTCCCAAAACCCAGGAAAGCAAGAAACAGGAAAAAGACTGTTCCATTCTTGATCAAGTGTGGCCTGGAGATTTAATAGGAGGACCTGGTTCCTTGTGGCCTCTCCAGCTGATCCTGGATTTAGTTTATGGGCTACGTTAACCCTTGTAAGCCAAGACCACACACTTAAGAATCCAGGAAGTATGAGGTGGGGTGAGGGTCGGCTGGAGAGGACAAGATCTTATTTCAGCATGATTAAATGCTTTCCTTTTGGGAGACTGACATTTTGTTTCTATTTTTCACATTTTTAAATGTTAATATGGCATGTCATAGCTCTGAAATGATTTAGAAATTCTGGAGAATGTAGAGAATCGTTGAAATATCAGTATACATGAAATGACTTAATTTTCACAGTGTAAACATTTTTATTTTGGGAGTGTGAAAAATATTGCAAATGAAGTAGCTGGACTTACTGACCTTCTTGAGGTCAATGTCTGCAGCTTGATGGAAAAGAAAAATACAGCAAATGAACATAGGTAGGTAATTGAAATATAAACACTTAGAATTCTGAAATCTTTTTAAATTTCAATATCATGTTTGTGTCTTAAACATAACATGTAGACTCAATATTCATCCTGATGTAGAATTTTTTAAATCATGAAGAGCATGCATTTCATAAGATGAGGGTTCATCTTTTACCAGAAATTTTGGTGATACTCTCCAACTTTCTAGGAAATGGAGATGTGACTGATTTGTATTAAGATGATTTCAAAAGCAAAGATAGAGGATACTCTTGATTGAAAATAGTATTTGGAAAACAAGAGGAGAACTGATGTGAAAATATTGCTAAATTAGATGTTTATAAATCTGTAATTATCTATTCTAGTAGGTATCGATGGACAAGGTACCTTATATATAAGCAGCGAAATGTCGATTTTAGAAATCAGTGGATGTATATATCTCACAAATATCTCAAATGGAATGTCAGTGTTTTTAAAATGATAAACAATGTCAGTAGTTCTTAGGTTCTTTAAACTTAAAGTATAGTTATAGTTTTTAGCTTTAATGTTTTAACTTCTTATTGAATCATCTCCGGTCACCCTCCCAATTCTCCCATGACTTGTAAAATATTATTATCCTATTTCATAGATATGTAAACTGAGGTTCAGAGAGTAGGTGAAAACTAAAGCTCAGTATTTTCTGACAGCTGTCAAATACAAGGCAAATGTAAATACAGACTAGTTCTAATGGCTACTTAGCCGATTTAAAATATAGTTCTTAACCCCGTGCCAAGAAATCTTTTCTTGGTGTTAAGCAATAGAGGCCCTTTATTCATAAATAACACAAATAGGTTTCAAACTCAGAGGAGTCAGGGAATTTTTCATTGCTTTTGATGCACAGAAAAAAAGTAGTTCTATGAATTTTCTCAATCGAACCCTCTAAATTCTGCTTTAGGAAAAAACAAAAACAAAACAAAACAAAAAAAACAGAGTGTGTTATGCACTCGAGTCTTCAACCTCAGTACAATTAAGGTTATTAGGAAACCAGGAAAATGGTGGTGGTGAGTAGTGTCCCTGGCGCTCCTTAGAACCATATGGCAATACATCATTGGAAGAAAAAAGGAACAGAAAGGATAAAATCTTTCAAAAGGCACAGGACTCATAAGTGGATTTTTAAAAATAAGTATCACAAAACATAGAGATGAAGAGAGAAATCATTGAGGTTCTTTGTGGATGACCACTATTGGGTTACTTATTCCAAAAGAGGAGAAAAATTAATAAGCTGCTGTAATTAAAAACCCAGTAAGTGGATTATTCATCCTTCTAAGAGATTTATCTCCTGAGACAAAGGAGGACAGTGACACATGCACAAAAGATCTAGGAGATGTGCTCCCACGCCATATTTTAAGGATCCTGTGAATAGCAGAAGGGCAATTTGATGATCTTTCTCCACTTCTTCAGCCAGGCCTCACCAACCACAATTGAATCATTTGGTCCATTGAGCAGTGCCTGTTTTTGTATAGACGGAATTATTATTTAATTTTAAGCTCCTTACAAGTGGCTTGAGGTTGCTTTTGTGGGCTCTTCTTGGAATCTTAATTTCGCCTTGATACTCATTTACTGACTCATTCATTTCACAGATATTTACCAAGTACTTTCTTTATGAACCACCCTCTATGCTAAGCACTGAAGATAGTGGTGGATAAAAAGAGTAGGTGCAGCTTCTGCTCTTGCGGTGCTTATAGCCTGGTGAAAAGACAGGTAGGGTAGAAATCTGAAGGAGAAATCTAAGGAACTTGAGTGTCTACTCCGAGGAAATTGAGCTGATCAGAAAGGTCGGCATCGATTTACTTCAGATCTGAAGTAGAAAGATGTAGGTATTGTTGGGGCAAAGGGTAGGGCATAAAGGAAGAATCCGGAAGCAGCATGTGTAAAGGTCTTGTGACAGGAGGAAGCATAGTAGAGTTGTGGAAATGGAAGGGTAGTGTAGACTGAGGAGAAATAGCAATTGGACAGTAGAGCAACATGATTCTAGAGGCTTCCACCCAGATTATCTGGTGCCTGGTGCCTTGATAGCCATAATAAACATTTTGATCTTTAGCCTGAAAGCAATAGAAAGCCAATGAAGCATGTCAAGCAGTAGAGTGACGAGATCAGATCAGTCCTTTGCAATGATCATTCTGACTCTAGTATGGAGAATAGATTGGAGGAGGGCCAAAGTTAATGCTAAGAAACTTGTTAGGGTATATCAGTTCATAAAACTCAGTCCTTTCAGTTATACTTTATTTTTTAAGGTTCATTGTCTACCTACTGTATTTTATCATAAGTTTTTTTATGCTACTGAATCATCAGAGGTTTTTCTGTTTAAAAGCTTTTCATTGACAACAAAAATGATTATGAAAAATTTTTGCACCTGAAACAGAAAGCCTTATTCTCGTTATCTCAATACAATTAGTTTTATGTTCAGATTTTCTTTCCTGTTTCTGCATGGTCTTCATATTCATATTTCAATGTCTTTATCCCATCCCATTGAGATGTATTAAAATTTAATTACCTATTGCTTTGCACTTTGGATATTTAGGCAAGAAATTTCAACCAAGGATGACAGGATCAGTGAGTGAAATGCTGTCCAAATATATATTTTTTCATTTTCCAGCAATTGAAACTAAGTTCAGAGAGCATATTCTGCCACTTTCAAGCCCAATGATATGAAAATCCCCCTTTATGGAGAATGTAAAGTCTCCTAAGTATTTGTATTGAGAAAAAGGCATGTTGCTTATGCTGTTAAAGAAATATTGATTTCTGACCTTTAACTGGAATACTTAGCTTTCATTTTTCTTCTTTTTACATAAATTGTGTATATTGTGTTCCCCCCAGGGAGAACTTAAAAGCATTTTGTGTTATGGAGGCTTCATTCTAGAATCTTATTGCCTTTGAGGTGAATAAATGGAAGTCTTGCTGTCACTGAAACGGACCTATTTTTTCTACGTAATAAGGCGTACAATACAGGGCTGAATTTGTCCCCAGAATTGCTGAAGTTCCAAGCCAGTTTCTTACGACCAAATTTAGCTTCCAGCTTTCAGCTGATGAGAAGCTTTGGCATATAAGCCTTCTAATTTTTGTTCAGCAGAGATCTCCTTGGAAGTTTTTAATATAGTTTTAAAATTTGTATTACTAAATGGTACTTAAATATTTCTTAAGGATTAGCTGCTAATACTTGCTCAGAAAACAGTGTACCTTACAAGTACTTTATACCACCCTTTGAGGTATTAGAATGAAATGGGTTGGTACCCAAACATTTCAATGTGCTATAGCAAGTGAAATATGTCCAAAGAGATTTTTATGTTCTCTGACTATTTCTTTGTTTCATTATTAGCCAGAGGCAAGTAAATCAACTTTACCTCTCCTTCCCGATTTATTTTTGTCAACTTCTTAGGAAGTTTGAGGGCTTTTTGCCTATTCCTTGAATGTATAAAATGGGAAAAATTAAAATTTAAAAATGTTTCTTATCTATTTATTCGTTGATGAGATGTCGTTTTAAACACATTTAATATTACTAATTAATTTAATTACACATACTGCAGTTGCATTAACACATTTTCCATTATCTGCTCTAATGTGAGGCAGTGCCCTCCCACAGCCACCTTAACTTAAAGCTTTAATTGCTTTCCCTTAAGCCTCAGCTTATGTTTGATTTATCTGATTTCTTTGTATCAAGATTCTCTAGTTTATGATGTGTACACAAGTCATTAAGTTGGTGTTGATGTTTATGCAGTGAACTTGCCAACTGGTTACAGCAGACATCCCTTTATGAATTTATGACAGGGCAATAAAGACAAGTGTCAGAAGCCCCTTGTCTGGGCAAGGAATCACTTTCCTTGTGCTATGCTGGGGACAGTAACGTGGACATTTCCATTAATTTGCATAGTAAAGGGCAATGTTGAAATCCATATTTGTCAAATTGTGAGCATCTCTGATTTACTGCAGTGAGAATATGTTGTGCATGAGAGGGGCATAGGGAAAGAGAGAGACACTCCTTTAAATGTTTGCACTTTGAAACAAAACTATAATGTATTCAAGGTTTTTGACCAGGAGCTCATTCTTTATAAATCTGACTGGGTATATTTGTGGTTATTATTGTAGAGTCTGTGTCAATAATCCAAAATATCATCAGCTGTGACAAGTAGACGGAATAGTTGAAGAAGGCTATAATTTTTTTTTAATTTAAATTTGGTTTTACAAAAATAGGCTAAAATAGACAAATATTCTTCTCAAGTATTATGTAATAAGAAGCTGACATTTAGTTTTTTTTCATTATGAGATCTTCAAAGATTATAGGTGTGAGTTTAATTTAATAATTCTTTTCAGGCACAAGTCTTCCTGACTGAGAGTACAAACCTGCTAATTTAAAAATTGTTGTATATGTGTTGTTTTGGTACTGGTTTGATTGTCTTCACCTTTTTACTTAGAAATATTTTAAATTAGAAATCAGAAAAGTTTATTCTTAATTTTTAGCATGTACCTCAGAGGATTTATCTCAAGGTGTTATTTATTTCAAACTATCCTGTACATGTTTGTCTTCATACAAGTGATAACTGCAAATAACCAAAGAATTAAGATAAAATGTATGGGCTCCAAAACATAAGAAGGGCAAGCCAAATAAGGGAAAAAACACTTTCATATTTGAAGAAAAGGATGGATGATCAGGGAGGTGGAGAGAAGGAAGGAAGGTGTTCCAGATGGTTCTGAAATTTGCGCAGTAGAGGAGAAGATTCTCAAATGTCATGTGGTTTTCTGAAGAGACAAAAACAGGACTTTAATGTTGATGACAGAGAAGATAAACTGGAAGTGAGATAGTGAAATTCATTTTTATCTACATTTCCTCCCAATTCTCACCCTTTGTGGAATCTCTTTCTCTTCATACTAAGAAAATTCAAATAATTAAATGCAGTTAAGAGTGCAGACAAAGAAGAAATGCAACAGTGTCTAATTAGCAAGATTGTGCTAATGAGGATGAAATATTTGCTATTGTTTACAAATTAAAACAACTAAAATAGTATAGAATGTTTTTAAATGCCTCAGCAAAAAATTAAAAGAAAAAATTTAGGAACAATTTGCTTTTCAGTATGAGCAAACAAAATGAAGAGGACTAGTTTTGATCTGTAGCAGCCCTCTATTCAATGGATACATTTTTACCAGGATCCTCCATATAAAGTTCTGAGTTAAGCACATGCCAAATAAAGAGCTAGACAAACTTACTCTCTTGTAGGAGAGGCAAGGCACTCAGAATCTATAATGCAAGGTGGTGTATGATCTCTCCTCCTTGAGTAATATGAAGAAAGTGTGACCCCTGTATCAGCTGATTTCTTTGATGACACCAGTAAATCTGTTTTAAACCTACACAAACTTGATGAAAAATTCAGCCACTTCATCAGCTTCCTCAAAAATTTCAACCATATAAGGGTTTTTTTGAATTCTCTAGTTTTACTGAAGATTTGTAGTGACACAGGGAGGTGTCACATCACATAGCACACATATAACTTGAAAAGTTCCCTTTATACCCATCTCATCCCAAGTATTTCCTCTTAACCTTATTGATCTTTCCATCTCTTCTCCTAGTCAGGTCTCAGCACAGCTTGTCAGCCCTTCATTAGGCAGTATAGCTGCTGGCTTTGCCAAGAAACTTGCCTGCCACTGGACGCCAGGCCTGGGAGATTTATTTCAACCACCATTACCCAACCCTCAAGCTTATCAAAGATACTTTTCAAGAGAGCTGATCCTTCCTAGAAAGCAGTTATTTATCAGCATCTAAATAAAATATTCGTCATATGATTTTTTTTTTTTTTTTAGGAAAAGAGAGAATCTCTTCAAAGTTGTGATCAAGGAAAATCTCAAAGAATGGTATATCAGTCAGAATAGGCTATGTTATGCTGCTTTGACAAATAGTATGAAAGTCTTAGTTACTTAATGTAATAAGAATTATTTCTTGGGTACACAAAGTTAATGATGAGTTCATGCTACTCTCTGAGGCAGCTGTCCTCCATATGCAAGCTTAGCACGTAAGGTTTCTTCCATCTGGTGGCACCTCTATTTCAACAAGCAGCCCCATGACTATAGCAGTAAAAGAGAAGGGCTGGAAAGTTCACAGTGGCAATTGATTTCTTCAGCTCAAATGACACATTTCCCCTCAGTCACAGTCATTTGTCTAGAACTAGTCACATGGTCCTGCCCAATTCATGAGGAAGAGAGGTACAAAGGGGCTGGGAAACACAGGTTTTTGTGCACATAAAAATGGAAGGAGAGCCCCAAATAATGGAGAGCATTTGAAATATCCACAGGATAAGAAATGTTTTGATGGCAATGATATAGAAATAAGGGGACAAAGAAGCCAGTGTAGTTTGGCTAAGATTTTACATATATGTTATAGAATAGTGGGATATATGTCTGGAAAGATAGATTTGGGCCATATTGTGAAAAGCCTTTGAATTCAGGCCAAGAATTGGTTTTATTGGTAACATGGAGCCATGCAAGTTTTGAGAAAGGTATGAATGATCCATGCAATATTTTGTGTGGGTGCTGGTGATGCTTGCTGAGGCTGAATTATAGTCAAATTTAGAGATTTGAAGACCAATGAAAGATTTTCTTCCAAATTGGCTAACTACGAGGTAACACCCACATTGTGATATTCCTAAGGAGAACATAAAGGCTACTATACTAATTCATCTCCCCACTACACACACCCCAGTGGAAGATTTTATTTGTACTCTCTTTCACTTTATTCAACCAATGCCTTTAAAGAACCCACCTCTTTTAGGACCCATTAACAGACAAATAAGATACTGAAAACATTCCAGAGGATATTTGTATTTAGAAACTCTGGTGATATTATGAGCATTGAAAATGTGTTAAAGTATCAGGAATCAGCTGTTAGGATGACAGGATTTATGTGGAAAGCTCCAACGATGTGGCAGAGAAATGGAAACAATGGAATTTGATTTGTGATCCTATCACCCAGTATGAATGAATAAATAGCTACTGTGTGTTACATGTTTAATTATTATGTGCCAGACACCATGTTAGTACTTTAGTCCTTTAAGATGACCTGCAAGACACAGGATGGTCTGACATGGGTTGCTTCTCTAGCCCTGCCTTGCATTCAACCCCTCTCATCCTGCTGTGGGACTATGGCATCCCTTCTCTGACTTTACTCGTCTCTACTCAAATACCACCTTCCTAAAATGCTCTCCCAGATCACCTATATAAAAGATCAGCTTTCCCAGTCACTTTCTATCAGTATAGAAGTGACCTTAATTAAGTTTCTCTTCATAAAATTTATCATCTCCAGGGAGATTAGGAGATTATATATTTTTCTCTATTCCTAGGTCACCTATCAGAATATGTTTCATGAGGGCAAGGATTTGTCTCTCATGTTTACTGCTGTATTCCAGTGCCTGTAACAGCTCCTGGCACTCAATAACTATTTACTCAATTAATTAGTGACTTATTTAAACCTCATAAGACCCCTTTGAGGTAGCACCATTAATTTACCCATTTTATAATTGAAGAACCTTAGTCCTAGAGTGATTCAGTAGCCTCTTCAAAGTCTCAATTACTAATCCATGGAACTAAGATGAAAAGCCAGGATTGTCTGTTTCCAGAGATCATATATTTTGCCACAATACTCTTCTGATGATCCTATAATCACATCATGGTAATTAAAAGTTGTTGTAAAAATTATTCTTTAAGAATCTGAACATTCAGTGTATATGCTTGAACCATTTTCTGACATTTATATATATAGAGAGAAAATGTAATAAATATTTCTATATGTATGAGAAAGTAAACTGAGCTCCACCCCATCCCCCCAAAACAGGTGTCTCGTGGAGCTAATAGAGGGTGATCTTGAAGAACAAATTTGCTCGCATGGGCCAAATGTTTCCTCCTGCAAAGTGGGCTGCTTCCCAAAAATTAGCCTCACTCAGAATGAATTATTAACCCCAGCATCCTGGCCAAGTTCCCACTTGGATAGTCTAGGAACTGTTCAAAACTTGGAGTCTATTGAAATTAGCCTGGCTTGATTGCAATCTCTGCATTAATTGTGATATAATAGAGTTTCTCCAGAGATTTGTGCATATATTATTCTAATTTGTATAGACTGGCTTTGTCTATTAAATATTTTTAGTGTCTTTTTTCTCCTTGTAAAATACAACCTGAATTTCTTTATAATTTTTTTAAGTTGGCTGCGTGAATATGTGAGTTCCTTTTTTTTTGGACTTGCCAAATTTCTCTCACTTGAATGACTGGTTAGTCTGTTGATCATCATCATAGTGCACTGCAGACATTAGCCACCAGAAGCTTACAGATTTCTAACTCTCCTGCAAGTATAGTGCAAGTATAGCCTGGGTAGAGACAATAGTTACTAAATGAATTTTTTCTAATTGTTTCTTTCAAGTTCCCTGCCCTTAAGGAGCTTATGCTTTAGTGGGAGGCGCATGTATGATAAATTTAAAATAACTGATCTGTTGGTGGGACTCTTTAGGACTGTCATACTCATAAAATTATGGTTATTAATTTCTTCAGACAGTTTTGTTAAATGATGTAAACCATTTATTTTTCTTGGCCATGAGCATGCACTGTAATGTCACATTCTGGAGAGACAGTAATGTATTAATTTAGTTAAAATATCATTTTGCTTAGGTGAAACTAAAACAAATACCTTAAAAATCCATTGTGTTTTGTGGTTTTGATGGCAATTGTAGACCTCATATAATTAGTCAAACTTTGCAAACATCATGTGATTATTTCTTTTTATAAGTTAGCCTTCCTTGTCTTTAGTTCTGCCTGGATCACAAACAAGTGATAGTCACTTATGCTTCCTGCATTCAGTTCTTTACCTTTATCAAGTGAGATGAGACAACGGATATGAGCCATGTGCACTTAGAACTTTAGCAGCTAATATTAGAAAAATGCTTTGAAAAGGACAGATGGAAAGAGCTATAAATGCAATTGCTAATGGATTTATGTGCTCTCTTTCTCTCTCCTTCCAACCTATTTCTACTAGTATTTTCCAAAAAATTTCCCAGGGCTCCACCTGAAGTGTGACCTGATGGCACTGTAGCACATGTGTTTCCTGAGTCAGTTGAGTGTTTTCAAAATGTATCTACACTTTAAATTCAAATGTTTATCTACTAGGGTATGAAATCATGGAAAGTGTTACTGGCTTAGTGTGACAGTCAAATACTCTGCCTAGATTATTGTTATAAGTTCTGTGGGGCTTTCTACAGGTTTTCCCCCACCTATATCTTAGTCAGTAATGGGCCTAGAACTATATAATTCTTTGTGGAGAAAAAAACAATTCAGATTTTCAGTAGAGTATGCCTTCAAAACTGTGACATGCAGAAACTTTTCATCCCCTTGCCATTAGCCTCTTCCCAACTAGGAGGTTCTAATTACTAAATGTGAGAAGATAAAAGCCTGAATCACTATACACTGATGTACACTGATGTTTCTCCTGCTTCTCCTGTGCATTGAAATGAGACACTCCATGCTTCAGTCTCAGGGCAAGCATTAAAAAATATGCATTTAGTCTACGACCATGCCACCCTGAACACACCTGATCTTGTCTGATCTTGTAAGCTAAGCAAGGTCCAGCCTAGTTAGTACTTGGAATGGGAGACCACCTAGGATTAACAAGTGCCATAGGCTTTAAAAATATATATATATACGCATTCATGTTTTTTATTTACCAAATATTTATTGAGCTTATTAAGCACTTTTCTAGAAGCTGAACAAAACAGAAGTGAAAATCCAGGTACTTATTAATAAATCCATTAGAATGTTTTATTTGGCATTTCTTGTAAACATCTAAACTTGTTCATAAATATTAGAAGAGTATTAGTCCATTGGGGCTATTAATTGCTTTGTGAGAACATTATTTATGACAAACTCACTTTAGCAAATAACAAACTCCCTTAGTAATTCAATTCATACTTACTATGAATTGTATTCCCAAATGCCCAAGAAGTTAAAGGAAGTACTGTCTCCAGAGAGTGGTTTTAGTTCTGTAATGTCTTTAGCATTATTATCACTTAAGATGAAAAGGGAGAATGTGTTTAAGAGTTTAAGGAAGAGAAAAGAGACCATAACAAGTCAAATGCCAAAATACCAATCTCGTTGTCACTGTTTGTCCATTGCTCCAAATATCTGATTTGTCAAATATCTAACCCATGATTTGGCAGCTATTCATTAAAGTTTGTAGAATTAACAGATAGCACTATGACAAAAATGCACGTAGGTTTCGTTGCTTATAACAGTATGTTCCTAGATGATTTCAAAAGTATCTCATTATGTTCTAAAAAAAAGATTAAGACCTTATAAAGTAGTGGTTTATACATTTGTTTCTGAATTTTCTTCTTGTATTGTACACTGCATGAAAACTTTAAATATTCAAATACCTGAATTGAAAAAAATCTTTCCTTTAATTCTGTTAGATCAGACCTGACACAAAATGACAGATACTGATTGTCAGCTGAGACTGTCCAAAGTAGGAGAGCTTGTCAGTCTAGTTTCCTCCAATATCCAGATGAAATCTAAATCATGGTCTTGTGTGGGGAATCAAAATCATGAGTAAGATGATTTTTATACACACTTTTGACCTCTTTGGGATATTGTTTGATTCCTTCCATTTACCTTTTGCTAAAAATTGCCCTCTTAGCTCTCCTAAGAAAATGTCCTTATTTCGATAAAGCACAATCAATACTTTTATAATAAATATATTCACATCTATGCATACACACACACACACACACACAAATACCTTGGATTTACATAATGATTTTCTGCTAGAATCTAAAGGTCATTTGTGGCTTATCCTTGCCATGTGGCTATCTTTAAGTGTTTTTCTAACTTCTTAGGGAACTAAACCCACTCAGCTTATGTTGTATGAAGGTATATTTCTAATTACTCAAAAAGTATTTAAATTACTTAAATATTTAAATAATGCATATGATTCAGTCATGAGTAACTCATGAGTAGTGAAGTTACCTTCAGACTTTACTTTAAATTACATTGTTTCAAATGAAAAACTTAGCATTCTCTATGGTTAACTGGTCAACTCACCTTGCTCTGAAATATTAATGCTCTTTGTATTACAGTGGAATATAGATCAAATTTAAATTCATCTGCCAAAGATACAACATACTGGGCAAAGGGTTCTGCCTATCATGTAGAAAAGTCATGGCTGATATCCAAACTATTTAATAGTCACCAACAGTCAGAATGGATGCTCAATTAATCAAAACACACACTGGCCATACTGATTCATACAAGCTCACTTCAGCTACATTAAAAGTTTGTCTTCCTGAAGTTCAATTTTAATGGAGACATCATTTCCAGGGCTTCTTAAATCCTCATAAGAAATATTTTCATGCAAATTAGAATTATTTGTTTTTAAGTATGTAAAGATATATTAGTAATTTCTAATACTAGGAGGAACAAGAGGTAGCTGTTGCTTTCTATAATGTCTTACCACTCAAAGGATTGACAATATGGCCAAGGCAGTAATTCACATAGTCATATTTTTAATTCATTCTTAATTATTTCTCTTTCTTTAATCAAAGTTGATAAGCAAGATTGATGCAAACATAGTGGAGAGGTAATTAGAACACTTTCTGCTGAGGTCATCTTGGCTACCCAAGCTAAGAGGAGGCTTTTCTCAATATATTCTGATTTGTTGTCAAAATTAGGAAGAAAATAGCCACATACTAATATTTACGTAAGCTATAAACATTTATTAGCATACATCTTTTTTGTTTTGCCATTAAAACTTTAAATTTTTGTGTCTATTTTCTTTTAGTTCATATATTTTTTAATTTATTTGGATTAACTCAGCATAGCATTTAATTATGGTGGTAAATGTTAAATATTCTTAAATGATTTGATATTTAAATATTAAATTACCTTTGTCTTGAATGAGTGAATGTTTAATCAATAGATATCCAGAGTCATGAATGCATATATTTTATGCACATATATATTTTTATTTGTTTGGTTATGACATGGATTAGATAGCTTGTGACCTTATATACTTAATTATCAGAAGAAACATATCCATCAGAATGTTGAAAAGACATTTTAAAAGTGTTCTATTTACTGATGAGTTAATTTGCTTTAAGTACAATTGAAACTCACAAATTGATTTTTTTCATCTGCTTAGAAACACCATATATTTAAAGTATTTGTGTGTTTTAAAGCTAAAGTAAAATAGTAACAAGGCCAGTATATGCACTCAGATAGATAAATATGGCAGTACCTTGTTCTGCCTCCATCTTGATGTAGTTAATTTTCACTAAACAGCCTGCTCTAAAAAAGGGAAGGAAAAACAAATTGATAAGATAAAACCGTGGGGAATTCCAAAATAAATACTGCTAACTGACCTTTTTTGCTGGCCCAGTTAAGAGGGTTTTTTTTTTTTTTTTTAATTTAATAGTATCAATTGGTTGCTTTATTTACAAGTACAGAGCATAACTAACGTAAACACTTGGGTAATATCTTTGTCTTTTCATATTTTGTGAACAGACTGTTAGTGATCTTTCTCCCGTGTTTTAAAAAATCAGATAAATTTCAAAACATTTTAAGAATATGGGACTAATTAAACAGGAAAAACTCAAGTTTTTCCAGTACAACCTCACTTTTTTAGAGTATACATTTAAGTATATAGTTGTATCTGATGCTCACTTATATACAAAAAGAAGCTCTGTATTAGGAAAAATGAAGCCAATTCGTAGGCTCTAAACAAAGTTCCTAATGCTAGTGTTTTGCACTGTAGTTTTTTTCTTTTGGTGAACTGTAAAATGAAAGAATTAATCCTTATTAAGGAGTTCTGTTTTATTTCAGCCACTCTGAGTGAAACCTTCAGAATATGACACAAAAAAATGTCGCTATCAAGATTCTCTTTTGAACCACTACTGTCCATCACAAGAAGTCATTAGTTTACAGCTACTTCCTTCTTATTTTTATGACTTTTTAACTTATCATTAACCCCATGCTCTTATCCTGTACTGTAAGATGAGCAATGAAGATAATATCCACAACATTTCCATTGCTTACTCTAGAGATAATAACCTTTTCAAAAAAAGATAACCTTCAGTTTCTTTAAACAACCCCTTCCTCTTTAAATCCATGTTAGCTTTCCCTTGTCAAATTGGGTTTTCAGTACTTGCTTAAATTAGACAAAATTATTAATAGCATAGTTCATGCAAATAAAATTGGTCTAAACATACTGGAATTGTTTATTATAGTTTGTAAACTTGCTTAATTTCTTAATAATTACCTCACTTTTTTATCCAGACTTATTTTAATGTTATTAAAGAAATGTTATAGTGGACTAATTGCTAACCCTCATTTCCTTCTAACTCAGTCTCACATGGTCCTGTGTCTGAGCCTGTTTAAGTAGGATTGGTGTCAGAAGATTAGATACAAGTATCTTAGTTGTCTAGACATTATATAACTCTCTACCACATACTTCACATCCTTGTTTTAAAGCAACCCCTTAGCCTTTTTAACAAGGAGAAAATAAATGTTAATAAAAAGTCTCATGCACTTACTTCTTTTCTACAGCTTCTTAGTGTCACAATCTGAATCTGCCAACTTCTACTTAGTTCTCTAAAAATTTTACTCTTGTTTTAAATAAGAGCTGATTTTCACTGTTTCATATTTGATGTGGGATAGAAGTTGATATTATCAGTCTCTTTGAGTGTCTCCTTCCTTTAAATCTTCTTTCTCATTTGCTATCTAACTTTTACCTCAGCCAACTTTCCTTTCTCATTTTAAAACAGTATTTTTAGGAAGCAAAGAATTCACTTGTTTGCATTCTCAAACTTGATTAATGCAACCTCTTGCACACCTGACAGTGAACTAAATTCTAGAAGTAAAATGTGGATATCCAGTCTCTGCTCTCAAGGAGCGTGGAATCTGAGGAGAGGCAAATAAGCAATGTGCTGCAATGCAAAAGGAGAATCTATAGGGTGACATAAGAACATATAGGATACAAGTGTTAAGTAAATTACAGGATAAAACCTGGCTATTGGTATCTCTAATTCTTAGGTAGAAATAAAATATTACATAAGAAATGTTCTTTGAGATTATATGTGTGAAATTTCTTCTTGCTGGGAAAATCAGGAATATCTTATAAAACGAGAAGGCCAATTAAGTTTGAGCAAGCCACTTTGTCTTATTGACCTCAGTTTCGTTAGACATAAAATAAGAGAGTTTGAATTAGATGACCTCCGATGTCCTTTCCAGTTCTAAAATTCTGAGTCTGTGAGCTCTCTTTTGCAGTTCACCGAAAAATCTAAATAGCTTAAACCTGTTTTGAAATATATTTCAACAAATGATCCATAAAATAAATAAGCACAAAATTCAATTTTTTGGAAAAGTGGTCTGGCTGTAGAACTGAGTGGCCCCATAAAATATTAATTTGGTCATAGTGTGGAAATGTGAAATGACTGTTAAATGAGTCAAGGCCTTATTTGTGGCCTTTGGCTCATTTGGTAAGATTACCCATTAGCCACATAGGCAGCATAACATGCATGGCTAAGCAGCTCATGGGAGCATCTTAACAAATATTAAATAAAAATTATCTTTCTCCAGCCTTAGGAATATATTTCTGTTATTTTCAAAATAAGACTTCATTCAGCTTTAAAGCCTCAGTCAGCAGGAAAATAATTATAGCAGTCCCTCCTTATCTGTAGGGGATATGTTCCAAGACCCCCAGTGAATGCCTGAAACTGCAAATAGTACTGAATCCTATATACACTGTTTTCTCTTGTACCTATGTCCCTGTGATGAAGTTTAATTTATAAGTCAGGCACAGTAAGTGATTAACAATAATAACTAGTAATAAAATACTCTGTAATAAGTTATATGAATATGATTTCTCTTTCTCAAAATAGTTTATTATACTGCACGCACCCTTCTTGTGATGTGAGATGATGTAATGCCTATGTGATGAGATGAAGTGAGGTACTCAGAATGGTGTGCAATTTAAATTTATGAATTGTTTATTATTGGGATTTTCCATTTACTATTTTTATTCTGCGCTTGACCATGAGTAACTGAAAATGGAGAAAGTGAAATCATGGGTAAGGAGGAACTACTATATATTTATTATACTTAAAATTGACTCTTCTGGAAGTATTTTCTATTGTTTTTTTTCTAAAATATATATATTTTTGTCTTTTTGGAAGTTTAGAAGTAGAATGAGAATTGACGGAATCTGACCACTTAATTTCACTACTTCTGCCTGTATGAACTCCCTCTGTCTATTTAGAATATGTATATGTGTAACATTCCTCTTTGCAGATGCAAAAAGTATTCCTCCTTAGTCCTAAGACACTTAGTTTTTCCTTTTCAGTCATTAAGCATAGTTTCATTTAAAAAATTCCTTCTCCATTCTTCTGTTTTATCTATATCTTGATAATAATAAATTTAATAACTTCTTAAAATCTCTTTACAGTAATCCATCAGGCTCATTTGATATTCTTTTAGCTTATCTAGAGAAGAGTGTGTGTTTCTCTTTATTCTTTTTAATGAAGCCTTCCTACTGTGGCTCTAAATATCAACCAAACATATTAATCTCTTAGGATCTGGCTATTATTAAAATCTCTCAAACCTTTTCTGAATTTTGAAAGATGTGATCATTATAATTTAATCTATTTACTTCCATGTGAACTCAAATGGGAATAGATTCCTGAAATAGCCACATTTTCTTTCTCTCAAATATACATCTGGCATTAAAAAAAAAAAAAAAAAAGCTAACTAATTTGAATCTGAAGTCTGGATTTCTATAACACCAAACATCTGGATGAAAAGTAAAAATTCCAGTAGATGTTTTCAAATATCCAAATATTGTGTCAGTAAAACAGTTAAATGGCAGTCTGAGTTTTTCCATTTTTATCTAGGTATTTATGCATCATATACATGGCACCATCATTCCTTTCTAAGAGAAAATAATATCAATTTCAGAGATAATGTGTTCACAAACAAGTATTATTGAGCACCTATTATATAGGAAACAGTGTGCTAAGTGCTGTAGAGTTCAAAGTTAAAGTCTTAAACTTTGTCCTCAAATCACTTATAGTCCAGTGAGGGTCATAGCACGAATGTGCACATATACATAGAAGACTGCGTAAAGAGAAAAGCGATAGCAGAGAGGAGGAACGAAAACACTGTGGAATTGTTGGGGTGGCGATGAGTGGGGAGCGGGCAGAGTGTTCACTTCTGGCTGGGGAGGATTTTCCATTGGATTCAGTGTTTGTGCTGGTCTTGATGGACATGCCAGGATCATGGAAATATAAAGGAATATTGTGATTACACAATGTTTGACATACACTTTCCTTCAGCAGCTGGGAATTTTACTGAAATCAAATAACCCTAAATTAGCCAGATGATTGCAACAATTTTTGTGTCATTTTACATTATCATAGTCTTTGGTTTCTGTAAGGTTTTTGAGTCTAAGTGTGTTTCTCAGGTATTTTGATTAATTTATATTCATCTCCATTAAGAGTGTTAACTTTACACAAGAAACATACTGGAATTTACTCTCTGTATGGTCATTTTAAGAAACATAAAAATTCTACCTTATACTTTACTTTTCCAGTTTAGATATAAATTTTCATAGTTCCATATACATTGCATGCTTAAACTTTTATCCTCCAAGTTAGGTGGTTTTTTTAATCTATTGGAGTCACAATTTTGATAAGCTTTTTAAAATCACAAATTCTCAAGATTTTTGCCATATTTGATCACAGTCTTTAGGTGTAGATTACAGTAAAATGGTTCACTTTGTACCTCTTTTTCTTCCTCCCCTCCTTCTCTCCTCCTCTTTCTTTCCTTTTTTTTTCCCCCTTAAAGTTTAACACAAAGCAATCATTTTTAACTGGAGGAGGAAAGGGAGTAAACAGAGAAAATTCCAGATAATCTAAATTGTACCATGTGCATTAGGGCTAATTTATTGGCATAAGTAACTGAAAAGTAAAGGGTGGCTGATTTTAAGTGAAGCTGGTTCCAAGTGCAGAAATGACATCATGGATCTATTCTTTATGTTTGTCGTCTCTGCCTTGGTCTGCCTGGGCTTCATTCTTAGTCAGGCTCTCCTCATTTGGTGGCATCAGTGGCTATCAGCAACTCCAGGCATGTGTTCTGACTTAGTCACCCTTGGACTGACAGTCCTACTGATTGCCATTACCTAATTTGGGTTCCATCTTCAATGCAGCCAGATTGATTAACTGTTGATTGACGGAGCCTGGGTCACCTGGCCACTCCTGAACACATCTCTAAAGTAAAACCAGGGTACTATTTACCAAAAGAAAGGCGAAATGGTACTTAAGTGAAAAACTTAGAGTGGTTATCCCAGCTGTCACCACTGCCTGTTTCTATGACCTGGGATATGATACTTAAGCCTTGTGAATCTTGGTTTCCTCATCTGTATAAATTAAGTCTCAGGCCAGGGTTCTAAAAACCTTTGACTACTCTATACCTTTATGATTTTGATCTCAAGAGCTAGAGACAAGAATAAGACACCCAGAGAATGCATAAAATTACAAATAGTAACACAAAGAAAGAGATACATCATAATTCATGTAGAAGTGCTTTAGTCATAAAAGGAAGTTAGCTTAGCAGTAGAAGAACAAAGGGTTTTTACTGCATCCTGAGGAGTGATTAGCTCAGACAACTTGAAGGTGTGTGTGTGTGTGTGTATCTGAGTCAGAGTCAGTAAGATTCAGAAATAACCATCACAAACCTTATTATTATAACCTCTATAAATATTTTATAACCTCTGTATAGCTTTGTTAATCTCTTAATTTTACTACTATAGAGACTGGGTCTCAGGCACAATCTCATTCAAGGCGACAGAATTACTGACAAAGCTTAAATGAGAATTTATGTCTGTTCTCCCTGCCCCTTCCCCCACGCTTTCTACAGATATTTAGAGACATTGAGACAGTGGGAGAAATACAAGTTTAAGAAACTCAAGGTTTTACCTTCAGGAAATTACACTTAATCAAGACATGATATATAAATAGGACATGACAATGAAAGGCTAAAAATTAGAAATAGCGAGTAAATTGCTATAGGAATTTAGTGGAAAGGAGATTACCTCCAACCATGAGGATGTGATGGGTTTAAAATATCTTAATAGTTTCTTGTTTTATCTTCAGATTTCATTTGTAATACATGTTCTAGTCATAGTAGGAATTCTTATTTACATAAGAAAAAAGGCATTAAATTAATGACCATTGAATACATTTGACATTTTAGGAAGATGCACTTGTTTATTCAGTGTCCTCAGCACATCTACTTGCACCCCAATTCAGTAAGCATGGTCCTAGGGCAATAAGTGACATTTGCCTAATGCACTTTCATTGCCTTAGGAACTTGCTTAGAGGGTTTCATACACAAGTGGCATCATCAAAATCAAGGTCACCTGGATTTAACTCTATAAAATGTGTGGTATCTTGGAGGGAAGTGAAGAAAAGTAAGTGATAATCATAATGCTCGGTTTCTGAGTATTCACTCAAACTAAGATCCTGCCCAACAAGTTACTTGATTATTTTGTCTTAATGACTGTAGTACCTCACCACAGAAGTAATTTGACAAATTGCACCTTGTTCTTCAGAGAGCTTATCTAGTAAACTTTATAGACTATTATTAGGTGAATTAAATTCATAGGGTAGAGTAGAACCGATCCTGAGAAATCTGTCCCGTTTTTAAAAATATTCAGTGATCAAATTACCATAATATAAGAGAATATATAATCATATAAAAGAGTTAAATTGGTATTTAAAAAATGCAAAATGTCTAAGTGAGTTATCATTACAATAAATTAATTATAATTTTTAAATTGATACTGGATTTTTAAAATATTGTTAAAAGCACTACACATGCAGACAGTAGAGTATATAAACAAAAGTAAAAACCTCCACCCCTATGCCCTACACAACATAAACCATTATTTAGAGTGTATTTTTCCAGATTTTTTCTTGCACAACAGACATAGATATGTGTATGTTAAATTTTATTTGTTTGTTTATGTTACAAATTGATAATACATATAGTTCTACAACTTGCTTTTTATTTTTTTTTTTTTTACTTAACGCATGGGGACACCTTTTCATGAGTACCTCATATTTTTTTTAACTGTGATCCAGTTGATAGACATTTAGGGTATTTCCAATTTTTTGTCCTTCCAAATACTTCTTTTTAAAATTTATTTTTTCTTTTTAATTTATAAGATGATTAGAAATATCACTGGAAGTATTTTAAAATATCAGTATAAATTCTTTCAACATAGAATAAAGTTTATGATAAATTGGTTTCACTTTGGACATCATTGGAGAGGGGTTAATCACAAAAGATTATTATTAAATTGTTTCTTCCCAAAAACTGTTCTACTGATTATATTCTCAGAATGTTGTACTTCTAATTCCATATACCTGATAAATTCAGTAAACCCCAAAAGGGCTGTTTTTGGTGAGGAGAACAATAAGTCCTAACAAAGGTTGATATCTCTTTTTTAATTGAAATAACATTGTTTATAACGTTACATAAATTTCAGGTGTATGGCATTATAATTTGGTGCCTGTATACACTATAACATGCTCACCACCAACAGTCTAGTTTCTATCTGTCACCATATATTTGACCCCTTTATCAATTTCGTCCTCTCCTCCACCCAAGGTCAGTATCTGGAATGAAGATGATATCTTACTTTCAAATGAGTCTTTTAAAAAGGCAATTAAAAAATATTTTCTAGCTACATTGAATCATGAACCATACATGTCAGTTATTCAAAATAAGAGGATCTTTGTGATCCACTTTTTCAGTTCAACAGTGGCCTTAGAATTATGTCAGGATTTGAAAAACTTTGACCTACGCTGGTTCTTTCTTGATGAAGGGAATTATCATCATCACTATTATGTTACAGTGCATATTCTTATGAGTAAGTTGAGACACCTCTGAGTCACTGGACCAGAGTGGGTTGGCCCCCAACAGCGAATAGACTAAACTATAGCTTTAGTCTAAGAATATGGAAACTGACAACAAATTATTGCTTGTGGTCTACTTCCAGTTTTCAAGTGCAAACATACCAAAGTTTATTTTAAATTTGAACCAGTCAGACATTTAGTAATATACATCAAAGGAGAAGTGAAGGCTTCCCATGTTTATTATTTCAATATGATGTCTGTTCTAATAAAGTAGAAGAATGCCTATGATAGACTATGTAGTAGAAATTCTCTATAGTTTCATAGTTTGGCCTCAAATATATACATATATTTGTAAATTAATCCAAAACACATTGCCATGGTTCCAATTCTTCTGAAAGCTGGTTGTTTCCCATCCCTTTTTTAATTTTGGAAATAGAGTGGCTGTCTGCCAGAACACTTTCAGATAAACAGTCCACTTCGTATATAAAAGGGGCATAGAATCATGAATGTTCAAAAACCACAGAATGTTATTTAAATAAGTTAAAGTTATTATGGTCTTCTCTATTAATTAAAAAAAAAAAAGCCATCTGTGCAAGGTGAATTTTGGTAAGGTCCCAATTTTCTTAATGATTGTGGATGGAATTTGCAACTGCTTTCATAGTGAAAGTACAGCTCAGGGATTTCCAAGATAAAATGCACTGTTTATATAATTTTGCGGTCATTTAACTGAATTTCTAATAAAACACTAGAAAGCTTTTTATTCAATCAGAATTTAGAGTCATACTTGAATGAACGGGCTCTCCAGTAATGTCACCTTTCTACTCTTCTTAACATCTTAAACCTTTGTTTCATCTAACCCACCTCTGTGTGTGTATGTATATATATGTGTGTGCTTCTGCTGCTCTCTCTTTCTTACATACACACATATACACACACAAATGCATGCTCACATACACCCCACAACCCACGACCCACATTTTGTTGAAACTGCCTTGCACAAATCTATCACAACAGTGAGTTAGACTAAATACACAGAAAAGACAACAAGAAGAAGGAGCACACTGGACAATATTACCAATGAGTTGCTATATGCTCATGTGACGAGTCCTTATTTTCATTTTCATTTTTGTTATTTACAAAAGTTATTTCCATTGAGCAAATAACCTATAAGCCTAGGCTTTCAAAATTTTAGAAGGACAAAATGTCAAAAGGTGCTCCTCTGAATCCGGCAAGAAAATACCATCACAAGAAGGATTTGGGGTTTTTTGTTGTTGTTAGCAATGGTGTCATTTTTGCCCCAACCTGTGTTTTCAGTCAATTAAAATTTGAACCCTAGGCCTTTTCCAGTTTGAAGCCACCCGGCAGTCTGTGATGAGCAATCCTTCATGTTTGTGCAGTCATTCATTATCTCCATTACCAAAAGGAGAATAGAGGACAATTACATTGTTTGGACGAATCAGAGTGTTAGGAGGAGTATTTGTCATGGTGGCAGAGTGCAGCACCTGACAGGCAACGATTGATGGCCGGGAATGAGTGCGAGTGGCCAAAGCAGCCTCATAGGATGCAAATTACTGACTGTGGATTCCAATTTATCCTGT